>PVJL010000758.1:0-196413 GCA_004026885.1 Lyroderma lyra | reverse complement strand
ATGCCTTCAGGACATTTCCCTCCTTGTCGTAATCTAACTAACTCCTTAGAACAACTCTTTTTCTTTTCTTTTTCAAATTAGATAACACCGAATTTGCACATTTCATTTCTCAGTTTTCCATGGTAATGAGAAAAGGTAAATGAGTAGGGAGGAGAGTATGAATATAGATAATCGATATCAACAGATACTTTCCAAGCCTCATTACTTCACTTCATCAATTAATTTTTTTATTTTTTATTTTTTTTTTTTCGCTTTTTTTTGGTATGTGGGTAGCTCCCTGGCTGGGAATCGAACCCAGGCCGCAGCACTGACAGCGCCAGCGCCGAAGCCTTAAGCCGCTACACCACCAGGGAACTCCCTCATCAATTAATTTTAATCTCTACCCTTATCCCATCTGATCTTTTACCAGAATTGCAACGAACAGCTCACGAACATTGTTTTGATTTTTAGTTCTTTTTTCCCCAAAGTGATGTGGTCTATAAAAGGGACAGAGAGACCAAAGAGTAGCTAGCCAGAAAGAAGGACGAATGAGAATGTGCAATTTTCACATTCTCTGCGAGTGGCCTCTGTTGGATGTGAACCAGCTTATTGGGAAAAGTTCACTTGCGTTCTTCTATCTCAACCTTGGACGAATTATGGAATGAGCACCAAATTACTTGGAGAGGGATTATAAGGGGTGGGGAATTGCAAGGACAAGAAAAGTTTCTGAATACAAATTTATAAGAACTAAAAGAACAAATTGCATTCCTAAGACATCCATGCTGTGAGCTTGGAGATGGACCATTAAATCAAGATTACAATAATATAGCAACACTCTCTCCATTTATTGAGTGCCCTATCCAACGGTATTAAGGTCCCAGCTAGGAACTCATCACCACCCATCACCATGTAAATGTCTAAGAAGCCCTATGGGATAGATACTATAACCCACATTGTGCACTGAGTTCCAGTCCTGAGAGGAACTTGTCTCCTCCCTGTTGAGAAGACCTTAGTCCTAATATCTGGACTACATGAGCTTTGAGGCAAGTCTTGTTTACCTTCATCAATACAGAGGGAAATATTCAGTTCCAAGCCCTGTAACCAGAAATGTGATCGGCAGGCCTTCGGAGTCTCTGTGCTACTATAGAAGTAGCATAGAAAAAAGATGAGCCTCTAACTAAAGCCCTTGACGTCATTTTGAAAATGTGGTTCTAACTTAAAAGTGAGATGGTTTTGCTTTATCCTTACCTTGATAAATCAACTCCTTTGAGAAAAGAGGCCATGTTATTGTTATTTTCTTTATTGTGGCTTGTCTATAGGTTGCTTTATAAATGACTGTGATAATTCTGAGAGCAGCTTGCCAATAGCTTGGTATTCACAGCCTTCCTTTCAAAGCAAGATCAAGCATTTATAAAGCACATACTGTGTGACTATCAGGGTGCTGGGCCCTGTAATGTATAATATAATGAAAGAAATACAAACCCTTGTCATTTTACTGAAGTTAGGCTTTTGCTGGTAACCAATATGATCTCTAATAAAAAGCTAACTTATGTGACGTGCACTGTATATGTAATAGTTTGTGAGAAGAGAAGAATGTGTGGGGCCTGACACTGTGAGGTAGGCTTTTGGGGGAGCTGGAGTTTAAGTTGGGCCTTAAATGATAAACAGGGAATATGTACGCAGAAAGGAGAGAAGGCAAGAGTGAAACGATGGTGCCCAGAAGTTTCCTGCTGCTTAGTGGTACCAAAGTACCAAGATGTTTTCCATTTTAAATGTTGACTTGATTCAAGGATTGTGTGAGTCACGGAGAGCCCTATGCCCAGTTCTGCAATAGCAAATACGTGGCACACGTGTTTCTTTCTTTCTTTTTTTTTTTTTTTTGCTCCTTGGTATGTGGGTAGCTCCCTGACTGGGAATCGAACCCAGGCCGCAGCGCTGACAGCGCCAGCACCGAAGCCCCAAGCCACTACACCATCAGGGAACTCCCCACACGTGTTTCTTAGCACATTGTTTCAAGCAGCCACTGTCAATGCTTTAGCGTCAGAGATGAAATCTATTTGCCATTCTAATTGCTGATTTGCTTGGACACTTCCTCCATCGAGATTTATATGTGGGTAACGGAGAATTGAAAGAAGCAAACTCCTCTCTCTTTGAAAAAGATCTGTCCCACTGCTCCTTAGTTCCTTTTATCTCTCCACTTCCGTTAAGGAAAAGTAATGAGAAATATGTATATATAGCTGTAAGCAAACATCTATATTGTATAATGTAACACGCACCCTCTACTTTAATTCTTTAAAGTATTTTAGAGTTAAAATCTGCATTGGAGATGGGCCAGTGAGTCCTACTGTTCTCCTTACTTTCCATAAGTAGGACCATATGTCCATCACAAAGTGGCTGGCAAAAGCCACAGACCAAGGACCTAGTTGATGTCTAGGATAAATTATTCTAGGCAAATATCTAAATATATGGAGAATATCTCAACACAAAGTCAAAGCAATGGATTTTTCCTTGTCGTGGATTATTTGACCTAACGCTCTAAAAAATCGTTCTCTCTTCACTCATTATCTCCACTTTTTTCTTTAAACAAAATATTTAAAGAATGTGTGCAAAATGCTTTTAGCTATTAATAGTTGCCAAGCTTTATTTAGGAGGAATTTGACATGACATGAACCTGTCAACCATGATCTGCTATTAACGGGCTTCCAGAGGTAACCTGAGTTATTGGACTTATCCTACTAAGATTTGGACCAAATCTTATTGCATAAAATGACTCTACCCGGTTATATTTTTATATTATCATCTCTCTTGGATAATATCAGGTAGAAAAATAACATTAGAGTAATTTATAAATGCTGCAGGACAATTTGCAGAGTTAGTCAGGGTCTAAATCCAAGCCAAATATTATTCCCCTGAATTTTTTAAAAAGAAAATGTAAAAAGACAAGATAATTTCAGTTGGTAAATTATGGGTGTCAAGCTACACTTAACCTTTGATGGTTACAAGTTTCTGTCATCAGATACATAGCTCTAAAATGAAATTGTTGGTGTTTGCAGTCGATTCGATAACCTCAGTGAAATACTTTGTTCGATGATGTCCTTCATCTCTCGAAGTGGTGTTTCTGAGGCCTGTGTGTGAAGAGCAGGCACCGCATTTGACTCTTCTTTGAAGCCCCTGCAGCACCTGGCCCTGTGCCTGGCACCATGAAGTAGTCATGAAATTAAATGATTTTAAATACTGTTTCCTGCCACAAAGTTGTTCTTACATTTAATTACATCTCACGAATTTGAGTGGAATATAATAGAATCTAGTGGCATGAATGTAAGTTTAACCACTTCATGGTAATATAAAAAAATCTAGGGAGCTGAAAACATTGGTTGTAGGTAACATTTGAGATCAAAATCTTAAGTGAAATGAATTTATATTAGAAAACTTTAATTACTTCCTCTCATTGCAAGTATGCTAATCATTATTAAGCCAAATCAGTATAATAAACATGACTGAAGGTATAGGAAATACAAGGGTTTATTGATATTGATGGAGGTCTAGATTCAAATTCTTGATTAGGCTTTTGCCATCAATAATGCAGAGAGGCTCTGGGAAATTTGTAACTAAAGAGACATAATGACGAGTGATTCAGACTGACAGTTTACTTAAATAAAGTTCTCTTAGCTTGTAAATGAATAAAGATTATAAGAGAAAGTCTACTATAAAAGATAAAATTGGAGATCTGGTGTTGCTATGATGTAATGTGAAATAGTATTGTCTGTCTCTTCTATGTGATAATTAATCTCTAATCAGTAATTCAACAAATATTTACTAAGTACCTACTATGTTCTTGGAATTGTTTTAGACTCTTAGGATAGAATGGTAAAAAATGTCTTACTCCCAAGAAGCTTTTATTTTGGTGGAATAGAGACATACTACAAAAAAGTAAATAAATAGATTATTTCAGAGAATGCTTCAGAAACAACAAAAAAGAATAATGTTGTGGAGTTAACTTGTATGTAGGGACCTTCTACAACTGGTGTGGTTAGGGTAGGTCTTCTTTTGGAGGAGGTAACATTTGGTCCAAATTATTATTGATGGTAGTCCATATAAATATTTTCAGGAAGAGTATTCTGGGTAGAAAGAATAGATAGCATAAAGATCCAGAAATGGCAACACTTTCAATGAGTTCAAAGAAACAAAAAGAAGGTTAGTTATGGCTAGAGTGTAGTGAGAAGGGGTATAGAGTAAGACAGGCTGGGGATTGTAGAATACAAGTGTGAAATCCTCATTTCAGAGAGTGGGAAATCACTAAAGCGAATATACAACAATTGCAGGTGGGGCTGAGTATTCATTGAAAATTCATAGTCATGACATTAAAGTAAGTTCAGAGAATATTGGTTGTGTTATTTCCTTTGGTAAAAAGTTTTTATTGCAACTATAGAGAAGACAGAAGAGTTTAACCAGTTGTGCTTTCTACAAAGAAATGATGATGGAAATGAGGGGCAAGAGAGTTAAAAGTGTTTGTTAAATGATGCTTGTAATGATGAATCCTAAACTCCAGGATGGATTATGAGGACTGGTGTTTTGATAGTCTCCTCTTTACATCATTGGGGAAGGAAGAATTCCTGCCTTAGGGTTATGAAGATGGCTGCACACATAATACTCAACACTAGAAAGATGAGATTAAACAGCAGTTTATTCATCATATATACTCACAGCCAGGGGAGGGAGAATACCAGTTGCAATGCAGGGCCACACGTGGGTTGCACTTGGAAATGGAGTGAACAACCAGTGGTTGTTGGAAGCAGGCTTTGTAGTAGTAACAAGAGGATAAAGGAGCCCTCTGGTATCTGCTGGAGGATGTGATTAGCTTGTTTTAATAATTTTGTAGGCTTGCAGGGAACTAAAACCTGCTACTTAGGGTTAAGCAGGAACTGTGCCTGGTCCCTATGATCAGGAAGGTTGTTCGGCTAGGACTTTATCTGTGGCAGTGGAGTAGAGAGGAGAACTTTTTGCTGGGCCATTTGAGACTCTCCTGATCATCCCCAGATGTCAAAGTAATGCATAATATTGAACCTTAATTTTAGGCTCTATACCACAGCTGGGAAGATAGGAGAGGTGATGCATGATAATAAGGTAATAATGGATTGAAAATTTCCGTATGTTTGAAGGGTTAATAGAATGGGAATGATAACACAAGTGAGGTGCGAGGCTAGGAGATGGTTGTCAGAGTTGGATGATTGAAATTGTGATCTTAGAGGTGTTTCAATTGTTTGAGGTAAAATGGAAGACATGATCTTGGAAGTGGGTGGCTGAAGTAAAATCAGGTGGCAATAGATGATGATGGGTGATGATGGATGGCCTTGGAGATGTGGACTTCTGGTGATGACAGAGTTGTGAGGCAGAGTGGAGTTAGTTTTAAAATCATTTAGATATAGATAAGCCATGAGGTTACTGTCTAAGGTATTTATTGAGAAAGTGTGAGGTCACTGGGTAACTAACTGGTCTCCTCTGGGGGAGGGATAATTTTAAGGGACTGCGAGGGATTGTGATAACTTCTCAGGGAGCCCAGGTGGAGTTATGATCTCATCAGCAGAATCCAGGGTCCCAGACCACAGCCCCTGACATCAGTGGGAAGGTGTCCAATGAAAGTTTGTGAAAATGATTTGAACTGAATATTAATTAAATAGAATACTGATAACAGTGAGTTTTAGAACCCCATCTTTACCCGTAAGGGTTTCTAGATTGATCAAAGAACTGATTATTTCCTTTCAGGTCTATCAGGTCATGGAATTCTCCTAGCTATCAGGCTCAACTTAATTCAGTTATGAACATACATTTGATTTGTGTCTACTAGATGCCAGAGATTGCATTAAATGATGAACATGTAATGGAGAATAATATACAAACACCCCCCTCAAGGGGAACTTTTTGTCGCATACTTTTTGAGAAAATTTGGAAAAAATATTTGGAAATAAGTAATTATGATATAGTGTGATAAGTGCTATGATAGGACAAGTAAGGATACTTAGGAGGCACATTTAACCTAGAATTAGGATAATGGAAGTCTTCATGTAAGGGATAATACCTAAGTTGAAATCTGAAAGATGATAGAGTTTTATTGCAGGGGTTGCAGTCAGGGGCTAAGGAGGAGTGTGTTCTAGACTAAGAAAATAGAATACATCCCAAACTTCTTGTGTGCATTCTTTGCTTCTCAACCTTAAAATGCTTTTATCTTTGACATTACATAATTAAAAGTATGCATTATATCAATTCACATAATAGTTTTGCAATTTTATTCTGCTGTTTATTTCTTGTATGTCCTATACATCCATAATCTCTTGGGGGTCTAGCTTATTTAGTTCTTCAGAGCAATGTGGGATAAAGTGCTTACTAAATGATGAATCAAATAACTTCCTATTACAGAAGCAATGAGTGTACAATGTAAACAAAAGCAGCACTGACAGGAAATGGAATATACAGATGGTGTACCATAAAATTGTATTCCTGAAACTTATATGTCATTAACAAATGATATCCCAGTAAGTTTAATTAAAACAAAAGTTGTTGCTTCAAGGAATATCTTTTTTTTTCAAGAGCAAAAAAATAGACTCTCAGTTTCTATCCAATGTGGAAAAAAAAAACTAGCAAGAAAATAGGGACATCAATCACACTTGGAAACAGATTTTTCCCTAGTTGAGCCTCTGATGAGAACATAGCAATCTGACACTTTGGTTTCAGCCTTGTAAAATCTTGAGCCATGAATTCAATGAAAATGTGCCAGATTCCTGACCTATGGAAATTATGAGATAATAAATTTGTGTTGTTTTAAGTGGCTAAATTTGTGGTAATTTGTTATGTAGCAATAGAAAACTATTCCAAAATGATCATTACATTTTTTCACAGGGTTGTTTTGAGGCACACATGAGAGAACCTATGTGAAATATTTAGCATAGCACCTTGCTCATTATTAATTACTTAACAGTATAATTTTAAATTCAGGCAAGTTATTTAAACTAGTTAGACTTTGTCTCCCCTCCCCCCATTTCTGATAATGAGAACATTAAAGTAGAGCTAAGTATTTATAAACTCTGAAATTTGATTAAAAGTGCCCAGGGATTTCTAAAAAGCCAAACCACTGTTAGAACCTAGTTTTCTAAGAAGGAACTCTGTGATGCTTCGGAAACAGGAACTGCTAATATCAGCATCATGGGCTTTATGGATGTATAATGTGCCTTAAGCTTGACAACAGTTGGGACTTTTATCACCAAGAAGTACTTCACAGGCAGTTTGTTGTTTTTTTGTTTGTTTGCTTTTTTTTGGAAACTTAAAAAAACTTTTATTTGTAATAATTGTTTAATTATAAAAAAAAGTTGCAAAACTAGTACACAGTCCTCATATACCACTCACACAGCTGCCTGTAATCTTATGTAACTATAGTACATTCATCAAAACCAGAAAATTAATGTCAGAATAATACTATTAACTGAGCTTCAGATCTTATCTGAATTTCACTTACTTTTCCACTAATAAGCTTTACCTGTTCCAGGATTCTATCCAGGGTCCCACACCCATTTATTTAGCTATTTCTCTCTAGTCTCCTCCAATCTATAAATTTCTTAGTCTTTTCTTGTCTTTTATGGCTTTGACATTTTTCAAAAGTATTTATCAGTTATTTTGTTAATATCCTTCAATGTGTGCTTGTCTGATATTTTCTCATTTTGAAGGTACTTATTTATCTAATACCACATTTTTATATAAACAGTTTTTATTTTTTTGTGATTACGTCTGGAGAATAAAAGTCAGAATACCTCCTGTCTATGGGACACTGTGCCATAAGCATTTAATAGAGCCTCTTCATTTCTTTCAGAAAATAGGACTATCTTTAAAAGAAAAACTCAAAAGATTGAGTTTTATTAGCCAATTAATGCTGAACAAAGACGCTCCCCCCACCCCAATGAAACAAAAAAGTTTATGGTAAGTTTTAAAACTCTTCGAAAACATCAGTTTACCGAACTAAACCACCTGGTCCTGGGTTGAGTGTAAAATGCACACTTTTAACTGTCACAAGTAAAATTCAGATAGTGTATCAACTAGGTGCTAATATGTCTTTACCAGGGCTCATAACTTCAAAATTAAGTTTTCAGAAAGTGCTTGGAGTGGATCTCATTAACCATCTCCTCTTTTAGAATGAGATGTTAGAAGTCAGTGAATTCTCACAGCTGTTTAAAAGCAGGGCTCCTGGATTTCACAGAATTGTTAACAATGTGCAAAGATCAGCTATAAAACCTAATGTGTTGGGCCAAATTAGTATGATATCCCAGCCATGATTTTTTTTTTAACCGTATGCTCATTACAGAGCCCACATGCAGCATACATAAAGGAGCAATGATAAACATACCTTCAAGCAACCTGTAATGGAAAATTCTGCTCTTTTGCTGGCTCCCCGGCAGGAATGGCTGCCTTAATTCCTTTGGTGGAGGTTTTATGTAATCTTTGATAACTGGAGAAAGAAACAAGGAAAAGTAGCTTTGTTAAGGACCTAGTGTGATTCTTCTTTGCATGGATGTACACATTCTAGGTTCAAGACGTCCCCCAGAAGACACAGCCCTCCCCATTTGCCTGTTACTAATTTCATTTTATTTGTAATGGCTATGGTTGTATATGTGTATTCACAGTCATATTTAATTTTGTCTTTAAAGGTTACAGCCTGTTAAGCATTTACTCGTGCACTTCCATGGCATTCCACTGGCTGCTAGTGCCCGAGAGAACTGTCAAAAGTGTCAGTGACCGGAGGGTGTTCTCCTGTAGAGATGGGCCCTCCAGTCAGTAGTCCTTGAGTATGGAAGGCCTGCTGTCTGTATGGATCTAGTACTTTTGCCCTTTCCCCCCAGTACAGACCCTCAGTAACAACTTTGATTTCCGATGGTAGACAGGTTTGTTTTCTGCTCTCTGCTGCTGCTGCTGTGCATTGCTCAAAGTCTCTTTCCTAAATGATTAGGCCAACGGCCGTAACTTTCTTCCTGACTCCACTTTTACTCAACGAGCTCACTGTTCGCTTACCACCTGGCACAATGTATTGAATCTTTTGTTACTCATAATGTAAAATTATGAAATCTGTATATGGAGACCACCCGGGTTCTAAAATTAAGTGGTCTTTCTGGCAGGTGGTCCCCAGTTTAACAATGCTCCCTATAGTTCATACTTCTAACACACGTGGAGTGAGTCTTCGGAACTTAAATAACCTGTAATTATGCCACAGTCAATGTAGATGGCCCTGCACATCCCCAAAATTATCCCAAGAATTTTCTTGGGTGATCTTGTATGGAGTGGGGTCCCCATAATTAACCCCAGGAAATTTGCAACAAGGTTGGCCATAACCTGTTCATGAATCATTAACCACTAAGTAGGGCCATCGCTGGGCATCAGCTCAGCTTGTGGAACAGCTGGAAGCCTGTTGTGTCAGTTCTCAGGGGTCCGAGAACTCAGCAGGGCAGCCTAAAACCTCATGTGGGGTGGTTTTAAGAAAAGCAATGCTTATGGATACAGGCATATGTGAAGCTGGAGCTGCCTAGGGAATGCATTTTGTTTAACTACTTTACTCAAAAGCATTTATTTATTTATTTTTTTAATACCTTAATGCACTGGGTGAACGGCTTGCATTCATGTTAGGCAGGTGGTCTCTTAAGGCAGGTTCAAAACACATTACTCTGATGGGAAATAAAGTACATGCTCAGAACCCTTAGCTATTTCGGAAGGTGGTCTTTGGATATAGGTGGTCTCCTTAGCAATTTTTATTGTACACATTCAATATATGTGTTTGGTTCATGCTGCTTCATACTTCTGTGTGTGCTGTATCTGTCTACAAACTTCTCATGGACAGTATCAGAATGGGCTTGCTTTTTTATATACTGAGAATAACTATTCTTTGTTATGGCTGTTTAATATGTGTTTTTTACTATAAAATGTGCAGGTTATATTGAGCTTGGGGGTGGCACTGGAGAAAGAGGCTTATTGGGCAGATGATGACTGGTTTAGGAAAATCAAGTTACTACATGAAGTATGGGGTAGGGAACTCAGGTGGTCTTTCTAGAGGGTTTAGCACACTCCCATGTGAGAAGGTAGGTGCACGGTCTGAAATAAAGGTAAGTAAAATCGTCAGTCAACGCTCCATTGATCAGAGTATTGTAGTCTGAACCAAATACCGAAACAAAATCTGGCTTAGCCAGTGTCCAGGTCATGATCTTGTCCCATGGTCCAAGATGACCTTAGCCTTTAAATAACTCTAAAAAAGTGGCTATGTCAGGCAGGAAGAACTATGGGAGTAGAGGTCTGTTCTTGGAATGTTTCTGCCTCCTTTTCCATTCTGCTTTACTTGTATGCAAGCAAGGCCATCTTACTCATTTGCTTCAAAGCAGTGAGGTAGCCATCTTCTTTAACCCATTTTGCTACACCGTTTGCATATATCCAAATGAATGTTTCCATCTGCTGATTGCAGCGTTCGCGTTTACCCCATGAGCTCAAAAAAGCTTTTCCCTCTACTATATGTACATTTTTCTATATTTTTGTGTTATTCAAGAGTGAATAATAGTAAGTTTTCATACCTTAATATAATCATTTATTTTAGTAAAATGTACCACCTTAACTGTATTTACTTCAAATCATAAATATTGTTATTATTGTAAAATTGTTATTCAGTGTGAAACTGTTTCAAGGACATTTCTTCATTTACAAGATTTTTACTATGCTTTCCTGTGGCTTGCACAATCAACAACAAAGATGTTTTGTATGGCATATTGTGCAACATTTTGTAATAAATTTTTTGTGTCATCAATGTCGTTAGATTTCAATTTATTTATACTGAAATCTGATTGATGCCAGTTAATATGTTTTGAGTACTTTTTGCTGAAATTCAGTATGACGGTAAATTTATTACCACATAACAAAAATTTAAAATAAAAATTATGTCATTTATCTACAAAGCAGCTCAAAATGTTATTAAATGCATGAAACAGTCAAAATATCAACTTTTTATTTTTTGTGGCTTTTTGACACATTTAAAAGAAATACTTGAAGTCAATTAACACAGTGAAAGGGTTACATATTAACATAGGAGAAGTTTTGGTGTTAGCATGGATAGTCTTACAAACTATGCTTTGACACCTCAAATGTGAATGATCGTGCCTGACATTTGATGTAGAGTGAGGCCTAGAGGAGCTGATGACCCACCTCAGCTTTTTAAATGTTGGTTTCCTGCCTGGCCTCATTTACCCGGTGACTCCATAGTTGTCCCAAACTCAGAATGGCCAAACCTAAACAGATTGTATTTTACTCCACAGCGTGTAGATGAATTCCCCATCTTAGGAAACAGAATCAATCACTCTTCTGCCAGAAATTTGGGAGTCATTTATGACCCCTCCCTTTCCTTATCTTTATTCTTTCAGCCAATCACGTGCTAGAGTTGATTGCTCCTATCTTCTTCCAGTTCCTGTTCTCAAGCTACTGACCTAGTTTGTCTCTAGTAATCTCAAACACGGGTGTTCCAGTATCTTCCTATGGCGTCCCTCCCTCTAGGTTTGATGTCTACAATCCATTCTCAACAAGCTGCTAGAAGAATTTTTCTATAACCCAGATCTGGTCATGTTTTCCCTTGCTTGAAACTTTTCAATAACTATCCAGTGTTCATAAGATAAAGACCCAAATTCTTGCTGTGGACTATGATCTAGCCCTGATTTACCTCTCCAATCTCATCTCTTGCTGTGTCTTTTCTTATGTGGCATGATGTAGTTGCTTTGAACTATTTATAATTAATTCTAAGTCATATCATTTCATGCTTTCTGCTTTTGTTCATCTTCCTCATTAACCCTTCTCTTCCGCCTTACCTGGAGAATACCCTGCTTACCTGGAAACACCTACACATCTTTTCTTACTTAGCTCAATGATCATGTTCATTGTGAAGTATAAAACTCCTAAAACATTTTCTCACATTCCTCATCCATCAACTAGCAGAGCTGACTATTTCGTCCTTTTTATGCCACTGCATCAAGTTCTATCACAGCAGCCATGCCACTCCATTTCTCTATTTGTATACATCACTCTATCCCTTTACTAGACTGTAAGTTTTTTAAGGGCAAGGATTGTCTTATTCATCTTGCATAGTGCCTGATACCTAGTGGGGATCACACATATTTATTTAAAAAAAGGAAAAAAAGAATAGATTTGTGGCATACCTAATGTTCACAGGCATAACATTGATGTGATGAAAATTCTCTCAGCTACTAGGCTTCTTGCATTTTGATAGTGCTTTTCTTTATCTTATCAATATTATTATATAAAAATGAAAAAAAAATTAGATTCCCTTCCCCAAAAGGTTAAATAACTTTCCTTTACAAAATTAATGGGATCAGAATTCATTTTTTTTTTTTAGTTCAAATTTAGAATCTATATTGGAGGAGATATTGAGAGGACATGATTGCTGGTGGACTCCTTAAACTGGACCTGAGCAATTGGAGGCTCCTTACCCTCTCCTCTGTCTTTGGAATGTCCATTCCAGTCACTGTTTCCATAATGGAGCCTTTCAAGGATATCGCTTTGAGAGAGTAAGGTGTTTCTGAGACCGTCTGGATGGCATATGTGATGGAACCCAGTTAAGGCCTCTATATAAACTTTTAAGATTCTGGTGGGCACAGGAAGAAATCAACTTATCTTGCTAGCCACCCAAGACAAGCCTTTTAGTTTCCCTGGCTTAGTAAAGCTGCCACAGACCAATCTGGAGTGGTCTGCCTTTTTCTTTGGTTTCTTCTTACTCCTGCATGTGGGGAGCCAATTTCAGATTTCACCTAGGAAGCTCCAGTGGTTTCCACCTGACAATTGGAAAGCCAGCCAGGTAACTGAAGAAATGGGTCTTAGGAAAGAGGCATCTGTTGGGGAAATCTTGAGCTGACCTTCCAATTCTATGTAGGAAGGGATGGCCGGTATGTTAGAAGTTTGTTAGATGGACCCTGTAAGTACAGTGAGCCCTGTCTCCACTGCTCCTGCCCTTCACCAGCTGCTTTAATGTGTTTGCTTGAGGAATGGCACATAGTGCAATATGGCAAAGAGAAATGAATGACTGCTCAGTGGGGTGGCACCTCCTGTTGGCAGTCGGCTGGGTACAGATTCCCACCTAGTGACTGAAACTCCAGTTAGAAGCTGAGGTTAGAGAAGGGATGTGTGGTTGTCCACTACTCTGCTAGCTTCAGACCTAGTAGACAAGGTGTAATGGCAGGATAATAAGCTGGTGAACTTAATGTGCTGTTTGTGAAGCTAGAACGGCTCAAACTGTGGAGGATTAAGATCTGAGGGCTCGTGACAAGGTCAATGAGGACACGAGGAGGTGGCATCCCTGGGAAATTGAGGAGAACCAAGGAGAGGATGTTGTAGGATTGACAGTGAGGTGCCCTGGTGTCTGACACCTAAAACAAGTGTACTGATCTGCCACTTCCTTCTGTCTGTCCTTGCTCTCGGTGTATGGGGGCCAGTTTCAGATTTCACCCAAGAAGCTCCTGATTTTGCAAACCAATACTCTAGTCTCACTAAATGCTAAATGTCTTATCAACTCCATTTTGAATTGGTGCTAGACTGTGCTGTGTTTTTGAATGCTGTTCTGATTTTCTAATATATATACATATATAATGATATAATACTGGGGATGCCAAAAATGTATATACATTTTAAGAGCTGTTATCTATGTATTCCATAACACTGATGGTAACCACTTTGAGTACCTCTTGTCATTGCAGAAGTCAAATATGACTTGTATTCATCTTTTGTTATTGGTATATATTGAGCATTACAATTTTAATAGTTTTTTCCTTTCTAAAAATGTGTATACATTTTTGGTACCCTCTGTATAATATATTATATAACTTCAATTCCATTTTTTCACATACATATTAATTCATTTTCTTTTAGTACATATTCTTTTATGTTATTAAGGTATGCAATGAAAACATGGCAATTGAGATCTATAGTATTTCTTTTTAAAAAATAGATATAAAAAGAAGTAAACAAAGTTGGATAATATTACTTGGTGAGTGAAATGTCTTAAACCTTTGTTTTTTTAATATAGTTTACTTTGAACATTATAATTCTGCCTTGGCCTTAAGACATTTTTCAAACAAAGCTTTCTTTTCTCCCTCCATTTCCAATGCAGCCTTTTAATAATACCATAAAATGAAAATAAGTTTACTTGGGACTCATGACTTATTTGTTATGAATACCAAAAATTATCAGCAAAGACCCCATTAGTACATTTTGAGCAAAGAAAAGAATATTCAAATTTAGAACTCATTTCATCTCTTAGACTGTAAATTAATCAGTCATCTTGACTTTAAGATTTGTTCATGAAGCTATTATTTCAATTGAAATGAAGTTGAACTAAAACAGTAGCCCATCATTACAATTATATCAATTGTAGCCATTATAGTAAACAGTTTTCATGCATTTAATTTGTTTACATCCCAGAAATTAAATCTCTTCAGTTCTTGAATTCATAGCAAGCTTATTTTTATTCAAAATGGGTGAAAAGATTTTTTCCTCCAGACATTCTTTTTCCTGATTTAGAAATTATTTCTTCAGCTTTTTCCCATTCTCCTTCTCCTCTCTTACACACTTTAAAAACTAAAGACCATTATCCTTTGTCCTTTGTCTGCAGCTTGAGAAGGCTCACTCCATGGCTGTCTAATGAGGAAATTGCCACAGGGATGTCGGTGGCAGTCACACCCCTTTGCCATGGTAGGTTTGTTCCATTACTGACCAAGGATTTGGGCCGTGTCTGTAGCACATATGTTCTTCTTATGTCCTCATTTGGGATAACATTTAAGCAAAGTTTGCTATAGCAATACCCAATTGCACGACCCATAATTAGTCTGAATAACATTTTCCATTTTAAACCCTGATTTTATGGGGTTTACTACTTGGCCCATAAAATCTTGTTCCAAGCTTAGACTTGGCATAGTTTTTAGCATAAGCAAATTTATCATAGAAATAAATCATGAGCTCAGTTCTCAAACCTATGGGGGTCAAGAGCAAACTCATGTTAACTGACAGGGAAAAGCCCTTGCTTGAGAAGGTGGCAGCATCCTTGTTTTGCCTAGCTTTGTGTGCAAGCTGTGCAACTTCAGTGACAGACGTACATTGGAGTGGTCCAAAAGTGCGATTCAGAACATGAACACATAGGTGATGCTCTAAGTGAATGTCTTCAGCAACATCAGTGTGACCGGGGAACTCATTAGAAATATAAATTCTGGGGGCTCTCCCCAGACCTGCTGAATCAGAAACTGTGGGATAAGGCCCAGGAGTCCGTGTTTTTATCCATGGTTCTGAGGCCTGATGACATTTGAGGATCACTGGTGTACTTACTGGTTAGAGTAATGGGCTGTGCAATCAGGTAGAATGGGCTTTTTCCCTTGCTTTGTTTCATCTTTTGCAAATTAATTAAATTCCCTGGCCCTCAATATCTTTACTTGTATTCATTTATATATCTATTTATTTATAATGATGATGATATCATAACAATGATAAACATAATGATAATGCTTATCTCACAGGGTTTTTATAATTAGGAAATGAGCTAATATCCATGAAACCCTTACCACATTATCTGGTAGATAGTAAGAGCTTAATAAGTAATAATTATTATATTTATACAAATAAAGAAGAAAAGAGAAAGTGGAAGAGGCATTTTGAACCTATCATGATATGATAGAAGGACTTCTTATTCGTCTTAACCCACATGGCATATTTTGTGGGTATGTGGGTTTGAAAGTGGTGGGACTAGTAACATGTCCCATGCAGCTAAGGTAATTCGTCTCTCACTTTGGCTGTTGAAGGCTAATGACTCTCCTTACATAATGTAAGCCCAGCCAATGAGGAGGAGGAAGGATGTGTTTGGATAATGTATTCCACAAATAATAGAGGCAACTTAAAACAAAGAAAAATAAACAAAGAAGTTGTCTTCCTGAAGTCAGGAAAAATAATCTTCAGATTATATGTTCATGTTAGATGATTGGTCAGTTGTTTTTCAAGTTATGTAAATAGAAGTTGATCAGTTAATGAAAGTATATAAAGTGTCAATAGAACTGAGGAATTTACTTGTTCATATATGGTTTGTGAGGATTGATTTAAAGCATTAATTAGCTAATGGTTTGAACATAAATGTTGCTATAGAAATTACAAAAATTATTATGTCAAAGATTAGGAATCTGTCATTACCAGTTACAATTACAATCTGCAGCTTTGCTCCTGCCTGTAATTGCACATGTTTATATCATAATTTAGCACTAGAGGAAAGTTAGAACACACTTTAAAGATTTAAATATAACTTCAAATAAAGAAAAATTATTCTAAATAAATAAACACTGTAATGGTAAATTCTTAAGCAATTATCAGTGATACTTGGCATGTCCAAGTTTTGTCATTACTACTCTGATTAAAAACAAGTGATTTTTCACTTTGAACTTTGGTATTTATATTTATTTTCCGAAGGCTTTTTGCATCTTGACAGTAGTCTGAATGGTCTCTCTCTCTCTCTGTACACACACACACAGACACACACGCACACACACACACACGCACACACATACACATACATGCACTTCTCCTCCATATTGAATTCTTTCACATAAATATAAATAAATATTAAAGAATTATTTTTCAAAATAAAATAACTACGTGGATACAATTCAAAGTTTTCCTTTCTCAATTTCATCTAAGTATGAAGATAAAAAAAAAAAAATAAGTATGAAGATAAAGACTAATAATAATAAGGGAGCCTAAGCAGTTTAATTTGGGGTACATTATGAACTGGTTATGACAGTGATATAAAATAATATAACAGTAACCCTCAGAAAGCAGTGAATGAGACGAGTGGGGAGACTACTCAGGAAGGAGATGGCCAAATTACATTGTGGAGCTCTTCCATGGTAATGGTGAAATGTAGGAAGCAGGGACATTTCCTTTCCTTGAAGGTTTGGTAGAAAAGTTGTGGGGTGCAGTGTCTCAGGTGAGATAGGCCTTTTTTCCTTTCTCTTTTTATTTCTTGACTGGAGGAGATGCCAGGAAGTAGCATAATGTATGGAATCGCAAGAATGGCTTGTGACATCAGTAAGATCTGAGTGTCCCTTCTCATTATTTTCTGGCTGTATGACCTTGGGTGAGTCACTTAACTACTCTGAGCCTTAGTTTCCTAAAAGTGGTAAAATGGGCGCATTGCATTGAAATGAGATAATATTATATTATATAAGGGCTGTCCAGAAAGTATCCAGCCGTGTAAAATGAAAAATACATAGGTACTTGTGGCTGGATTTTTTCTGGACAGCCATTGTATAGGACAGCAGATGGTAAAGGTACAAATGGTAGTTGTTATTATCAAATATGTCATGGAACATTATACCCATTTCCTCTTTTCCTGGAAAATTATTAGTAAGCCAAGGAGCTTGTTGTCTCTCTCTCTCACCCTTAACACTTGAAGGAAGGGAGATTAGATACTTGAACCAACAGAATTCATGAGGTGAATGTGATGCATGGATATGGTCCTGATTGCCCTGGATCCTAAACAGTCATATTTAAGGATACATATGTGTGCCAGTTGGGTGAATTAATATATTTTTCCAACACTCATCTACTCAAACATATAAATACTTCCTGCCTTTAGTGATTGGCAATATTCATTTTCTCTAACTCAGGAGACATCACTTGGGAGCCTTCTAAACGTCATCTCTGGGGTCCATCCTGAAGGAAAGCTTCAGAGGCAAAAATTTTTGTAGAAAAGGCCTTTTGGAATTTTGCTTCCTTCGATGGGATCCAAGGAACCACAACTTGATGTGACTTTTTCTCTATCGGCCTCTTTATGATAATGAGGTTGGTGGTTTTCTTTAGTTTGGGGATTTAGTAAGGGTTGGAAACTTCAGCTAAGCTACTTTTAGGAACCAATGTACAATATAATAACTTTCATTTCCTCTCATTTTGTTTTCTTTTTTGTTTCTCATTATGTAAATTCCAGTAATTAATCATGCATTAGAATAGGACAAGCAGGGTGTTTTTGGTTGGAGTCTTTCATTCATCTGTGTTAGATGCTCAAGCACATAGTCTAGCATTGCATTTTAATGTCATGTGAAGAAAGGAGATTGAATATACTCCAGAATATCTTTGATTTAGTAAGGGAAAAATATCAGGCCCAGAATGTTTCACAATACAGGGCTGAGAATAGAATATCGCAATTAATCACACTAGGAAAGAGGGGATTTAGCCTTCTCATAGGATTCTAAAGATTGATACACCTTAAACAAGTATGTCACAGAAATTTCTTTCTAGTGTTTCTGTTTTTTTTTTTAGTTTTCACTAACTCACGTTAAAACTCTGGTTTTAAGTTAATTTAATTCTTGATTGATTTTTTTTCCCCTGAAAACCCTCCACCAGATAATTTTGGAGTGGATCAGGCTGTAATGCCCTGCTTCACTTCTTTTCTCTTCTCATATTTACACACATCTCCCACCCCAAGCCCAGCTATGTGACCCCCATCTACAACTATTAATTATCAACCATGTCATAGGAGCTGCCCACAGTATTAGAAACACTTACCATGCATTATCCTATTTTAGTTATGTAACAATTCTGAATGCAGATGCTATTATTATTCCTATTTTATAGAAAAGGAAATTAAGGTATAGAGATTAAATAAATTGCCCAAGGTCCCTTGGCTAGTAAGTGTTGGAGCACAGATCACCTCCCAGAGTGCCTTTCACTTAAGATTGTAAGACCTACATGGTCCCTAATTAGGAGGAAACTGTAGACCAGGTGACTCAGTTCCAACTCAACTTCACTGTATTATCTTGCTTCAGTTTCTGCTTTGTTGGTGTGATTAACACCTATTTCCCAATTTTGTGTCATAGTACCTATAACTGGGTTTCTATCTTATTTCCTACATCAAGATTTTTCAACAGTGGCATTATTTTGGACCATATAATTATTTGTTATGTGGTCCAAACACTAAAGGATGTTTGCAGCATCCCTGGCCTCTATCCGCTGGATGTCTGTAGTACCCTCCCAAATTATGACAGCCAAAGAGCCTCTAGATATGCTGGTTCCCCAGTGCGGGAATAACTCTTGGTTGAAAATACCTGACTTACAGTTACATACCCAACTGCCTGGCTTGGTGATTACTTTGTCCTGTCCAGACTGTGATTGTCTTTTTATGTCAATTTTCACAAAATATTAGCCCTGAATGTCAATGCTGTGCCTGGACTCTCTTAGCACTGCAACTCCCTGAGGCCAGCTATGTGTTTGAAGCGCTGCACGTTTTCTGGATCTAGACTCCCCATCACCATGCGTCTGTCTTGGGACACACCTGTTGTTGAACTACCAGCAGCCTCCCAACTTGATAACACATTCTTGATAGATACTGTGTCCTCTGATTGTGTGCTAAACTCCCTGAATAGACTTCCTCTGACCGCCTTCACCAGCTATCACAGCTTGTCTGTCATCTTGCCCAATTTGTCCTATTAGATTGATGACTGAGCCTTGAGTCTCTGCTCTGATACAGACTTTGTCTTTCTAAGAGCTGCTGCTCCTGAGTTAGTTCAAATTAACTCTCCACTTAGATCCTTTTTTTAAAAAAAATATTTAAACATTCACCTTTGATACAGTTGAGATTGCATGTTCCATAGAATTAGGTAGGTTTCCAAGTCAAGGGGAGAGGCAGAAATTTGGAGGGCCAAATTTTCTCTTTAACATTTTCTGTGAAACAACTAGCAGAAGACTGACATTTTCATCTTTCAATGAATTTATCCCAGGCACAGTTTTGCCCAGCAATGGAACATGCTCTCGGAATTTAATTTGTAGAGAATGGGTATTTAAATACTAGAATTATATTCATCATGACAAGGTACTTACACCATGAGAGCACTTGAGAAACAAGGCAATAACCGATGGTATTTTAGTCTTTTGCTCTGCTCAGGCTCCTGAGTGGAGTGGGGGACAGAATCACATGGCATTATCATGGGGTCTCTCTCTCTCCTTTCTTTTTTTGTTGTTGTTAAATACGAATACTTGTATGTTGTTAAATAGTATGATACTATTCTATTTTAATTGAGTATTTACTTGGAGACATGGAAAGAAAAAGAAAATGGTAAAGAATTTGCTAATTCACATCAATATTAGTCAAACACATATTTCAACCCTCTTTCAAGGAACCCTAGGTGTTTTTCAGAGGAACTTCAGCATTGTGGGGAGCACAGTGCTTGGTTCAATGATAGAAACTCTGTTTTCTTTTATCTTCTGCTTCTTGAGTTTTTGTGTAAGATTTAATTTGAAGAATAGTTAAATGACTAAAAATGTATGAAATTTTGCAAAGCACTGGGACTCAGAGCCACATGATTGATGCTTATTTTTCAAATTAATTATTTGTTTCTTTGTTAGTGCTTTGATTCATGTGCACATATACACATATAATAGTTTCTAAATATTTTTAAAAGAAAATGTAATCATATTTTATGTTTTGAATCTATAACTTTATGTAACCATTTATCATGGTCATCTTTGCATGTCAGAACATATACTTACCTGTCTTAAAAATGATTTTGTGACATTCAGTAATATGAAGATATAATAATAGATTTTACCATTAGGTAATCAAGTCATCTCACAAAACTTATTATTTCCAATAATACAGCAAAAATTTTCCCTATACTCAGTATTTCTTCATGACAGATTCTGAGTAGAACTTAAGAGTCTAAGGCATATATATTTAAAATTTTGGTACAGACTGCCAAGTTACAACTTATAAAGAGTGATCTAATTTAAATTCTACCAATAGTACACGTCTTTCTTATACCAACACCCTTGTAAAAGCACACTTGTTATTAATAATCAACCTAATTACTGTTAATCAAGTGGGTAAAATTTTTTTTGTTATTTTCATTTACTTTCTCTGATCATTAGTGAAGCTGATCATCTTTTCAAATATTTACTAGCTATATTTCTTCTGTGAATTTCTTTTTCACATACTTAGTTCATTTTTTTCTGCTTGGTTGCTTAACTTTTCATATAAGAAACTGTTTTCTGAATACTTTTTCCTTAGTTATTTGTGTTGTATATATTGTATTATAATCTTTAGTTCACCTTCTGACTTTGATTATGGTTTCTTTAACTGTGTAGAAGTAAGTATTCATAAACTCAAATCTCTCATTCTTGTCCTATCAGACTCTACAGTGATGTGTTTTGTTCTTAAGAAGGACTTCCTTACTATATTATTTCAAAAATACACTTTTAAATAGTATTTTATATGAAAATGTTTGTTTAGATATTACTTTAGATAAAATTCTGACTCTGTTTTTCCTGGTTTTTGAGACAATTTTTTGAATAACTCATCTTTTCCTTATTGAATTTACATGCCACATTTCTCATTTATTAAATTTATGTGTATATTAAGCGATCAATTTCTGAACTCTGTATTTTGTTGATTTATCTATTAATTATTAAACCAATGGAAAGTATTTTAATTAATTTGTTAAAGAAAGTAAAATTTTCTACTCACTGTTTTTTTTAAAAAATATTTTTTGACTCTTTTATGAAAATTGTTCAGTTGGATTTAGATCAAAATTATATTTAAAATATATATTCCATGAGGAAATTGATAGTTTTAAAATAGTGAGTTTTCTTAGGCGTATGCTATCTCTCTCCATCAATTCTAGTCTTTTCTCTTAGTAAAATTTCCTTTGAGTAGGTATTGAATATTTTTGTTAGTTTTATGATTTTTGTTGCTACTGTGAGTTGGATCTTTAAAAATATTTTTTCAAATTGTTTATTCCAATGGATGCTATTGATTTTTGTATATTTATTTTGTCACTTCACTATAAACCTAAATTTTTAGATGGTGCTTTTGGATCCCTTTGATTCCTAAAGAATGCATTTGGGTCTTATATAAGGTGAGTTACAAAGTGATGATCAATACCCACTTGGTCATCCCTAACTCTTTAACAACATGTGGTATACCCATACGCCACACAGACAGCAGCAACTGTATCTCAGGCACTTCCCCAGACCTCCCTTCTGTTTGCTGGCACTAGTCCCTCCTCATGCCTCTCTCTGCCTTACCCTATTCTGGGTCCTGCTCTCTACTTTGTTTAGGTAACCTGTTAGGATCTTATATCCCATTTGCACCTCTGTCCAGCCCCTTGGCGTCAGTATGCTTCCAGATCCAAGGATGCAAATGTTCCTCTACCAGCCGCGGCTCTTCAGGCCCTTGTCCTCCTCCCCCATAGCTGGGCTGGACAATCGAAAGTGCAGCAGTGAAACTGAACGATCGTTTTCTTCCTATTTGGTTTTTCTAAAAAACTCCACAGAGTAGTTTAACAAGACTGGGGACATAATTTCAATTAAGCGTTTGGCTAGGTTCTAGGCATTTTCCTAGGTTCTAGGGAAACAGTTGTGAATATGGCAGGCATGCTATCCATCCTCACGTAGCTTCTACTCTATGGGGAACCCAACATAAAGGGGACATCTTCCACACTCTTCAGCGGTTAGTGCTGGGATTCCCCAGGTCGCCAGGCCCTTCTACCATCTCCCAGGCAGAATTTGCCTTCACCTTTACTGCCAATGTTTTGAAGAGTAGAGAGTGAAAAACAAATGGAAACAAACTCATGTTATTGAAAATAAATAATAAACTCAGCTGAGAGTTTGCAGTTCTGTACAACTTTGTTATAGTACTTATGCACATGATTTATTTTTATAATAAATCATTTCACCTACCTGTTTGTAAATTCCTGTAGGAACAAGGACTTAATTCAACATGTGCTTCATCTCTAGAGAATTGCTAGGACTCTTGCACAGAGTTGATGTTCAGTATTTGCTTTCCCTCTGAATGGGTAATACACCTCAAACTCTTATTTCATCTCATTTAGTTGATTTCCTAAGGCACTACAAATGATAATCCACTGCACCTTCCCTGAGGTTTTGAATTTTTAAAAAAGCAGAAGAAAAATCAGGCATACTAAATGAAGATGGCAGCAATCGTGGTCTTGGGTGGCATATTTTGTTGTGTTAAATGAGAGAACTCTGATCTGTGGTTTGCTAATTATTGTTTTTTATTTTTTCTTGCAGAACAAAGAAGTAGGAAAAAAATTTCTTTTAAAGAAATGCCAAAAAAATATTATAGATCTTTTCTTTTGACATTCCTAAACAAGAACAGGCTGAGATGGTGTCATTTTCAATTCTTGCCCTAACTAGTATTGATTGTTTTTTCAGGTTGTCCTGAATTTTTGCCCAATTTTGGTTGCATGTTGTGTGAACACTAATTCTGTATTAAACACCTAAGGTTTCTTAACTGTCTACTTACATACAAAATACTATTTTGTCTTTTTCTGAGTTAGATTAACAACTAATTTTATGTATATTATTAGTTATTCTTTGAGTTTTTCTTTTTGTAAGGATAGACTAACATCTAAGCTCTCAAGAGAAAAAGAATCCATGGTGATTGTATTTGGAATTTTCTCCTTATTATCTCCATATGGCAAATTTATAACTCAACAGAATATTGGATGTTATATTATATGATTCAGAGATTTGTACTTTTGTTTTAGATTTTGTATGCTCCCTTTCTAGATTTTCTTTCTGTCCATCTGCTTAAGAGCTGTTGTCGGTATTGAGAAAATTCGTAGACTAAGTTTCATAAGGAGCTTATGAAAAACTTCAAAATCATTTTTGCAAGCTTCAAAAATTGTTCCAGGGATTTATAAAAATGTGAAGGGAGATTTGCTGGGTTTTTTTGTTTTCATATTCAAACCAGAAACACTGATGTTCTAATAGCTTAGCTTTGGACTGCAAGTTTCTCAGAGAAGATTTCAAATGGGGCTAAAAATGAAATTTACAAGTGCTATTTAAAATTCTAATTTGTGTTGGTTATACATCACAGATGTAACAGAATGCTAGTCTTAGAGCAAAGAGCAACTAATGAGCAGTACTTATTGAACCTGTTCACATCTTTTTGTTTTGATTGGCTAACCATTTTAGTTCTCTTTCCTAGGGTGCCAAAACAAAAACATCTAGCTAAGTAAATTAGACATTCTTTATAATAAATATTTACACCTAGTGTATGGCAGAGATTGAGAAGATGGTGTTCTAAAGCCACCTAAATGTATCTCAGGGGACCATTAATTTTGAGAATTAGCATAACTGGAATTTGAAGACAATGTTTTTATTTTGTTTTTGTTTTTAATTCATTTTTATTGTTAGACTTATTGGGGTGACATCTGTTAGCAAGAATTACATAGGTTTCAGGCATACAATTCTACAGTGCATTGTCAGCTTGTTGTATAATAAGTTCACCACCTAATGTGACTTCTCTTTCCATCGCCTTATATGTAGCTTCCCCTTCCTCCCCTTGAAGACAACATTTAATTGAGTTCCTGTATGTCTTACTTAGGTGTAACTGATTTTAAAGCTAAGTTTATAAATTCCTGCTCACTTGTTTGTCTCTTGGCACATGTGTTTGTGAGGAGGAGAGGGACAGAGACAGGAGGATTTTGGTTTTAAACATTTTTATAGGGTACAGTCACCAAATGAATAATGAAGAGAAATTACAGCTAGATAAAGAGTATGGTGAGGGAGATCGACTGTGAACCCAATACCTATGGTTTTAAACATGTGATCTTACTCTTTGATATTTTTTGAAGAGATAGCTAGCTTAGTCTTGAATTCATACAGCTATGTCATAATTGCTAAATATGCTTTTCTTTTTGCCTCCTGAAATAAATAAAATTGTTATATGTCCAAGGATTAAACATGAACTTTAAATTCAAGTGGGTGCCTAGGCACTGGTGTTAGGTTTTTATTGATACAGTTAAATGCTGCTATCTTCTCTTTCCCATCTCTAGAGATTTTTTGTGGCCTTTCATTTTTGAGTTAGTTTTTTTTTTTTTAATGTAGTATGAAAAGATCATTCTTAAATTCTTTTAGGCAGTGAGATCTCATTGTTTTTGGAGTGAGATTATGTTAGTAACAATTACTAATTTTTATTGATACCAGGTTCTGGATAGTCTGCTAAGTATCTTATAAATATTATTTAATTTAATCTGTACAGCTACCCTATAGGGTAGGTACTATTTTTTTCTGACATTGCACCCATCAGGAAATTTAGGCACAGAAAGGTTAGGAAACTTGTCTAAAGCCATGCAGCTAGTAAAGGGCAGATTTGGGGTTTGAACATAGGCATAATGACTGCAGAGCCACGTTCTTAGTGCTTTGAAGTGCCTTCTTTCCTAACTAATAAAGAAGTCATTAGAGAGACCAGGTCAAAAGCAAAGTCCAGGCACTTGAATTCTCTGGTGTGCTAGACACTGTGGTTGTTGGATACTTACTTCCAATTTTGTTCTGGTGTTAGGTAGCCAAGAACTTCAAGCACTGCTCCAACCTCAAGAAGTTAAATAGTGATGAGTAACTCCATTATTTTGCTATTAATTGCTTTAGGAATGGTCACGTGACAGAATTCTTGTCAGTAAGACGTAAAGATAATTCTACATAATGACATCTGGAAAAGTGGACTTTGCTCTGAAAAAAAGGATAAAAAAGTGATATTCTCTGTTCTGTCTCCTTAAGATTGGTGGGATATGAAACTTGGAGCAGCTGCAGCCAGCTTGCCACTATGAAGACATAAAATTGAGGGAAAAAGCCCATTGAGGACATAAGAAAGAACTACAGTCTTTGTGGATATCATTAAACTGTTGCATTCATTAATCCTGGAACCTCTCTACCTCTGAACTTCTTACTTTGGAGAAAAAAACATATGTGTCCAACTGATGAAATCATTTTGAATTGAGGCTTTTGTTGTGTTATTGTCCTTAACATTCTAAGTGATACATCTGGTTTCCAGACTATGTCCCACCCCAGTATCTTCTACTTCTCCTTCTCTTATCGGTGATACCACGTTGTGTTTTACTTTATAGTTTGTGTTAGGCTGGAAACTGGCTATAAGATCTTCTGAACAGATGTTTTAGACTTTTCTAAACAGAGGTATTTTGAACAAAAGTGAATAATTTTGACTTTAAGAACTAAATATTTACAGTCTCTCCAAATCTCTAAAGCTGTCCAGGAAGAAAATTATGAGAGAATGTTCTATCACATACAGAGAAGAATAAACAACACACACGAGAGCCCTCGGGGGCTGTGAAACTACATGAAATTTTACACATCTTTAAGCAAATCTACAGAGGCCAGTACAAAGTAAGCAATAAAAACGGTGGGTGGGTTTGGGATCCTCCCTGATTCTCCCTTCTCTTGGGAATATCCAAGATTGAGATGTTCATCCATAAATATGCTCTTATTATTATCATGAGGCAGTTTAAAGAATTCGAACAGAGTAGGCAGGTTCTCAGTTTAAAACATTCTTGCTCGACTTTATCTCTAACCCCATGTGTGAAGAGACCACAACTAAATGGGAAGTGTTTGTGAAAGCGAAAAGCAAGTTTTAACTCTTCATTTATTTATTTATGAAGCATATGGGATGCTTCTAGGAAAGTTAAAGACATTTCCAGACCTCCTCAGCTGTGGCCTGTTATCATCAGCTGTGTCATGTCTTCCATGTCAGTAGTTCGTATGTTGCATTTTACAAAATGAATCTTGGAGTGCTTTTTTTTTTTGGAATATAATAACTCCTTGGTGATAAGGAGCATTTCTTATGAATGGTTCACTTGGTTTCGTTAGTGTGGGGCATCTCAAACTCTATACTCATAAATAAGCTTGGAATTATCTGTAGGACTGACTCAGAACTGGTATATTTGAATGTTGATCCTCGCCCCCCTCGTCCCTGGGATCCATGGAGCCAAATACAGTGTGTCTGGAGGGTCTTCCTATGGGTCTTGGAGGTGCTCTAGCTTCTTCTGATAAGATGTTTAACCATTCAGTAACCATCGCCTCTATTTTTGTTCTGCTTCAGTTAACAACCAATGATGGTGAGTTTATTTGTGTGTTTATGACTGTGTGTCCCTCAGCAGATGATGAATTCTTTGAGGAAGAAGACACTTAGGTTTTTGATTTTCCAGTATGTAGCACAGTGTCTGGCAGCTGATCAATAGACTCCATGTTTTTTCTCCCTTCAGTTGTGTGAAGTCACTAAGAAAGATCTAAAGACAAATGCAATGGTATGTCCTACCCTGATCCTTTGTCAAAGGATAAAATAGCCTAAGTGGGCTCTAACCCAGTTTATGTTATGTATGCAACCAAAGATTTCAAGGGGGATAGATAGTCTCCTGGAACTGATTTTTCCTGGACCACAAGGGAAAAAGCAAGATGAATATGTGTAGGAAATCCATGGTGCTCTTTTTACACCTCTAGAAGACAAAGCGAAAGATCCCCCCCATGTCAAAAGGTCCATGGATTTCCAAGCACTGAGATTTGGATTTGCAGACACATAACAGGGCATGTTTGTGGTTACTAAAGACTGGAAAATTAAAAAAACATTAAATCTAGGGTTATTTTATTCAGGTGTTTGGTTAATAAGCATCTGATTAACCAAAATGGTACAAAAATTGGAAATCTAATAAGGAAGCTGGCACGGCAAGTAGAATTTGAGACTTATACAACTGATCAACATATTGAAACAGAAATGTATTAAGTGTGGTACTTGTGATTTGATAAGATTAAAATCCCCCCCCCCAAATATACCTAAAGCAATTTAAGAGATAAGAAAATGCTCAAACTTCATGTGCTTCATTATGCTTCTTCTAGTGATCAACATTCAGGATGCTGTTGCAAAAGTAAAGAAAGCTACATGGGTAATTATAAGCAGCATGTGTTTGTTGAAATATATTGTTTTATGCTCATAAGTTGCCTTCCTTTCAAAGTCTTCTGCAAAGTATATAAAAATACTGAAACACATTACCTTGTTAAGGAAATCAATACCAAGTTGAATGAAGCAAGAGAAAGAAAATTGGTTCAGAAGATGAAATTAGCTCCTATTCTGTGAAAGGGACCAGGGGATATTTCGTATTGAAACAATCCAAAAGGAACTTTCACTTTAAAACCTGAATTATTTTCTAGATCAGAATGTCTTTGTAAGTACTTAGCTCTGGGATGATGTCTGTTATTATATGCTCAGGGTTTCTTTAGCAACTGGGATTCTGTCAGTAAAAATGAGGATCTTCCAGTTTTCTCTCCCTACCCCACATTGAAGCAAAACACTCATTTCTCAAACTATGCTTCAGTGAACAGTGACTGGAGGGGAGCAGGATGTTCAAAGATCAGATTGTAAGGGTCTCATAAGGTGCTTTAATTGTATTTCCTCAGTATCCTCTCTCCTTCCATCTCATTCTTGCTTGTAATGTAGCAGCCTCCAGGAGTGGTGGCATTTCCAGTTTGTCGATATGGGTTTGGAAGAGGGAAGGTGTGTGTAAAAGCCAGGGAGGATCTGTGGAGTGGTGATAGGGCTGTTCATGCCTAACAGGTTCATGTGAGGGATTAAGAGAATCAAAACTTGAAAGGAAATCCTGATGGATACCACTGATCCCTCACTTTTGTGTCTGGACCATTCTAAGTGCTTTACTTCTTATATCATTTTATTTATCCTTACAACCAACTTATTAGCTTGGTACCTATCAGCATTTTAGAGGCTCAGAAAGGATAAAGAACAGGTTAAGTAAAAGTCACAGTGCTAGCAAGGAGTGGGCCCTGGATTTGAGCACATGCAATCCGACCTGGAGCTGAACTCAACTCCCACAGTTCAGCCACCTCTCTTGGTAGGATAAAATCAGACCATGGGGCCTTGAACGTTACATGAGGCGTGATAAAAAATACGGTGAATGTTTAAATAAATTTTTATTACAGTAAAAGATACTTTGCCACTAATCCCCTTCAAAATACTCCCCCTTGCTTCCAGCACACTTATCCCATCATTCTTGCAACTTTCTGAAGCAGAACTGGAAGTCCTCTTTCCTGAGTGTCTTTAGTTATGCTGTCGTGGCTGCCTCGATGTCCTGAATCAACTCAAAACGTTCACCTTTCATGGTCATTTTGACTTTGAGGAAGAGCCAGAAGTTGCACAGTGCCAGATCCAGTGAAGAGGTTGGAGGAGGACACACCGTAATGTTTTTACTTGGCAGAAGTGGCCGCACCAGAAGCGATATGTGACCTGAATCAATTCAGGACATCGAGGCAGCCACGACAGCACAACTAAATACACTCACAAAAAGAGGACTTCCAGAACGGTTTCAGAAAGTGACAGGAGTGATGGGATGAGCGTGTTCAAAGCGAGGGGGAGTAATTTGAGGGGAATTAATAGCAATGTGTCTTTTACTGTAATGCATTTTTAAAAATGTAAACACCATATTTTTTTAATCACACCTCCTACGTAATTATTTACTTTTTATTCCATATGTAGGTCAGTGATTTAAAAACATTTTCAAGGTTGTGGAATGCTCTTTCAAATGATATTATTCTAATACATTAAACAGATAATAGTGAAAATGCCAATATACTAAACAAGGACACTCAGTGTACTAACAGACCAAGGTGAATGTGCTCTGGTTGAAGTGGGCAAGGATGTGGGCCCCACCTACTCAGCTGCTTTCTCTGCCGTGGCCTTGGCATGGCATTTCCAGGGCCAAGGTTGACAATAATGGCTGTGTGCAAGAGCAATAATGAAGTGTTTGAATAGAGCACTGTATCACTTCATAAGGTATTCTAGAAGCGTTTCTAGTACTGATCTGCAAGGTGATGGGAAGAGAGAGAGAATAGGCAGGTGACAAGCATTCACAAGCTCACTGCAGGGGCCCAAGCCTGATTTGCTGAAGGCCTGCTCGAGGCAGTAGAAACAGAGTGAGAGGTGAATGCACAGGAAAAATTAAGCAAAGATAAATCGTTTATAATGAAGAGTTATGAAAGGGGAAAACACAAATATTTCAGACAAGAATACTTTTTCACTAAAAATACAAGGTGTCCAGGGTCAAGGGGCTGGTTTGCTGAATTATTTTTAGTATGTGAAGGCTGTTCGGAAAGTCCATACAATCTGAAAAATAGAGGCATTTATGGCTGGATTTTTTTCTGGACAGCTGTCATATTTCTTTAGTTCATTTTCTTTTAGAACATACTTTTTTGTTAAAAATGGTTTTTTAGTTTAAAAAATTGTGTTTTCCTGCCATATTTTATTTTTAAAGGCAGATTTAAAATGCAGGATGTATAGAACATGTTGTAATCCATAAGCACTCAGGCATTAACTAAAAGGCCACGATTAATTTAAATTTCAGAATGGTCTGTCACTACTCTCTGATATCAAACAAACAAGAGATTGATAGAGCGCCCCGGGACCCACAAACGGAAACACAGATGTGTTCAGTGAGAGGTAGGGTTGTGGTTCCACAGATTTGACTACAAGGAATGTACTCCTGGTTTTCAGAATCAATAGAACATTCATATTGATTATATCAGGCTCTTAAATCTCTTTCACCTCTTGATGTCAACCAGTCAGATTATGGAATTTTTGAAAAAATTTCAGTCTGAAGTTAGATGGATTTGTTGCTATGTGGATAGATGAACTCCCCCCGCCCCCTAAAACCCCTACAATTTAGACCCAGAATCATAAATCATTTTTAATTGACTAAAGCTGGTCCCTGAAGAAGAGTAATCAAAATATAGTGCTGGCTAATGAATGCACTGTGAAAGACAGTTGTAGCACTTCCCATGGATGATGTTGTTTTTAAACTGGCACTAAATTGCTTCAATTAATTCCATTTGGATTTATAAATAAACATTCATTCTCCTTTGGGCTTTCTAACCTGTCTTTGCATTAGGAAACTCACCTCGGCTCCATCAATCCACAATATTTTCTTCCGGTGAGTGATATGATTTATACACTAATGGTTTCTAATTTCTATTTTTTAAAATGCTTTTCTCTGGGGACATCATGCTCTTGGGTGTTTAAAGCAGTCTGTTGGGTAAAATATATGAGAATGACTAATAGTAGGAGATGTTAATGTAAAGAGAAAGTGTGATTTAATGAGCTGCTTTTGAAACAGGTTAGAACAATGACCTTGATGGGGAGGGGACCTCCCAAAGCACTCCTGACTTCAGGACTATTCCAGGAGTTGTAGTGAAGTATTTCTTTAAACCACAAAAGTGGAAAATTTTCCTAAAGCTTCTCAGAAAGCAAAGGGATACTAATGAGCACAAACTATAACACAATTCCAATTTTACAGCACACTTAACGGTGCCGATAGCTTCTTAGAGCATAATTAAATCAAATTGGAAGGAGATTCTAGCAGGAAAATAGTCCTCCTGGCTGAGAAAGTGGATACTCATTTAAGTATTATTTACCCTAGGTTGACAATGCACATGCCAGCACCGTGCAGTTTGCATGAGGAACTGCAAGAAACTATTCAAACTGTTTTGAGTATTTTGTGATTTCCTCTATAGTAGAAAGAAACATCTACTTTGGGATGAGAGAAGAAAAGGGGCAATTAGGTTTGTACACTTAAATTTCTCTCAATAGAAGACTAAAAAAGGCAATACTACTCCTCCAAAAATATAACACAATTTTCAAATAACAAGTTGCTTAAATTAACGTAGGGAGCAGTCTTATAGAAGAATGCATTGACTTTTAGGAGCAAATATCCCTGAGTACTTTACTTTTTCTCTTCTCTTGAACTTCGTAAAATAGAAAATCTTGCACACACTTTCTTCCAATGACCTCTACGTTACAATCTTAAAATGCTGGTTAAAAAATGAAGGGTAATATCGTTAAGTTTTGGAAAGAAAAATCAGGAAATCTAACCAGGTAACTTCAAATCAATTACTTATGAATATTCTCCTCAAATGTGAAGAATCGCCCCGGAAACGGACAGCTTGGCTTTGAAGCTGTTGGCTGCTGACGAACCTTTCAGCTGTCAGGGATGCTTATTGCTGCTTCCACAGGATTCCACTGAGTTGGGTCTGAGCCCTCAATACCTCCTTCCTTCTGCCTTCTCCAGTCAACCTCTCTAGGTAAGTTGACCAGACCTTATCTATTTGAGAAAGGGTTACAAAACTGCCCACTCTTTCCTCCTTCTCCTTCTTCAATTTTTAAAGACCTTCTTAGGATTTTAGGCTTCCAAAGTATCTATCAAAACATTATAGTTAAGGACAACAAAAATATCAAATGGGTTTATGTCCATGAAAGAGTTAAAGAAAAAAATGTCCAGGCATTTAGCCTCAAATTAGCACTCTGGAATGTGGGGAATGTTTTAAACATAAGAAAAGCTGAGCTGTATATTATAATACATGGTAACTTCTTAAATGTTAGGGTTTCATATCACGGCACATACACACTGGAAATTAAATGACCCATTGTTTTGAAACTTCTGCTGTTCAGATACTTACTTAAGCACTAGCTACAGAGGATTTAAAAACAGGGGTGGGAACCTCATGAGCCTTGTGTGTGATTTGAGGTTCTGCTTCCATTACTTTTTATAAAAGCTTGGATGAGCCAAATTCCCAAACATTGGTCTGAAGATCTAGGGCTTTTGTTACCATTACCTTTGGATTAGGTGGGTTTTTAATTTGTCGAAATGTGGAAGAAAATGAAATACTACTAGAGCAAATTAATTTTAAAGCTGCCCTTTGTTGACAGTTTTTTGTTTGTTTGTTTTACATCAGGTAGGTTTCAAAGTATGAGATTTCTATTATGTAAAATTAGACTCTCAGGTTGTTGAGAATATGAAATCTGTCTTATGTCTTTCTTATAAACCTCACATAATTGTTTAGTTTGCTTAGAGGTGGTAGATAGAAATCTTTGAAGAGTGACAGAGAAGTGATGGCCAAACTGCCCAGTCTGTGGGCGGGCTGGTAGTACCCCAGAGGCGGTGACTTGGAAAGCATCACATAACCTGCCTTGTCCCTAAGTGCCTTCCCACACTTCCTCAGTTCTCTCACCAGCAAATTCTCTGTTCCTCCACAAGAGCAATTGCTCTTTTGAGAAGGTAACGTTTCCCCACTGGGATTACTCCCTTAGTTACTTCCAGAAGGCCACATGGAGCTAAGTCTTGGCCAAAGGAGATCCAGAAGGGATCAAACCTTTCATTTCACTCTTTGATTGCTCTTTCCTCTCCCTCTTTTCTTTCTTTTTCTATTCTGCCACCTTCTTCAGAAAGGATTTATTAGTGATTCTTTTGTTAATTCATTGAACTGGAATCTTTTGATTAGGTGATTTAGTGAGGGAAAGGAAAATTCCAGGGCAATGATATTTTTTTTCTTCCTCCACTTGAGTAGAGACGAGTTGCCGTCACGTGATGGGTCCTGCTAGGTTTTCTTAACACCTTCCAAATAATCAAGATTAATTATGAGTTTCCCTATGAGAGATGCTAGTAAGCCAAAGAACAATGTGAAAGCTATTGGATTCTTTTTCTTTTCCATTTTCTGGGGAGGGAAGGCTTGATAATAAAAGCAGGAAGCATCAAGAGTGAAATTATGTATGGGCAGCATCACTAAGCAGGAAATAAATGGCTAAAAATACTTTGCCTAGGGTTTCCCTTACAATAGTGCAATAGTGCAGTAGCCTTAGTTACCCAAGATGACACAGCAGACAAAAGAAAAATGGTTTGAGAGGGCTACGAAGTCCACTGATGGAGACAAAAGAGATGCAGGATTAGGAAATGTCAAAGTAAAAAGAGAATTTCACAAGATGCAAATGAGTATGTCTTAATACAATGGAGTCCTTTAGGCATTTATCTATATCCTCAGGCAAAAACTCTATAAATAAACCAGAATACCTCTTAGGCCGTTTGAATGTTCATCTGAAATTGTCACGTTAATGTAATCACATTTTTGTTTTAGGAAGGTAATAGATCCTGCCAGAATATTTGAGAAAGATCATAACCAGTGAGATCAAATTTATTTTATACAAGATTATCTGTCTCTATCTATCTGTTCATCCATCATCTATCTGTTTATCTATTTATTTCTATCTATCTATTTAATCTATCTATCATCATTATTAAATTTCTGGGTGAAGTTAAAATATTTGAAGATTTTAAAGTTGTCCTATAACCTCATGTAACTGGCATGATGTTACTCCAGAACAGACTATATTTGGCCATAGTTTATGTTTGGGGTTTTCAGGTACCCTAGAACATTCCCCACTCCCCCTCTGACGACTGTTCTAATGCATAAACTTCATTATTAGTGCTATAATATGAATGAATTTATCGAGAAACTTCTACAGAACAAGATTTAAAATGAAAGGAGTGGAAAATTACCTGCAGAGAATGCTAGGTTTCAAGAGGGAAAGGAGAAAGTAAAATGAAAATTGAACTCATGCAATATTTCACTTTTTTATTTTTTTTGGTCACTTTTTGTTGTTGTTGTTAATGGCTGTTGCCATACAGGAGGATAAAGAAAGAATTTAAATGATAGTGATCTATGTGCCTCCTTGTACTTACTGATATGTGAGGAAGTACAGTCAATGGAACATGAATTACCATGAATTGAGGGGGTTTAGGGAGACAGTTCGCTAAGAGCCATAGTTTTTAAGATGGGAAGAGGGTTATATTAAAGAGCAATGTTCTGTCTTTTGTTTCTGTTACCATTAGAGAAAGTCAAGTAGTATGTGCAGGGTGTGAAGTGGAAAGGAACCAATCTTACGGATCTTATGAGCAAAAAGTACAAGAATTTCCCTTCTGCAGTTTTGGTTCTAGAAGAAATGTCAGTATAACCATGGCACATAACTACAATAGTGGGTCTCTGAATTATTTAACAGTTTGACTTATTCTTTGGTTCTTGACATTATTTGTTTTAATCTCCTGTCAAACATTTAACTGGTATAGGCATAGGCTTTATGGTCTAAAGACTAAGCTAGAACTTTGAGCAAATTCATCATTGGAATAAATTTGTTGAAGTAAAATTGCTAGGGCTTTTGATGCTTTTGGCAATTTATGCAATCAGCAATAGTGTTTTTTACAGAAGGCTGAGAAGTGATACCAATAATGTTTTTTTTTCCCTTCAAATACTGTATTTTGCTGTGTATAATGTGTTCCCATGTATAATGTGCACCCACATTTTTGGTCCAAACTCTCAAGGAAATAATCTTTTGTTCTAAATTCTTAATTTAAAATTTTGTTTGTTTATATTTAGGTACTTGTTTTTGTATTATAAAGGAATTTTATGTTCACCTATGGTAATAAAGTCAGCATCACCTAGCTTATGAAGTCAGAGTCACTTCCTCTATGGACAACAATATGTTGCTTTTTGTTTCATTTCACTGAATCATTGGCTGGAGTTGCTTTCATTTGGAGTTCATCGTAAGTTCAACAAAACTGATTATTGTATTCCGGGGTATTATTCTTCATATGGATATTGTTATTAATTTCAAGAGTTACACTTTCAATTCATAAGCATAAATAAAAGAATTTAAAATCTTTGCGTAGATACAGAATTAGTATTACCCATGTATAACCTGCATCCTTAGTTTTCCTTCAAATTTGGGCAAAAAGTGCACATTATACATGGCAAAATAATGGTACTTGTCAATAATAAGTATTTGAATTCTTTTCAATATTTTTCAATATGAGAGGTAAAAGATTAAACAGCTAATTTAATTTTCTTAGTGCTTTGAATTGAATATTTCGCTAATTTTTATTTATTCTTATTTACTAATAAAGTATGCAAGGCTACTAATTTTCCTCTGAGCACAGCTTTTGCCATATTTTTTGATAGGCAGCCTCCATTGTTGTTATGCTTTTGCTATATTTTTTGATAGGCAGCCTCCATTGTTGTTATTCTCTAATAGCTTATACTCAGAATTTAAAGAAAAAGAAAAAATTAAATTACTCATAGGTATTTTAAAATTGCTGAATGGTTGTTTTTAGTTGCAATTAAAAATTTAAAACTTTTTTGTAAAGTCACAGTTAAAACCATATTATGTCATATCTTGAAGTTTTCCTTACAGTATTTTATGTTATGTTTTGGTAGATGTTTCAAGAACATTTGGAAAGGAAGTGTATTCTCCATTTGCAAAGTTTAGCAGGCATCTATTATTAAGGTGTTTTATGTTATCCAAACTTTTATTTTCTTATTTATTTCCCATTTAATCTGTCAAAGACTAGCCTAGTTACAATATTATTGTTTAAAGTTATTTGTTGTGTTTCTAATAGCTTTTGCTTTATATATTTTGATACTTGATATTGGGTCTGTCTATATTTAGTTCTGTAATATCTTCTGTGCAAAATATTCCTTTTATTGATATAAAATAACTCTTTTCTTCATTTAATAATCTTGATTTGAATTGAACTATCTGATGTATTAAAAAATAAAATTTAACCAAGTAAATTTGAAGATCTAATTGGCTTTATTAAACAGTTTATGAATTGAGCAGCATTCCATCTAACAACTAAAAGTGTGCTCCAAAGGATTATATACAATGAAGGGTTTTTATATGAAGCATGATGGGGCAAGGAAGCTATTAACAACAACAACAACAATAAATAAGGATTATTTTGAGGCCAGGACATCTTCTGTTAGGAGGAAGGGTAATACAAGGATCTTTATCATACAGCTTGCCTCTTCTTTCTATGGGGGTTGGGGGATCAAGTAAGATACTTGACAGAGTATCTTAATGGTGCTTGACCGCGAAATTCCAGAGTGGTTGGTAAAGATTACATTTCTAATATAAAATAATATTGAATGTCAACTATGATTCAGAAATATATAGTCATGGGATGCGAAGTACGACATAAGGAATAGAGTCAATGGTATTGTAATAGCTATGTACAGTGTCAAATGGATAGTAGACTTGTTGAGATGATCATTTTGTGGAGAGTTTAAATACCTAATCATTATGTTGTTTTGTACACCTGAAACTAATGAAAAAGAAGGTTCCATTTCTGGGGGGGGGGGGGGGGTTGAAACTGCAATTCGATCAGGTATCAAACTAGGTACGGTATCATAGACTTTTACCATAGGTGTGTGATGCCATTTTGAGCCTGTGATGTTTTCTCTTTAACAGATGTTAATAGGGCTACTTTTTCCTTCATCCCTCCCTCCCTCCCTTCCTTCCTCCTTTGCTTCCTTCCCTCACTCTCCCCTCCCTCCATTCCTTCCTTTCTTTCAACATTTTTATACCATTTTAATTTAGGTATGTCTTATAAATATTAATAACTAATAATGTGATTTTGTGTGTGTGTGTGGTTTTTTGTTGTTGTTTTGTTTTGTTTAATTAGCGAGAATGGCTTTTATGGAGGAGTTTAGCTCATTTACTTTTTCACACAATAACTGATAAGTTTGGCTTTATTTCTGTCATCTTGTTTTATGTCTACATCTATCCTGTCTTTTGCTCTTTTCCTATCTTTGCTATATTGATTATATTTTCTTAGTTCTTTTTTCTTCACTGCTTTGAAAGTTCTGAGTTCCATATTTATGTAACTAATGGTTATCTTAAACATTTAAATAACATTTCAGCCTATATGCATCTATAAACATAAAAAATGAAACAGTATCTACTTATTCTTTAATAGCAGAATAAAAAATTCATTTAAAAACACTATTCCATCATTTTTCTTCAAATTTTTTGGATTATTAGATCTTAAAGCAATTTATATCAGGGCACAGTGTAGAAAAGCATAAGAGGATGTAATAGAAGGACTGAAGTTGTTTGTAAACAACAGTAGAGGTAGGAATGAAAAAATTATATTAGCTGGAGCAGAGGGATTAACTTGAGGAATAATGTATATAAATAAAATTGAAGAATTAGTTATTGTTTTATACTGAACTGTTTTCACCAAGTCTGGGTTTCTTTAGGATGGTCTGATTTAAAATAGAGGCAATGTGTTGGGGTAACCAACGGGAGACATCTCAATGAGTTCAGCTTTCAGAGTGGTGGCCTCTGTGGGTTTGCACGTGAAATGTTCGATGCAGGTAAGTTTCAGTGAATCCTGGTCCAATATGAGCAGAAATGGAGATTCATGTATTTCATGATGCCCACTAAAAGCAAAAAAAATTGGATATGCTGTAGGGACCAAGTGATCCCACTTCACAAATTTTGGGTTAATATTTTAGATTTAATCTTATTGGCTAAGAATGCATTGCTGTACTCTAAGAAAAAAGTGACCTCTGAACCAACCAACACCTATGACAGTACTCTGCCTTTATTATGTGCTGAGAAGGTTCTAAGACAATCACACATTTCTCATCCTTGTGTTTATATTAGATAATGTCCTTAAATATAGGACTTTTGGAATGCACAGGAAATATTATTTCCACAAAATGTTTTGTTTAAAATTTAAGTACCAGGATTTTAATTTCATACAGTTCATATGAAGAGTTCTACTTGTTAATGAAAGAATCATGGTTTGGGGCCATATGTGGTATATTTAGGTGTGCCTTGTACAGCCTGTTCTCTGTACAACTACAGAAAATTTTTATGATTTTATATGCATTTTTTAATCAGCTAAGAAGATCTATAGTGAAACTCTGACTTGCCTGATCAGCCTTCTGTTTACTGAAAAGGTTAAAGGATGATCTAAGAACATTGGTTTGGAAACTAACCAACACTTGCCTCATCAGTAGTGAAAGCAAAGGAAGGTTCAGGAAATATCAGTTAAATGTAGTGTGTGTGTGTGTGTGTGTGTGTGTGTGTGTGTGTGTGTGTGTGTTTATGGGGAGGTGCAGGCAGGGATATGTTCTTAATAAATCTTAGGGAAAGTAAGTGAAGAAGGGTATCAGTCTACTGTATTTGGTTTCTGAAAACCTGTATTTAGTATGTATAACAGTTGGTAGCAGAAAACCTCTAAGAGTACATGCAAAATGTTTCTAAACCACAACTACTATCACTTAATATCACTGTTACCCAACCAAATGGGAATATTTGGAATATTAGCATTAAGTGTTTTATCCTATTGTCCAACTACCTAAATGCTATTCTTACTCTTCGGTGAGGCCTTCTGTGATTCTTCAAATCAGAGTTCTTTTGCCCTTTCATTTGACTTTCCACAATATTTGGCTTATATACCTATTGCAGCACTTTACAAAGTTTAATTTATATACGATAAAATTCACTCTTTTTAAGTAGTTTGATGCATTTTGATAGAATATGTACATTCACGATAACTATTATTATAATCAAGATCCAGAACATTTCCATCATCCCCTCAAAGTCCCCTTAGCCCCTTCATAGTCAGTCACCTCTCTCTACCCCAAGACCCCAGCAATCAATGATCTTCCCCCCACCCCGCACTGTTTTCTTTTTTAAAATCATAGGAAAAAAGTGTTTTTTATTGTGAAACAAAGTATGGATTGATTACGGTGTGCATAGATGCTGTATCATGGAGGGGTTAAGAGAATGGATCTGTCTTTATGTGCTGCCTTTTATAGAATGTCTTATAAATAGAATCAAACAGTATATAGTCTTTTAGTCTCATGTCTGGCTTCTTTTCCTTAGCATAATACTTTCAAAGTTATCCATGTCATTGCATGTGTCCATAGTTCAATCATTTTTATCATTGCATAGTATTCCATTTTATAGATGTCCACAATTTTGTTAGTGTTGTTTTCATTAAAAATAACCTCATTACCTGTAAACATTTGTTGAACACTTGCTAGTATATGCTAAGCATGTCATGGGTGCTTGGGGGTGAAAAAGTAATTAAGACATAGTTCCTATACTTCTGGAGTTTGTATATAAACAGATGATGTTAATATAGTATGGCTGGGCTGTGATGAAGGTATGTTCTGGAAGTATAGAGGAAGAATATTTAGAATAATTTGAGCCTTTCAAATAAATTAGCATAGAAATGGAAGTCAGGGAAAGACAGAACAAGGAGAAGAAAAAGCAGGAGAAGCGCACGAAGACAGACGATAGCATAGAAAAATTGTAAGAACTTTTACTGGAGCACTAACTTAAAGCCTGTGGTGTCATAGGAAGGTAAAAAAAAAGTAGGTAGTAACCAGAAAACGGGGGACTTCAAATATCAGAGAAAGAGATTATTTTTTATTATCTCATGTTAGGCAGTCTTTGATGTGTTTGTGTTTGAAGATGGGACAGACAATTCAGTTTGCATTTAGACTGGATTCAATGTGATAAACGGTGTCTGAGGGACCAGTTCTAGGTGGTCTTTGTCCTATTGCAGACCAGTGATAACGAAGACCTAAATCAGCATAAGAGTCTAAGGGGTAGAAAAGTAACAATCAATGAGAAATATTTAGAAAGAAAATGAAGAACTTGGTGTTTGAGTGTTTGTACATAGGAAGGAACAGAGAAACAAGAGCATGACTCCTGGGTTTCTGAGGCAGGACTTTTGGATGGGTGTTTGTGTCAGTTTGAGGAAGGGATGTGAAGATTTTAATTTTGGGCATAGTAGATTTGAGGTGCCTATTGTGCATTCAAGAGGAGATTTTTAGTGTTTATGAATTTTGACTTCATGTGTGAAGATAAAGCTGGGTTTAGGAATGATTAGCATATAAATGAAACACAAGAAAAAGGCAGAAATGAATGTTCTTAGAGAGGGAGAACAAAAATCCTGCTTAAGTCTGTGTCCTTTACAGCTCACAATACAGAGCCTACAGGTAGAAGATGCTCCAGAAATATTTGTTGACTTAATGAATGAATAGATGTGTCTTTCCAAATTCTGTCTTATGCCTGGCACATTGGAATTCATGGGAGTTGGACACAGTGTAACAGAAGTGTGGAACTGCATGACCTATTTAAAGGCAGCTGGATAATATTCTCTGTCTATGGCAGACAGCTTTGTGCAGTGAAAAAACAATCACCTTTTAGTCATTTTCTATTTCTGGGTTGCTGAGGGAGAGAGAAGGCCACCTGGAGCCTGGGTGGCACCGATTGCCAAACCACTACCATGTCTACCATTTAGTTCTACCGTGATTCGGCCAAAACTGGGTAAATGCATGTTTCAGCTTGCATCTTTCCACATAAACAGATGTCCTTACCCACAGATAAATTTAGAAAACTATGTGGTTATAAAGAAAAGGGAGGCTATGTTTCCAGTTAGGAAAAAGGTGGCGACTTATCATCATTCTTAAAGACATGTTTACTTTTCAAAGCCAGGTAACAAACTCTAGTTCTTTCAAGAAGTCGTCCTAGATCTTGCCAGTTGGAACTAAATTCTATCTACTGTTTACTTTCATATTTGTTTTGGAAGCTGCGTGATACATTGGAAAGAACATGGATTTTGGGGTTGGGTAGTCATAGGTCTCATCTTGGCATTGCTAATTACTAAAGGTCTCTGAATTTCACTCTTCTTATTTGTATATTACCTGTAATGATACTCATACATATTAAGGTTGCAGGAGGGCTATTAAATAACTTGTTTCTGCTTTCTGAGTTCCAGATCTTTGAGAGGTAGATACAGGAGACAGTTGGACATAAAATGCTAGTCATTCCTCCCTAATTCATCAATCAGTTAGCATATTTTGACATGTATAACGCACACCTTGTTTTTGGCCCAAACTTTCAGGGAAAATAATGTTTTATTTTAAATGTTTAATTCAAAATTTTATTTGTTTATATTTAGGCATTTGGGTTTTTTTTTGTATTATAGAGGAATTTTAGCTTTTTTTTTTTTTTTACATATTATGGTACAAGCAATTTTATGTACCAAATAATTACAAAACACAAGAACAGATGCAAGGTACAAGAAATTTTATGTATAAAATTTTTTTAATATAAAAAACCTGATTATCATATGCCAGGGTATTAGTTTGCATATGGATATCATTAATTGATATCTAGAGTTACACTTTTTTTTTAAATTCATTTTTGTTAGACTTATTGGGGTGACATCTGTTAGCAAGGATTACATAGGTTTCAGGCATACAATTCTACAGTGCATTGTCAGCTTGTTGTATATTAAGTTCACCACCTAATGTGACTTCTCTTTCCATCACCTTATATTTAGCTTCCCCCCTCCTCTCCCACCCCCTCCCCTTTTTCCCCTCCCTAACCCACTTGTCCCCAAATAAACATCATATGCATAAATAAAAGAATGAAAAACTTTTATATAGATATGGAAGTAGTACTACCCATGTATAATGTTCATCCTTATTTTTCCCTCACAAATTTGGGCAAAAAGTGCACGTTATACACAGCAAAATATCGTTAAGTCTCTCCTTCTGCAGGGGATTGAAGAGAAGTTGCTGGTGTAAGGCATATGCTTTTCTTCTCTTTGAAGTAGAAATAAGGAATAAATATTGCCTCATACAAGCACCTACTTCTAAGTTTATCTATCAGAAGGCCTAGAAGTATTAATAACACAGAAAGGGTGTGGGCAGTATAGCAGCGAGGAAGACGGGATAGAGCCTGTGTCTCTCCTGGTTGCTGTTTATAGCACTACTTGTAAGTACAGTACTTTAGCATAGTAGGTTCTCATTTCATGTTTATTGAATTGAGTTAGAAACAAATGTCCCTTGTCTTATTAATACTAGGTGTTGAATGTCTCTCCAGAACTATTATAATTACTTCCTCTATCATATAACCTTTAGATATTGTATGTCTACACAATGTTTTCTTTCAATAAGTTTTAATTTGAAGTATAAATACAGATACAGAAAAATACAAAATAATCGTAAATATACAGCTTGATGAATTATAACAAATTGAACACACCTGTGTAACCATCACTCAGAGAAAGTGATAGAACATTAACATAGCATCTTAAAATACTCTCTTGAGTCTTCTTCCAGAGGTAACCATTAGCTTTATTGCTAATCCTTATATTAATTAAATCTGTCTTTTAAGTGGGTATGTGTGTCTGATCTTATTCTGCTCAGGTTATGTATATAAGATATACCTATGTTGTTTTGTATGGAAGTGATGTGTTTATTTTTATTTGCTGTTATCTTTTTCATTGTATTAATATAACACCATTTATTTTTTCATTCTACTGTTGATGGCTATTTGAATTATTTCCAGAGTTTTGCTATTATGAATAAATTACAGTGAATATTCTTGTATGTTTTTTGTATATTTATCTTGAGTACATACCTAGGAGTTAGATTACACAGGGTAAATGTATATTTACCATTAGTAGATAATACAAATAAATTTCCAAACTGGTTGTATTACTTTATATTACCACCAGCATTTTATGAAAATTCAATTGCTGTGCATCTTTGACACTAGTTAATCCCAGTCTTCTGAAGATTAGCTTCTCTGCTGAGTATGTAGTGATATTTTGTTGTGATTTAAGTTTGCACTCACCTGATGATTAGTGAAGTTAAGCCAATATTCATCACAGGTTTTTTTCCACTTGGCATTCTATCATGTAAAGTTCTTATTCATGTTTATGATCTATTCTTATGAGGTTATCTGTATTTTCATTACTGATGTGTCATCTAATTTAGAACCCATTTTCTTTATGATTAGTCTTTTTGTGTCCTAATTTAATAAATTGTTGCCTACCTCATGTCATTAAGATACATTCCTTTGTTATCTTCTGGAAACTTCCTCTCCCCATTTTACATATGTATCTACATTCTACCTAGAATTGATTTTTTGTGTATGAGGACTGTCTGGGAAGTATCCAGCCATATGACTGTTCTTGTTATATTGATAATGGCTGGATTTTTTTTTTCTGGACAACCCTCGTGTGGTATAAGATAGGATCTGTATTCATTTTTTTTATATGAATATCCAATTGATCAGGACACTTTATTAAAAAAATCTTTAAAGTTATAATAACATAAACCCTTTCTTTGTCATAAACCAAAAGTCTACATGTAAATGTTTGTGCCTGACTTCTATTAAATTACATTGTTCTCTTTGTCCTATTCTTGATTAATACCATAATTTTTTAATAGGTATAGATTTGCAAAGTCTTAATGTCTTATGGCCTAAGTCTCCTAGTTTTTCTTCAAGATTGTCTTGGCTATTCTTGGCCCACAACCTTTTCATGTAAACTTTAGAATTATATCATCAATTTCTGCAAAATAATCTATTGGAATATTTTAAAAATTTTTAAAATTTGGCATAATTTTAGAATTATAGAAAAGTTGCATAAATAATACAGTGAGTTCTTGTGTGAGAAACATCAGTTTCTCACATTATTAACATCTTTCGTTATTATCATTTATCAAAACTAAGAAACTGATATTGATATATTACTATTAATTAAACTTTAGACTTTATTTGGATTTCACCAATTTTCCATTAATGTTCTCTTTCTTTCCAGGATTCAGTCCAGCATACCACATTGCATTAATTGTCATGTCTCTCTAGTCCCCTCTGGTCCATGACAGTGTCTCAGCCTTTCTTTATTTTTTATTGTGATTTTGACAGTTTTAAGGAGTTCTGGCCAGTTTTTCTGTACAATGTCCCTAATCAGAGGTTTTTCATTGTTTTTCTTATTATTATTCTGGGGTTATGGGTTTTTGGAAAGAATGCAACAGAGTTAAAGTGTTCTTCCCATAACGTTATATCAGGGATACATGATATCCACAAAAATCCCTGCTGATATCAACTTTCACCATTTGATTAAAGCAGTGTTTGCCAGGTTTCTCCATTTTAAAGTTGCATTTTTTCTTTTTCTTACTCTGTTCTTTGGAAGTGAGTCATTTGGTCTGTCTAGTCCACCCTGGTGGTGGGAGTAGAGGGATGTTAAGCTCCATTTCCTGTAGAAGGCACTGTCTTCACATATTATTTGGAATTTTTCTGTAAGAAAGATTTGTCTCTTTTTTATTCATTCATTCATTCATTCATTCATCCATTCATATCAATCTGTACTCATGTATATTTATACTTTGGGTTAAAATCCAATACCACTTTATTTATTTTATTGCACAAATTATCACAGCTTTGGCCATGGGGAAATTTTTCAGCTTGGTTCCTGTGTTCCTTTGACATGTACCTGTACTTCTGTTTTTGGAGCACTTTCTTACCTTCTGGCACTGCAAGATGCTTCCCACCTATCTTGTATGTTCCCTGCCACAGACCTAGAATCAGTCATTTTTCCAGTGAGCCCTTGTTCTTTGTATTGGAGAATGGCATTTAGAAACCGAGATCTGGGCACACACACACACACACACACACACATACACACACACACACACACGAACACATATATAATATATTTACACACATACATAGATGCATATACACACAAACATATGTATATGTATGTATATGAGTATATATCCCTATGGATACTAACCCATGCTTATAACCATTTATAACTGTTCTGTATGTGTCCATATAAGCATTTGTATGGATACATACAGAACAATTATAAATGTGTACACACACACACACACACACACACACATAAAGCTAAACATGAGTGTGTACTAATAGCTCAGTATTAGTATTAATAGGTTCATTCTACCTTCCTTTCTCATAGTACCACCCATAACTGTTTTCTTATTTGTTCAATCCTAGTATACAAGTAAAGCAATTTGAAAATTGTTAATCTGTATCTTTATTTCACCAACTAGAATAGTGTTTTCGTATGCCTCCTTTTGTCTATGTAATTTTTAGTCCAACATTATTTTTCAAATAGTCAGTTCCTTTTTATTTAGTTTGCACACAAGAAAGATGACTCTTTGTAATGTACAGTTTTATGAGTTTTGAGAATGCCTAAAGTCATGTGTCCATCACCCCACAATATTCCCTTCACCCTAAAACTTTCTCTGTAAGTCCCTTTGTCATCAACCATTCTTCCTACGCACAACCCCTAGTACAATGTGTTTGAGATGCATCCATGTCAGTGTATAAATCAGTGGCTCATTCCTTTTTATAGCTGAACAGTATTTTATTGTATAGATGTGCCAGTTTGTTTATCTAGTCCCCTATTAAAGGACATCTTGGTTGCTTCCTGTTCTTAGCAATTAAGAATGAAGCTGCTGGAAACATAAACACAGCGTCTTTTGTTTGGACATACATTGTCAAGCCATTTGGAGTCATTTCAATTCCTAAATTCCTAGGAGTGTGATTGCTGAGAAGTGCTGTAGGTCTATGTTTAACTCTGTAAGGACTGCCAAATGTTTTCAAAGTGGCAGGACCACTTTGCATTCCCACTGACTTCCTGTTTATCTGTGTCCTTGCCAGCATTTATTGTTCGTCTTTTTGGATTTGAGCCATTCTAATAAGTGTGTAGTGATGTCTCACGGTGGTTTTAATTTACATTCCCTTAATGAATTATAATGTTGTTTATATATTCTTTTCATTTTCATGTTTTTATTTTCATGTTTTCATTTGACAGCTATATATCTTGAGTGAAGTGTCAGTTTAAGTATTTTACCCATTTTTAAACTGTTTTTTTTTTCTGAAAAAATTAAAAACTCAGGCCTTTGCTGGAAAGGGGAGCCCTGTTGGCGGTGCTCCATGGACCACCTTTTGTTCTCATGTTCTCGGGGTCATAATGATGGACCCAAGTTTCATCACCTTTGCAATGATCTTTAAGAAGTCCTCACTTTGTTTTTCAAAAATTTCAAAAAATTGGAGGAACATTCTCTGCTGTTAAGAATTCAGTAACAGCATGCTGTTTGAACAGAAAGTATGAACACTCTTCCATTTCGATGTGCCCTGGGTGACATATGTCAGCATCTGTGTGATGGAGGGGAGATACCCGGTGACTACATAGAATGTGCTGTATCCGGATATGTTCAATGTAACAAAAACATATTACAGTGGAGGCAAAATTTATCAGCCTGCCCTTGTACCACGTAATCTCACATACATGTGCAATCTAAAGAACAAAATAAAAAACAAAACAGGAACAGACTCATTGATGCACAGAATCAGCTGATGGTTGCCAGAGGGGAGAGAGGTTGAAGAGCTGCATGAAAAAAAGTGAAAGAATTAAGAAATACAAATCGGTAGTTACGAAGCACAGTGTAGCGAATGTAGTCAATAATGTTGCAACGAATATGTATAGGTACTAGACTAATTGGGGAAGCACTGCATAAATTATATAAATGTCTAACCACTATGCTATCCACCTGAAACTAATATAAATAATATTGAGTGTAAAGGAAATAATAAAAAATAAAGAAAAAAATAATGCAGTGTTTCACTCATGTTTAATTAAAGTATTTTGCCTATTTTCAGTAATTAGCCACAGATATATTTGTATTTACATTTATGATTAGTTTTCTATTTGTTCCAAGTCTTCTATGCTCCTTTGCTTTTAATGCTTTCTAACTTTCCTTTGAGTTAATTAAATATTTTTTACTATTTTGTTTATCCTCTCTGCTTACTGGCTAATTATTATTATTTACTTTTTGTTTAGCAGTTACTCTAGATGTTTTAACATACAGTTTTGACTTACTGATGTCTAATATAAATTAGTACTTCTGCTATTTCCAGATAATGAAAGGACCTCAGAATCCTTTTAACTCTATTTTTTCCCTTCTAAACTTTTATATTAAAACAAATACTTGGAAACAAAAACTTTGTCTGAGTCAATTTCTGCTGTGTCCCACAGATATTATTGTTATTTCACATAGACAATATTAATTTAGATGTACCTAGGCTTCTACTGTTTACATTGCTCTTTATTCTTTCTTGTGTTTTTATACTACCATCTTCTTGCTTCTTCCTAATGTATTTGCTTTAATGTTTCCTTTAATGTGGATATATTTCATTTGTCTGAAAATGTCTTTTTTTGCCTTTGATTGTGATGAATATTTTTGTTGGAAACAGATTCTAGATTGGCATTTAGTAATTAGTTATTTTCTTTCAGCACTTGTACTTCTCACTGTTGTCACCTGAGTCCATTGTTTTTGCTGAGTAGTCAGCCCTCAGTCATATTGATTCTCTTTAAAGAAAATATTTCTTTTTTCCTCTCTGGTTGCTTCAAAGTTCTCTTTGTTTTTGTTTTCCTGGCAGTTTTACTACCGTTCTTAGGTAGTTTTCTAATTTACCCTGATTAGGATTTGTAGCAGTTTTCAATTTTGTGTCTGGATGTCTTACTTCAGTGTTGTAAAATTTAAGGCCATTATTTTCTCAAAATTACTTTTGAACTATTCTCTCTTTCTTCTCCTCTGGGACTCCAAACATTATTCTGGAATACCATGTGTCTTTTACATTCATTGCTCCTGTGTTTTCCATCTTTTTGTCTCTTGTACTTGGGTTTGAATATTTTCTTTTCACCTTTAGTTTAACTAATCATCTCTTTGTGTCTATTTCTGTTGTTAAGCACAGAAATAGTTTTAATTTTAGCTAATGCATTTCTCAGTTCTAGAATTTTCATTTGATTCTTTTTTTAAGATAGAATTCTCCATCTCTTCAATTACTTTCTTCAATATATTAATGAGACATTCTAAAGTACTGTCAAATAACTTAATATCTTTTTCTTCAATGGGTCTGTTTTTGTTTTATTTATCTTGGGTTTTGTCCACATAGTCTTATAGTCTGATATGCCTAGTGATGTTTGATTACATTCAGGACATCAGATAAGAACAATTATAGAGATAAATTGAACCTTTGTTTGGTGCTTTCTGCATCCCTAGAGAATTTAGTTTTGCATCTGTTAGGCAGCCAGGGTATGGGTCAATCACCTTAACGTAATCAATAATTGAGTTAATTCAAATCTGAGATTCGGTCTTTGTGAGCACTGATTTAATTTTGGTTTCTCTCTGTTCTAAAGGTGGAGGCCTTTGTGGCCTGAAATGAAGTCCTGGGTAGTTTAATATAGCCTTTTCTTTTGGAACTTAAACTTTTGTCCCTCAATCTTATAAAACTGTGAGACATAGTGCTCAGCTTTTAAGCCTCTTAAGCTGCTACTTTTCGTTGTTTCCTGATACCTCAGCAGCCGCTTGAAAGCCTCAAAATGATTTAAGTGGAAAAGCAGTACCAAATGTTGGCGTTGACTCTCCAAGTTTCCCTTCTTTCTGAGATCTTGGCCCCTTAGTCCTCAGAGCTTTGAATACTCTAATGCCTTCAAATAAGTAATATTATATGTATATATACATGCATGCAGTTCAGATGTTTTTCTTCATGGAAAGAGTTGGCTGAACCACACTTGTTGCAGAAAGAAGTTATTAATTTATATAATTCTTATACATCATATATATCTGTAAAATTGATAGAACGATACTGAAGATTATTGTGAAAACCAAATTAGATCATATATGGGAAAGCACTGAGCAAACTGGAAAGCTCTATGCAAACATAAAGCATTATTATTATCCTTGTATAAAACCCATGGGTCTGAAATCTGCAGCGATATGGCAGAGAAATATTTGATAATTTCTTATTTTCACAAATATGGATCCTCTTAAAGGACCTGGGCCAATCTGGTGAATGTTCTACTCAATGTGTAAATTGGAGTGGTATCCAAATAGGAGAACTCATGTCTGATAAAACTAAGAGATGTCGTTCCCCAAAGTATCCCAAAGGCAGAAACCATCACTTAAGAGGAACTTAAATGGTTCTGGAGGTCACATCTCAGAGTGAGGAGAATGAGCAGCAGGTCACTAGGATATGCAATAAGTCAGAAGCTAGGTGAAATCAAGAACAAGAATGAATGAAGTGGACAAGTGGAGCGTAGCATGCGTGGTGAGCACTGACAGATACTAGAGTTTTTCTGATGCCTTTCATGGTGTGTGACTGTGAGACTAAAAGAAACTCCATGAGCTTTAATTTACAACCTGATAAATTTTTGAGGGTTTTTAATTTTGTAACTCCTCAAGGTATCTGCTAGAATTTCTTTTCTGCTATTTTCTTCTACCACAGCTAGAGATTGTGATGTATACAAGCAATATTATACTTTATCAAAAATACATTGAATATTACTATGAATATAAACTCATGTCGACTGTCCTTTAACTCTCTGAATGTTAGTGATGTGCTGTAGAAAAGATGTGAGTGTACACAGGAGGGTGTGTGAAAATGGACAGAAGGGCAATATGCCAGTCAGATGGCGTATCACTTTAAAAAAATAGCAACACATGTACTTCCAGCTTAATATAAAAAATTATGTCATTTTCTTTATTGTAGTTACTATTATTGTTGTTGTTTTTGAATCCACAGTGTCTGTGGATGGAGGTGAAATGCCATTCTGATAGATGTCTCAGATGCTAACAAATACAGCTCTTTCTCTGAGGTCTTGTCAAGATTCTCAGGGAGGAATGGCACCAGACTGTATCCCACCCATACTGTCCTTCCTTCCTCTCCAATTCGGTTCAGGGATTTCACTGTCAGCACCTTCCACTTACCCCTTTCTTGCTTTCTTCACTACTTCCTGCAGCCCTAACTCCTCTGTGAACTCAAGCTTTTCAGTACATTAGAAACTTCCAAAGGCAAAGGAATGGAAATTAGCATTTTTCTCCATGCCAACCACTGTATCTTGATATATAGTGTCTCATAAAATAAAAAGTCATTTCCAAATAAATCTTACCTATTTTCTTAAAGCAAATCTTTTAATAACTGCAAAAAGTATTATGTAGTAGCCTAGATTGAGTTTATATGTGCTCTTATATAAAGGATTATGAGAAAGATTCAAGTTAATTATTCAGTTATAAAGGCCACCGCCAATGAGGAATAAAAGAAATGTCAATGACAATATAAAAGAAAATAATGGTTTAGAGTGAATATGAGGTGGGTCCTAATGTAAGTGCACTATTTTTCATAAAAGGGAAAAACTAAATGTAGTTTTATAATTTAAGAAATAGCAGTAAAAGCGTTTTATGTAATGTGATAATGCATACTGCCCTAAAGAGCTAAAGCTAGAAACCACCGAGTGGTTGTCTCGGAGGAGGAGAGTGCTAAGGGGACCGACACTTTTCCTTTTAACTTGATACCATTCTGCACTCTGACATTTTTATTTACCATGTGAAATCTTTCTTTTTCGAATACAATATTTTAAAAATAAGGGACATATTAGACAATTGCACATAAGACAGAGTACTGTTATTAATAACAGAAATTAATATTTTACTGATCTTAAAAACTAAATACATGAAAGTAAATACATTTATAATGTTCTTGATTAAAGAGGAAAATGAGTATGGGTTACATTTTCCTATTTTTTTGCTTGGACGCCAAGCATTATAAATTTCACCTTTTTGGGGACTAGAGTCTTTTCTGCTCCTATCAATAGTCTTGAGCTTTGTTCTGGGGTGTAATGAAGTTACTCGTAAGCAGATAGTCCTTTTGGGTCATGTTCTAAGATTTGTTAGGTGGGGCCAGCGTAGTGCTTAATGTAGGGCTAATTAATTACTCCTCAGTACTGACTCAATCCCTTCTGAGTACTCTTCTCAGTGCTTTGGGAACTTAAGGTTTTCTGGTCTGGTTAGTAAGAACAGGCACTCCTTATTGCCCTGTGTGGGTGTGGGGTGATGTTGTCTCTAATCCTTTGGGTAGTTCTTTCCCTGCTGTCAAGTATTCGCTCTGATTAGCACGTTGCTAACTCAAGGTGACCTCTGGAGATGTCTGGAGTTTCTACCTATGCAACTAACTCCCCTCTCCAGGGCACTATCCACTTTGATCTCTGTGGACTACCACTTTGTCTCCTCAACTCAGGTAGCGCACCAGTCTCTGCCTAGTTGTCACCATTTTCTTCTGCCACTTCCAGGAATCTCCCTCAAGAAAGTAACTTGGGGCAATCCTAGTGCTCACTTCATTGTTTTCTATCTCTGCTCTGATGTCCAGCGTCTTGACAAACCATTGTTTCATAATTCTTTTTATTTTGGTTGTTTTAAGTAGGAGGTCAAATCCAATCCATCTTACTCCATCTTGGTCAGAAGTGGAGGATAATAAATTCATTTTAAAGTGCTAATTTTAGAAAGTATGTTAAGAGAGATACCCTTAAATAATGAAAGAGCAAAGGAGATATGCAATCTTGCAACTGGATGTTAGATCATTCCAGAATGAGTTTACTGCTGGACATTTACTTTTGTGAAGACACAGACTTCATACAATTTTTAACCTTTTCTAAAAATGATCTGCAATCATTATAGTTCTGATAGTAGAACTTTGAGCATTATATAAGTTTGTTATTTGAGTATATAAGTGTAAAAATTCTTTCCACAATCTCCTTACAGATCAAAATATCTGGATTGGAAAAGAAGCCTAGTTATGCTTCAGGCATTTTATTTTAAAACATTAATCTCTTTTAGAAATAGAGTTTTATAATTCTCTTCAACATATTACCTTTGATTTATAATATCTATTGATAACACCAGACAGCCAATACATTTATTAATTTGACATTGCTTTAGGATATTTCAGTAAATTTTTAATATGTATAAGATAAAAAATGATAATTTGAAGCACACCCTATTACTTGTCATGTGTATATATAGTGAACCCAATTTTCATCTTCAAAAATGGGTTATTTTAAGTTACTTGCAAATTTTACACCTTTTAAAAATGTGTTCTATGCAAAACGTATAGCTAAGCTTGTGAGAAATAAAACATTGATTAAAGTGATAAATTGTACACCAATAATTATAGATAAATTTTAGTTTAAAATAACTTTCATTTTTAAATTCTACTGAGTTAATACACGTAAAGTGCTTAGAACAGGGTCAGGAATGTCTTGAGTTCAACACAGGTTAAAAATGAAATGATTTCTTCCTTTTTGATTTTTTTTTTTTGAGATGTGTATGATTGAAATAGAACTGAAATAATTCTGTAAGTAACTGGATCTTTGCACTGATGACACCTTGCATTCATTTACTACCAGCTAGTGTTTGACTTAAGATGACATCAAGGTAAGCCACAAGCCAGTGTGGAGGCTTTTTGATCTTTCTCGCCCTCTGTTGATAATTATCATTTTAATTCCTGATTCTGTGGTAGAGCGTTCACTCAAAATTGATACTGGGGTGAGGAGGAATGAAAAGGCAGAGAGCTGTGAGCAAGGAGAAGGGCGTGAAAGGGCCTGGAGTAGGGGACAAGACGAGAGAGCAGACAGGTACAGGCAGGAAGAAAACTCCTACAGAGGAGACAAGGGGAACAGTACAGAATCAAGAATCCTCTTGCAGATTAACTCTTCCAGAGACTTCCCAGTGGAAATGCTTTCCCTGGAAATTCATTTAGGAGACAGAGAAGCAATAGAATTTTAAAGCTGGAATGAATCTGGCAGTCTGTCAGATAAAAACGATTTAAACAGGTGAGAGTAGAGTTGGCTAAAAATTGTAATGGGAAAACCAATACAAAAAGCTAGCAATTCAAGAACAGCTCCATTTGTTGAGCGCATACTATACAAAAGTTGCGTTGCTCTATTTATAAAATATAATTAGCATATGGCATTTCTTTAAGTAAATCTCATTATTTTTATTGGTAAAGCTGATTCTGTATGATCAGTAATGCAGCCTTATTGACATGAATAATTTTCTATTTCATTTTAGATGCAGAATATCAATCAGTGTTTTCCAAAAATAGGAATCTATTCAATAGCATTATCGAAGGTAATCAATCTTTATTCGATTTTTGGACATCGGTAGGGCTACAGATTCTTCTTTACAGAACTTAATTATCTCTCTGTTACATCCATCCTCAGGAGTTCAGTTCTTTGAAGTGAAACAGAGTAAGCCGAATCCATTTTGGGTATTTGAAGATTACTATGAAATCTCAGTCCTCCTCTACATTCTCATTATGTGATATGGCCTTTTTCTCCTCACAACTCTGATTATCTTTCTAGATTTAGAACCAATAGCCAAGGTCTATCTTGAGACTAGAGATAACAAAGAAATATAAAAATGTGCTCCCTACCATTAAAGAACTTGTCAAATACTGATATTTTTTCATAATACCTGTCATGTATCTTTATGCTCAACAGGTATGACAGGTTAACAGCTACAAAAGAAGAATTCTAACAAATAAAATCAACTTAAGGGACCTAGTGAATTCTAAATGGGAGTGAAAGTTTGATTGCAGCGTGTGCTGTCTAGACACATACATTCTTAGAAAAGGGTGGATGCCAATTAACGAATACATTCAAAAGTTTTTTTTTTCATCCATTTAGCATTGTAGCATTTCTCAAAATGTGTTCACTTTAATGAGAAAAGATTTCTGTGGACAAGTAAATTCTGCATATTGTCTTGCCCCTTTGAGATTCTCTGTAATAATTTTCACATAAAGGATTCTGATCAATCTTATAGCAAAGAAATGGCTCGGACATTGTTTCAGTCAGCTTTTCTAAACTTTATTTTACTATGGAAAACTTCGTGTGCAACATTCATTAATTTCTTGCAGAACATATTTTGGAAAACACTGTCTTAAAACATCAAACCACAGAATTGACTGAACGTTTCATTCCCGGCATTTCAATATGAGTATAACCATTTCATAAAAAATGGTTCTCACAAGAAGACTGAGTGGCATCTGAACATGACTCCAGTTTCTACTGAAGATTTGTCACAAACCTGGTAAGAGGGGAGTGGAGTGAGGCCTCAGGAGTACAGGAAACCAGCAAAGTATACTGGTATGTGATTTTGAGGAAATTCTCGAAGGAGCTACAAGGCAGCGATGTCTTAAAACTGGAGGGGAAACTCGAGAGATTTTTATGTCTATTTCATGACTTCTTTTCTTTAATTAGAATAGTATTTATTATACAATCATCCGTCATAAATATATTTAAGTTAGAATATTTACAGATCACTAACTACAAGGTGATATAAATGGAAACAAAACTGTTTTTGCCAAAGAACTTATAATTTAACCACAAAAAAAGCTATACATCCACAAAATAATCAGATAATGATACAAGGCAGTATATAATTAGTTGTTGAGTGACTCAGGTTATAAATACTCTGGTTAAAAATATCCCTGTGAATTGAATTAGAGAAGGTTTTCTATTTTTAAGAACTCTAAGAGTTTTAATTTATCTTAGTAACCATTGTTGCAAGAGAATAACTGTCTCAATGTTCTTCATGTTTAACAAACGTATTTATTGCTGTAGTGCAGGCTTCAGTGGGAATGGCGAAAGGACATCTAATATATTAATGCTAGGAGAATATCTTCATGAAAAGATCATTACAATTTGTTGTTGTTGTTATCAGAGGGTTTTACAAGACAGTCTGCAAATCAGAGATAGTATTTGAAATGTAACATGATTTCAGAGAGCAGTTGGGAAAGCTGGAAGAATTCTGATAAAAAATAAATAAAAGATAGGATAAAATCTAACAAAGGCAATTTGATGCAAGCATCAGAAGGAAAAGAGTTAATAGGGAACGTGCATTTAAGTAATAGAAGAAGACAGAAAAATAAAAAGACATACTCAGGAAGCAGGCCCATAGGATAAGTGAATGGCTGAGATTAACATATGGAAACCAGACAGCAAGGATGGGTCAGAAGAAAGCACCAGCCACCTGGGTGGAAATAAATATAGCAGCAGATAAGAAGACATGGAAATATTGGATGGGGTGGGGGGGTTATTTCCTATCTTGGAAAGACAGAGAAGAACAACTAGCCACTTTAAACAGTGTAAAAATCACATACTTCTCCTTTTCTTTAAAGAGTTATATAATTTGTAAATTACTAAAGCAGACCTTTAAAAAACACTGGCATCACTCTCCATGTTATTTTTAAACACCTTTTCATTCACTAAGCACAATTAAGCTCTCAAGCCCTCTGTTTTAACTATGCAGAACACAGTTCCCACAGTCAGGAGTGCACAGCCTATTAGAAACATTATGAACAATTCTAAACTTGCGCAAAATATAATTGACCAATTTGGAGACATTGTTTTGCACAGTATGATGTGTCTCATACATTTTTCATATAGAGGCAATGCATTTTATAGACACACAATAAGCACGTGGAATACATGCATTCTCAGGAGGCTAAGAGGAAGGGTAGGGGGGGATGGGAGAACGAGAACAGAGCTGAGCTGCATGACGAGATTTGTGAGCTCTGAAACTTGACAAGCTTGGAAGAAACTATTCTAGTCAGGCTTTCCAAGGCACTTACAATGCTAATTATATCTGGCGCATTCTATTTTTTCCTTGCTATAATTTCTCTACTGATTTTAATTAAGTGCTTTTAATGTCTATTAAGCAGGTAGGGGAACTAAGAGGGTACGAATTTGCTTACCAGACAAGATTTGCCTTGCCCTGGCTCACTGTATGCCCTACCCAACCTGTGCCTTTGATAATTTTTTATATGATTACCTACCTTTCTACTAATTGATGGCTTTTTATTCTTGTCTTTTGCTAATTCTACCATTAAGCTTCTACTTAATGTTGTCAAGTTCAATCAATATCTTCTTCTGAGCAGCATTAGGGTAAATGGGTAATAATCTTTTGTTGATTGAAATGTGGTAATATTAAAAATGATGGATGCAGCTTGCAAGTATCATTTTAGAGATTACCGAGGAACCCCTGAAATGTGGGAAGGAAAGCCTTCAGTGGAGGGTGAGCTCATATTCCTGTAGACAGACTTGGATCTGGGATGTAGAGGGAGGAGGCGGCTCCATTCACTCCTGCATGAGCTGGGTTGGTGATGACTGGCCACAGTTTTTGGAACAGAGAACATTCATCGTAATTTGAGAATTACGTTTGAAAATTTAGAGCTGAACATACACTTTATAGCATTTAATTTGTAAAGTTCAATTGTATTTGAAAAGAAGGACGAAAGCCTTTCTTATTTATTCACCCAATCACCCAGTATATTTTGGGTGCCCTTTGCATGTAAAGCTAGAATTCAACGTAGAAGTAGCTAGAAGGAGACCGCCTCAACAAGCTGACGTTCTAACAAGGGAGAGAGAATATGTAGAAAAATAAGAACTGTCCAAGACATCCATCCTTTGTCTTCTTCTTTTGTTTTTCTTCATTAAGCATTTATTACCTGACTACTCTGTGTCAGGAATTACGCCAGAGGATATGAAGATGAAGAGCACCATTCTGTTCCCAAAGGGTTTGGTAACTGGGGCAGGAGCATAGACGTGCAAATAAATAATTACAGCAATGGGGTAACCGTTTTTATACACCTATATGCATGCGGTTCTCAGAATCCTGAGACAGAGGTATGGAACTCTGCGAGGGGGCGGTCAGGCACATGGTCAGGCTCGGCTTCCTGGAAGAAGAGAAGGAACTTCTCAGTGTAGTTTGAGTCCCTAGTTCTAGATACTTCTCACTTTCCTATGCTAGATCGTGAGCAAATAAATAATGCCCCTTCCTTTTTGTCTAAGCAAATTTGAGTTAGATTTCTATCATTTACAGTCAAAGGAATCTTATAAATTTCAGAGCCAGACAGACTTGTACGTGTATATATTGTTGCAAAAGGGTTTGGAGAGATGCTAAAGATGTGTAAGAGTATACTTGTTTTGTCTTTTAACCAAAGAATTACTCCATTTACATTTAAATTATTTTCTAATTGTTTATTATTTATAATTATTTATAATTGTTACTTATTTTAGTTTTGAATTTATTTCTACCATCTTAATTTATATTTTCTTTTTATCTGTGTGTGTGTGTGTGTGTGTGTGTGTTTCTGCTTTTTACTGGATTGATTACATTTTTATCATTCTTCATTTTCCCTCTACTTATTTGGAAGTTAAACATTCCATTTTGTATTCTTTTTAGTTGCCATACCATTTTTTAACATTGAATGTTAAGCAAAAAAATTAATCAATATTTTATCCTTCTCTGACCAATACAGTCAGTCATTAATGTTGTAAGGTTAATCACTATTCCCTTCAACATTAAAAAAAAATCATTGTTTGGCATCATTTTTATCACCCCTCCCTAATTAATTATTATTACACTTGATCTTAGCCAAAAGGCTGAGAAGTGATAATTATTATTACTATTATTATATTTACAATCTATATTTGTGTAGGCTTACTACATGCTTACAAATTCCATTGCTTGCTAATTGTTTTTAACCTATTATTTTCTTCTGGACTTAATTCCTTCATTTTCTTCTTTTCTATTTTCCATCTCTTCATTTCTCTGTGCTCCTATATATTCTTTACCAATTATTTCAGCTATCTAACATAGTAAAATTTCAGTCTTTGGAAAAATTTATTTTGACTTCAGATTTGAAGTCTGTGCAGGAGTCAGGGATGACAGTTGCACAGGATATGATCTTTGTGCCCTCTTCCTCCAGCCCTTCTACACTGCTGATCTGTCTAGGCTGAATCAACAACTCTTCGGCCTCACATAGGGTGAAGCAATGAGAGACTGGCAGGAAAGAGACTGGAGGGAAGAGAATGAGGATGGGGTAGCTGTCTCCTCCAACCCTCTCTGAGGGGTTGCTACAGGTTAACTGCTTCCCTTGACCAAAGGCCAAAGCTATCCTTAGGTGGCCTTCCTTATGTATTTTCTCCAGGTTCCAGTAATTGCTTTTCCTTCTTATTTCTTCAGGTGTAGGGGTTGTATCATTTTCAGTTGCTACTAAGCCTGAGGTATTGCCACATCCCTATTGCTTTTTCTGAACATGCCTCTTACTTTTGGAGCCAGTCAGTCTCTTTATCAAATTCTTCTCAGTTATTGAGTTGAGTGCGTCATCTTTTTATGCTCCTGGGTATAATAGTTATTGTTACTTTAGCATTCTAAACACCTTTAACATTGTCTCCTGGCTCTATTATTGGTGGTGAGAAGTAGGATACCAGTCTATTGTTCTTTTTTAGGTTATCTGTCTTTTCTCTAGTTGCTATTAAGATTTTTATTGTGTTATTGGTGTTTTGTAGTCTCACTATGAGGTACATAGGAGAGAGATAGGTTTTTGTTTCCCATTTTTATTTGTGCCCCTTGATATGCTTCTTAAACTTGAGAATTCACACCTTTTGTCAATTCTAAAAGTTTCTTGCCTCTTCAAATAGTACATCTCTTTCACTCTGCTTATTCTTGTCTCTTGTAATTCCTAGTAGATATATGCTGGACCTTATTCTATTCTCCAGAGAAAGCTTATTTTAAATTTTCATTTCTATTTTCTATTTCTTCATTTCTCTGTGCGCCTGTATTCATAATTTTCTCAGAGCCATACATTCTAATTTACTAACTATTTCTTCAGCTATGTTTAATAGGCTGTTCCTTGATTCATTGAGTTTTTCATTTCAATTACTGAATCTTTCATCTTATGATCCTATAATTTCTCTTGTTCAAATTGCCATTATTTTCACATTGCCCTTTCCTTCATTCCTTAAGTTTTCCTTTCTTTACCTCCTTTTTAAAGAAGCTAGTTTTATTTTATACTCACTTTCAGATTGTTATTTTATTCCAAATCCTTGGTTGTGTGAATTATTCTGTTATATTTGCTGATGACCTTCATCAAGGTCATGTTGAAGAACAAACCAACAGAAATTGTCGCCTCAAACAAAAAAGAAATTGCTGGTAAATTAGAAATTTCTAAAGAGAGAGTGGGGTACATTATTAGTGTTCTTGGATGCCACAGTGTTTGTGCCAGATGGGTAACACGCATGCTGTCTGGTGAAATGAAAACTGAAAGAGTTCACATTTCTTGGCGACTCCTGGAATATTTTGGAACAGAAGGTAAGAGCTTCTTAAAGAAGATCATTACAGGTGATGAAACTTGGATCCCTCATTATGACCCTGAGGACAAAAGGCGGTCCATGGAATACCACCATAAGGGATCACCTCAGCCAAAAAAATTCAAAACTCAGGCCTGGGCCGGGAAGTTCATACTGACTGATTTTTGCTCTGAACATGCTTCCATTTCGAAGTGCACTGAGTAAAAATGTCAGCATCTGTGCGTGCAAGGTCAAGAATGATGGAGGGGAGATACCATGTGACTACACAGAACCAGTTATATCCAGATATGTCTAATGTAACTAAAAATATTACAGTGGAGGCAAAAGTTATCAGCCCACCCTTGTATTCGTGAGGATGTCACATGCATGCTAAGTGGTAGAAGGCTTGTTATAGAGTAGTTTTGCCTTTGCTTCTATTAGAATCTAACTGTTAGATACTTCAAGGGTTTCATTGATCCAGAAACAACCTTTATATTAAAATATTAGTATTTTGCATTGTCCTCCAATCTTCAGGTAATATAGAACAGTATGAGGGCTGTCCAGAAAAAATCCAGTCATAAATGCCTTTATTTATCATGTTACTTCCCAGACAGCCCTCATATTCCACACCTGTGTGTGTGTGTAAGGCCTGAGACTTCAAATTCTCATGGGAGACCTTTATGTCCATAAAATGTTGAGCAGATAAAACCTTCCTTTTTATCTTTCCAAAGCTGGAAATAGTCTTTCCTGAGTCTCAGTGAAATATTGGTTTCATACCTTCACCTTGCATGGCCTCAAGGCTATTATTCCTATTACTACTTGGGTATTTTCTTTATGGCCAAATAGCTCCAATATACCTCTAGGTTATACTATCATTTTAGCGCTCCAGCTTCATGTCCTGGCTTTGGATCCTCCTTTGTTTATGGCAGATTTCCCTATTTGTTTTTGAATTCAGCTCAGCATTAATGTATTTTATTATATTCTATTTTTAAATTTCTATTGTATATTTTGTAAAAGGGAAGGTGTTTTCTCCTCTGTCCTCTGTGATGCTTAAATTAAATAGGTTATCTTTTATTTCATTAAATTTAGCAGGCATTTAAATAAAAATACTGTAAGCAAAATAGACCACAAGTAAGCTATTTAAATAAACTATAGATTATTTGCACTCAAACAAATTGCAAAATACTAATATGAAGCTAGTGAAGGATGCATTCTTTTCCTTGGTAGTTTCAGGTTACTGTGAGCATTTAGCATACAGTAAGAGTAAAAGGTTATAAATATGTTTTTAGCTCATCTTTATTAAAGTTTGCATTTTCTCCCCCACCTCCCCACAAATGAAAAATAAATTAAATAGGTTATCTTTTTAAAAAACAGGAAACTTTTCAAACCAATCCACATTTAAAGGATTTAGGAAAGCATGAACAAAGGCAGGGCTGTGAATGCAGATTTGAGTAATATTTAAGAGGCACGAAGCAGCTTCAAGAGTCTCAAGCCTAAGTACTTGGTGAAGTTTTATGGTGGTGGCAGTTTGGTTTGAATGTCTTAGTGAATCATAGTGCGGGTGACTGGAATTAGGAGCAGGGAAATATATTCTGGTATTTGTAGGATATGCAGGTAGAAAAATGCTGAAGGCAGTTGGAAATAATGGTTAAGCGCTCTGCAGCCCTGGAGATAAGTGGGAGATATAATCTTATACCTGGAAATTGGAGACATGGCAATTATACAGGGGAAGTATGTACAATGAATATTAATATAAAGATAAGAGAACAGTACAACAAACACTAGTAATATAATGAGGAAGAAGAGAATGATATATGGCAAATCAAGAAAGACACTTTTGGAGAATACTGATATTCCTTACATATATGAAAGGACAGTTAGTGATTCAAGAGTGAATGATGAACAATAAAGACCAAATAAGTTAAGATTTTGAAGTGTGAGGTAACAATGATGCTGAACAACAAGGTAAAGAAGTCAGAATATGATAATTATCACAAGAGGAAGTGAGTTGCTTATATTCAAGTGATTAAAAGTAGGCATTTACGGGTGAGAGGGGACTGCAAATGGCCTTTAGAGATCCATTTCTACTAAAGGAGAGAGTTAGACCTCATCTCGAATGGCATAGGCGGTGGTTCCTACTGATCCAATACTAGGTGATTGGCAATGGTTCTTGATGTTAGGATGCATTCTTCATGTCACATCCATATCAGTTAGCTGGCCAGACCTAAATAGAAATTATTAGAAGTTAGTACCCAACCCAGGAAAGGGTATTTCTCTAAATACAACTGATTTGTGGGTCTTAACTATTTGGGGCTTTACAGCTATCAAGGGACAAACTACTGTTCAGGCAGAAGGATAATAGAGTTGTTTGTTATACAGGAAAAGACCCTAGAGCCAATCACCTCTGAACATTTGTTGATCTTATGCAAGCTCTCTCCTCTACTCTTCGTTTCCTGTGAACTCTAGCTGCCTGGGCCTCCATGGACATTCAACTCTTTATCCTCCACTTAGGGATGCTTCCAGATTCACCGTGGTTTCCTTCCCGGTCCCTGAGCTGCAGCCTGCCGAAGCTCACAAGCTGACGAGGCAGCAAGGTGGGGCAGTCACAGGGCCCACCTCTCAGAAATCACTGCCGTGTGTTATCTGATGCCCAATGCTTTAAGAATCCATTTTTTTCCATACATTTGGTCTGTTATTTTAGTAACTTTCCCATCAGTGTTGCATCTTTTTCTTTCCTACCTGGATACCAGTAATTTATAAGGCATCTATGTAGTTTGCATTTGAATTTCTTCAAGTTAATAGTAAGCAGTAGAAAAATCCCATATTTTACATGTTTAAATGTTTTTTCATTGTCTTTACTTGTATGGCATTGAAGGTGGGACCCACTTGAATATTTTTTCAAGCACAAAAGAAAATGTCATCAGGAGATGCGGTAAGCACGTGTATCAGCTGTTCGAATAACACAGCATACTGTTTTACAGCAAACGTTTTTCAGTAAGTATAATAGAGCACTCTAAAATAATGATAAAATGTATAGTATAGCAAATATGAGAGGGAACCCAAAAGCCCCCAGAATTTATTTATTAAAAATTGTGTATTTATTCTTACATGTTTAAACATCAGTCACCTTCCAGGTACTCCCCATTTGATGTAATACACCTAGTGAGATGCTTTTTCCATTGCTCAAAGCAGTTTTGAACTCGTTGATGTTAATGCCTTTTAAGTGTTTCTGCTGTTTTTGTTTCACCTTTTCCACAGCTGCAACACGTTTCCCTTTGAGGACTTTCTTCATTTGGGGAAACAAAACAAGGTTGCTGGGGGCGAGATTGGGTGAATAGAGCGGGAGGGAGGGGCCTGGGAGTCATGCTGTTTTTGGTCAAAAACTGCTGAACACTCTGCACCGTGTGGGCAGGTGCGCTGTCGTTCGTACTTTCTTCTTTTAAATCACCCATCACGAAATGGGCAAATTGGTTGGAAGTCTTAAAAAAAATTTTTTTTTCCCTGAGACCGAGCACAGCCTCTCACAACCATGCCAGGTGGTAGTAACGTAGCCATCTATTAGCGTGAGCATTATCAGGTACTAAGTTCTGTCCGCAATGGTATGCGCCGACTTTTGTACAACTGGCAGTACAGTAGGTTTGCACGCCGTCATGACCACAAGCACACGAGTGAGGCTGTGCGCTAAGGGCCTAGTCAGCTCCTAACGCCGTCAGCGGCAGGAAGTATTCAGCTCCATAACAATCTTAGGGGACTGCTCGCGGGCTTTAGGGCCTTTGTTTCCACTCCATCTGCCCTCATTAACGTCCGAATCACCCACCCCTGGCCCCCCGAGCCGCAGAGGCTCCGTGCCACGGGACCCGCCGCAGCCTATGCGCTTCAGAACCCGGGGAGACGCCCTCGGACTGCGCAGGCCCCGCCTCCCGGTGCACCTGAAAACCCCGCTTGGCGGAAGCGGCGCTCAACGGCAGGAAGCTGAGAACTAGAACTTTCCAAGGGGGAGAGGATTCAGACTCCTGCCGCTTCTTTGTGGGTAAGAATTATAAGTTGATTTTACGCATTTTTAATTCTTAATAAGATAATTCTTATTACTGTCATGATAAAAATGTAAGAAACCCATTAGGAGGCGTATAAAAATGTGTATTTGGTAGCTCAAATTCTGAGACTTAGAATGAGCAGAGTAGGTAACCAGAATCTTCTGGACAATGCGGCCCCAACACTGCTAATTCCTTCTGGCTGCGTTTCGTTTTACAAAGCAGTATTCAAATAGCAAATACTTCAGTCTTAATGAAATGTCTCCAACGGGACACACCTGGTTTGGATTGAAAACTAGTAGAAAAAACTTGCTGAAAATTAATGAAGAGTTGGGAATTTTTGAACGATATTGTCTTGAACTACTGATAATTACTATCATAGTTGTTTTTCAGTTGTATAGACAAAAGTTTGTATAAAATAAGCCACTTAAACTGAGGAAAAACTAAGAATACAGAGATACTACTAGGACAAGGAAATTATTTTGTTCATCACAGTATCCTCAATATGTCTAGTTGATTGTGAAACTCCTTAAGTATTTGTCAAATAAAGAATGAATCGAAGTACAAATGCTGACTTCTTGAAGGCAGGAACTGTGCTTACCTCGTTCATTGTTAAATTTACAACATGTAGTTTGGGGTCTGGCGTATTGTATTCAAAAAACATTTTATTGAGTGGATTAATGGAAGAATTAAAATTGCATGGCCTGTAGATAATAAAAAAGTGTTTCAGTTCTGGAAATGCTAGTTACTATATAACTGAGGAGTTATAAGATGGGAGGCAATATGAATAAATGATATCATGGTTTGAGGAGTTTAAAAAATAGTCTTTTTCAATCTAGTGATGAAGTAATTTATGTTGAAAATATGAGTTGTGCTGCAAAAGTTAGGAATGTGAAAGAGTTCATCTGTAGGTGATCCCTTTTTCCATGTCTGTTTGAAGTTGATTCCATAAAGGAGGAATGGAAAGATAAAAATGCCAAAAAAGCAGACACAGGAATTTAAAGAGAAAGGAAAATTAGTCAGCAACCATGCACCACAAATCACCACGCGAACAATGAAACCCCATGAGGTCAGAAGGTTGTTCCAGAGAAAAGACGCTGCAAGGCCAGGAACGGAACTCAGGGAATAAAAGGGAGCTAGTTCTTGTGTTGCCATCCTCCCAAGTTCACAGGATGTTTTGTTATAAGCTCTTTGTTCATTAGAAATGGGAATGCTCAGTTGCCTTCATGCACCTCAAAATCAGTTGTGGTGTAAGTGAGACGCTCTTGATGGCATCAAGTCAGTGTCCGCCAAAATCAGTGGGTGAGCTGGCTTAGTGGGAGCAGGCCAGGTCAACAGCTCTCCCATACAACAGCATCTGCACTAATTTTATTCCTATCAGGGGCATGTGAGAGGCTGTATTAACATCCTGTCATGAAGCAGAAAGAACTCAAACTGCCCGCAAACAAGAATCAAATTGTTACAAATGCTTTAATTGGGTCATTTCAATCATCATCAGTATGTTAGACTCCAGCCTTTGGTGAAGATAATTCTGGGCAGTTAAGTTAACCCTCCTTCCTGCCCCCACACACATTTTCAGTCTCACACTCCACCCCACCCACTAGTCTCAGAGCATTCCCACCTCCCCACCCTGCCTGGTACATTGGAGAATTTCTGCGACCCTGCAGTGAAAGGGCAGGTCCCCCTCCATTTTCACTTTCACTCCAAGCAAACCGAAAGACCTAGTTTGTCAACTATTTGCTTATGGAGACTTTGTTATTCCAAAAGACAATTTTCTCTGTGTTGCAACTCTATGTTTGGTGAGTGGATAGGAGGGTTGGCATGACTGGAGTTGGCTACTAAAAGCAGGCACAGTAAAATCCCACAATGACTTGTCTCTTTTTCAGCTTGGCACATCATGTCAGGCGCTGGAATACAGGAACATTTGTAATAAATTGCAGTTGGGAGGAGAGAAATGCTGCTTTTGTAGAAGCTCTGTATTTCACCCCCAACCCTTTTTGATCGCATAGTCATGAGGCTCACTTTTGTTTTTCATATTTAAAATCTGGCCTGTACTGAACTTGCAACAGAAATAGATCTGCACTGACACTCCCACTCTCAAGCTGCTGGTGCTGCAGTTGCACGTTTTGACATTGCTCGAGCCAACCCAGAAACTAGAAAAGATGAATTAAAGAGGTAGCTATGTGAATAGACACGCTTCCTGGTTGGAGAACCTGTATTACAACTTCCTTCCATCTCTGACACTTGTCACATAGTGATTGCCTACATTCACAAGGTCTTGCTAAGAAAAGGGTATTGCTTTATGATACAGGCATATTTTTTGCCTAAGTAAAAGGGTTCGGTGGGAATTGTCCTCGCTTGGACAATTCCACTGCAGATGCCTGATTCCTGGAAGTCAGATTAATGGAACCACTGGATCAGGGCCAACAATCAGAGTGGGAGGTCAGCATCAGAATGGCCTAGATGGAGTCACAGGAGGTCCTGGCAGGCAAGTGGGCAGAACATCAAAGGTGGAGGTCTGGAAGTGCAGCCCAAGGTGTCAGGGACACTTGCCTGGGGGAATCTCCTGTAGGGTTGAAAACCAGAGCATCTCTTGAACTCTAGAATGCTAGGTTGGGGTAGGAGGAAGTAGAAATCAGGGCTCTGCTCCTAGAAACTAATACATAATATCAGATAGTATTTATTGAGTGACTGAGTCTGGCACTGGGCTAGCAAGTACTGTATACCCATCACAGCTCTTATCACAGTGCATTTCATCTGCTTAGTCACTCTTGAATCTTCCCCTGGATTGTGAGTTCCTTGAAGAAAGGGCCTATGTCTTGATCACTTAACAGGGAACCTGGCATATAGAAAGCATGTGGTAGATATTTATTGATTGACTGAGTGAGTGATCTTACATCTGTCAAAACCCTGCAAGGTCCATGTGTCTGGTGCCCAAACCAGGTATCAGAGAGCGTTAGAGACTTGTCCAAGGTCTCACACACACAAGTAATTGCAATGACAAGTTCTAAACACTTTTTACATTAAACCACACTACTCAAGGGACCAAATTAGATTTAAGAATGAAAGGGCACGAGAGGTTCCATGTTCTGGAAATAAAGTTCCATGTGGGAGATTTCTCGAACTGGAAGTTCTATGGATGATGAAGTGGACACAGCACCAGAGCTGACTTGTGGAGCTCCTGATACTATGCTAAACACACTCCTTGTGCCCCTCCTTGCTTATGTAATAGGGATTAAGGTTGCCAGGCAAAATTTTAGGACACTCAATTAAAGTGGAATTTTAGATAAAGAACAAATAACTTTTTACTGTAAGTATCAGATATTGGATGGATACACTTGCATTTAAAAAGTCTTCATTGTTTACCTGAAATTCATATATAACCGGCATCCTTTGTTTTTATTCGCTAAATCCGGCAACCCTCAGTGGGGGCTGGTTTATGAATGCGTGTGGACCTCAGGAGGCACGTTAGCCCATCTCAGCAGCCACAGAGCTGGATAGCTGCTAGAACAGCCCCCTGGGTTCGGCTTTAACAGCAGCTAAAGTGCCCCCTTGTTACATCCTCAAAAGGGGAGCCCATTGGTCCTGGTGCTGCTTCCTTCCCCTTGTGCATCTCAGTAGCATATGGAGGGCTGTCTGGAAAGTATCCAGCCGTGTAACCATTCTTGTTATATTGACAATGACTGGATTTTTTCTGGACAGCCCTTGTACCTTCCTATAGAGCATGTGGCTGGGCTGGTTTGTCACTGTTCAGTTATGAAGGACCCAGAGAAGAGAAGGTGCTCAGTAAAGATGTCTGTATAAGTCTTTAAATGAACAAAGAAGTTTCAAAGTGTGTCACCTCCCAAGGGATTGATATTCCTTATGTCAGCTTTGGTTGTGTAGTTTCAGATTTGATCAGTTGAGGGTAGCGCATCAGGGCCAGTTAGGGTCTCAATGAAAAAACATAGGGATTTTGTTTCTGAAAACGACCCTTGGGCTGATTTCTTAGTGGTAATCTGTGGGTATGGCAGGCGATCTAGAAGATTTTATCCTGTTTTGTTCACCTGGCCTGTCTGGCACTCTTGTCTAGTACACACACCCTGTCTGATAAACATGGCCTGTCCAGTATGTCATCCTGAGACTATTAATAGCCAACTAGCTCTAGTCACATTACTGTTAGGGTGATTTGTTATAATTTGTTATCTAAACTGGGATACTTTGAGGCATAAAGAAGATGCTATTCATAATGCCTCTAGGACAAATGATGTAAGCTGAACTGTTCTGGGCAAACTGGGTCATAGTGACATCTTAATTTTTGTGAATAATAAGCACCTTCTAGAATCCCCTGGGTACCGTAATTTTCAATGCCACTCTTTGGACACAGTGACCGTGTTACCCAACCAGCTTCAGTGTGACCCTGTACTGCTTTCCCTTAAGGTAGTTTATCAGGAGAGATTCTATGAGATTTTCCTCACCAATCTGATTCATACAATGTTTTGCTGACTATATTTCTGTCTCCATCTCTCAATTGCAAAGATGATGGTCTGTGCCATTTACCTGTGTATTCTAGGTTGGCATAGTTCCCTAAACTTGGAAAATGTCCTTGTATCAATAGTGATAATCTGTTATGCTGCAGTAACACACTGCCCTCAAATTTTGGTGGTTTGTAAGGAAAAGTGTTATTTTCTTATTCACACCATATGTCCATTGTTGGTCAGCTTGGGCTCTGCTCCATGTCCTATTCAATCTGGAACCCAGGTTGATGAGCAGTTTTTATACGCAATGTTGCAGGTCTTATGGCAGAGGTGAAAAGAGACAATGTTGATTCACAGACTGGCTCTTAAAACTTCTGCTCAGCAGAGAGTTATTTCTGCTTGCTTTTGATTTCATCGACAGAGCAAGTCACATGGCCAAGTCTGCTCCAATAAGGAAGGAACTTGTAGAATTCCCTCACATGGAAGAATAGCACGTGTTTTGAATGGTAGTACAAAATCTGCCACAGTAGATTTTGAATGAAAATGTGAATGGAATTAAGCTTAGCATTATTATTTAGCTCTGTACCTCAGGCTTCCTGACACAGTGGTGTAAAGGAGGCATGTCCAACCTGCGGCCCAGAATGGCTGTGAATACGGACCAATGCAAATTCTTAAAACATTATGAGTTTTTTTGTGACCTTTTTTTAATTCATCACCTATCGTTAGCTGGTGTATTTTGTGTGTGGCCCAGGACGATTTTTCTTCCAATGTGGCCCAGAGAAGCCAAAAGGTTGGATACCACTAGTAAAGGGTAAAGTGGCATAGGATGGGGATGGGGTATGGGAAAGGTCACACTCTTGTGTGCAATATTTGAGGAACCCAGCAAGTATGCTCACCTTTCTGCTTTCTGTTCAGGCACATTTGTACCTTGGAGGGATGAGAAAATCTTCAGTTCTAGTCATTTCCTTCCACATCTATAAGGATTATCCTTCTCTTTTCCAAGGGTTATGACTGGGAAGAGAGACTAGCTATCTAAGTAGGAACTGAGTAGTAACTCTCTGATTCCAAATCATTCTAGCTCTGGGGCTATGATATGAATTTCTTCAATTAATTGACACCTATCAAGTGCCAGCTACCAGGCACACTGTACTGGGCCCCACGAAGGTTTCAATAATGTCAAGGTGCTTGCCTTCAGGCAGTTAGCACTTCCATAGAAGAGTGAGACATGTGCAACTAATTCTAGAGGTAGAATATGTCAAGCCCTGGCTGCTTGGTATTTCTGTATTACAGCCCACTTGAGTCTCTCTGATGTCAAGTCCTGGGCAGATTAGGTTTAACCAGACATACTCGCTGCAAATAAAGTCCCCGTGGTTATTACAATGAATCTTGCCTTCTCTGGGGAACCTTTCTCAACTCAGGCAGAGGAAACTTGAGTTCTGACTTGGTTTGATCCCTTCATTCTCCTGCCTAAGCTGTATGCTTTGCATGTAATTTTAAAGATATTTGATTGAATTATTTGTCAAATATTCGGCTGTGTCATGGCTCTTGTGATCCAATCCCCCTGAAATACAATAATACAGCTACAATTGAATTTTTCATGGTGATCCTATGTTAAAATGGTGGGGGGGGGGAGGTTTGGTCACAGTCTAGGGAAGCCCATTTCTATGCAGAGAAGCTCATCAGGCAAGATGGGCATGAACAGGGTGTCCTCAGAGTCCATCAGGCATTCTCAGCTATGGTAGTCCCTTTCCAAGGCTATCCTAAAGACATAGCATTACTCACAGAGGGTCACTTAGTTCCTATATGAGCCATTTCCACTACCCATATCTCACTGAGTAGTTTTGGGAAATCTGAGAATTACATAAGGTCTCAAGAGGCATCTCTTCAAATAATCAAGGTTCAATTATATAGTACTTCTCAGCAGATTCTAGAGCTCTAATCCATTCATTTTCTGATTTCATGTTGACATCTCAGACTTCTATTTTGCCCATGAAAAATTCAGTCCAGACAGATTTAAGCAATTTCCCAAGATCAGAGACTTGGTTGATTGAAACATTCTACAACTCTACAAGGCTGACCCTGTACATGAACTGGAATCCATTAGGGCGGATGATGGCAAGAGTGACAGGACAGGTTTGTGTTTGTGAGGACATCTCTGTTGAGATTTTTCAGTTTGTAAGTGTCATGTTAAATAAGGTTGCTCTGGTGAGCATGTACTGCCTGTTTTACAATAGTACTGGGTCTTTAAAAGTCATATTTCTGAGTCATGTTGAGTTATTTACACAAACAAAACCTGAACCTGGCAAATGGAACAACATGGACAATCACAGTGGCCTCACATGTGTCTTCTATGAAAGGTAGGAGAGATCCAGAAAGGAATCAGGACAAAATTGAATACTGAACATCACCCAGTTAGTTAAAGAAGAATCGTATCTGGGGAATTTGACAAAATTGAGATACTTTCTTTAATAAGCAACAAAGTGCTATTGATGGGGAATTTAACTACTCAACAGTTAAAAATAAACTGCATTGTGAACTCCACTTTACTGACTCTGTGAAGATCCTTATACTTCCTGGGTCCTTTTACAGATCTTCTTGCCCCTTCTCTAGGAGTCAAAATACTACTCATTTTTTAGAACCCACTTCTATCTATCCATGAATTTCTTGATCCCTCTGGAAATAAATTCTCTGTTCTTGGTCCTCTGAGGGCAATTTGAATAAGCATCATTTAGAGTCCTCATCATGTCCTAGCCAAGCACACGTGTTAATTATATTTATGTTTCGTTTCCTCTGCTGTATAATAAGCCACTTGAAGACAGGGATAGCTTCATTTCTCCTTTGTGGCCTCACAAGGTCTTGCACTGTGTCAGATACATAGTCTGCATTCTCCAAATGTTTGTGCAATTAAATAAAACTACATTACATTTAAGTTGATAGGGCCAGGACTGGCATAAAGCCTGAAAAACACTGTCTATTGACATAAAAGAAACCAAAGAAATGTTGAGAATTTTAAACATCAGAGTTAAGATGAGGGAACATGAACTTTTCAAATTTGGAAATATTTTTCTTCTTTGTTCATTGTGTATTTAGTATGATATGATTAATGCATATTATCAAAAATGACTGAACTATATTATGTTTTGTACTTATAAGAAAATATGTTTCCTTCTGAAAATAGTGAGAAGACTATGAAATATTACTTCCCTCCTTTTCTGTGCTTACACCATCCTGAATAATGCAGAGGCCCTATAAATGACCTGTTAGAAAGTTGGATTTCTTTTATCGTTATAAGATGTTATATTTTGTTTAAATTTCATGGGCAGGATTGAGAGCACATTTATCTCTCTCTTTTTTTTTAACCCTCCTTATTCAGTGGTGGAATAGAAGACTAGACCATGTGGAAATATCGGCATATTTTATGAGTGGACAAGGCTGAGGCCAGATCAACCTAGGGTGAGAAAATGATTAAAGGGACAAAGGCCAGTCTGTGACACACTTGACAGCCTGTGGGCCCTGGTTACATGCCTGGCAGAATGTAGTGCATACTGCTCTACAGTAGATTCCTTGAGTAGAGGCATCACTCCAGTCTAGGATGAGAGTTTGTGTAGTTGAGTATGTCTACTTTGCTTGTGTTAATAAAGTTAATTTGTACAGACAGTGTTTGAAATCTATCAATAACTCTAGATAGTATACACATGTGTTATAAAGAACCAATAAACAGGTGAAATGAATACAGGAAATGTTGAGTACCATGTACTAGGTACTGCACCTTTAAATAATAATAATGATGATAGTAAAAATAATGTCATTTTAAATGGGTGCTTACTCTGTCTACACATTGAGCCATTTAATCCTTTTAGCTACCTTACAACATACAAGGGCTGTCTGGAAAGTATCCAGCCATGTAATATGCAAAATAGAAGCATTTATGGCTGGATTTTTTCCGGCAGCCCTCATATTCCATTCATTTTATAGGTGAGTATAGAAGCTTGGTGATTTTAAGTAAACTATTCAAGGTCACATAGCCAGTTAGAGGCAGAGCCAGGATTCAACCTGATCTAGCCAGGGATGGTTTGGTTGCAGGGTCAGACCTCATCTTAGTTTAGCTCAAAGAAAAAGAGTTTCTTTTTTAAATAAATTTTTTATTTTAGAACAGTTTAGAGGGAAAAATTGTGAAGACAGTGTAGAGTTTCCTTATACTCAATACTGTTTCCTATATTGACAACATATTAAATTAGTATAGTTTTTTGTTACAAGTAATAAATCAATATTGACACATTATTATTAATTAAACTCCATTGTTTATTTAGATTTCCTTAGTTTTTACCTAATGTCATTTTTCTGTTCCAGGATCTTATCCAGAACTCTATATTAAATGTAGTCATCATGCTTCCTTGGGTTCATAGCTGTGATGGTTTTACAGGCTTTCCTTGTTTTTGAAGACATTGACAGTTTTAAGAAGTACTGGTGAGTTGTTTGGTAGGATGTCCTGCAATTGAGGTTTGTCTGGTGTTTCTCTTGTACTTTGACTGGGGTTATATGTTTTGGGGAGAAAGGCCCCAGACATGAAGTACCCTTATCATCACATCATTTCAATCACTATCACTGTGACTTATCACTGTTGTTGTTGACCTTGATCAGTTGGCTGAAGTAGTTTTGTCACTTTTCTCCATGTAAAAATTACTTGAAGGAAGTTTTTTTTTTTTTGGGTGGTGGTTATTGTTGAAATAATGCAGAGAAATCTCACAGAAATGAATTATAGCAGGTTCCACAGGAATAGAAAATCATCAGGAAGCCACTGTCTCCAACATTCTCTCTTTGGGACTGTGTGGTCTCTCATTTCCTTTACTTTGGGTGTTTTCTTCATTATCTCTTTTTATTTTTTACTAACTGGTGATAGATTTCTGGCTCTAGGTAATTCTGTTTCCTGATTTCCCTTTTCTCTTAGCCCTCTGTTTTTTTGACTTGGCTGCCGGCAACCTGCTCCATATCTCTCTCACCTTTTGCTGGTCATGGACCTGCTTAGCATGTGTCTTACTTTCTTTTAGCTTCTTTTCTCCATTGTTGATGCCACTTGATCCCACCTAGTGCCAGTCACTGTTCCAAGCACTTGTCTGTGAATTAATCTGATCCTTAAAGCAACTCTCTGAGGTAGGTAGAATGATCCCCATTTTATAGGTGATGAAATTAGGGTCCAGAGAAGGTTAAGAAACTTCCCCCACGTTTCTGTAAGTGATAGACCTGGCTTTGAAGCTATGTTTTTCAGACTCCAAATCTTATACTCGAAAGTCTAAAGGCATAGTACCATCCTTACTGCCATTCTATATTGTCCCAAACTCCTGACAATCCTCTGAGGTTAAATAGTTTGCCTAAGATTAGCCAGCTGGGAAGTGTTGGAGCTAGGTTTTTTGTAGCCTGAAGTTCACTGTACCAGCTTGCCTTCCAAAATATTACAATATATAAATTAACCTGATGAATGTCATTGTTTTGGGTCTGCTCTGAAGAGGTGAACATAAAGATGGAAAATCTGTAAAACCTAACTATCTCTGACTCAATCGTTCCAACCCTGGCTTTGACACTCATTGACATTCACCTTGAGCAAGTACTCAGTGCTGATAAAAGAGCTGTGCATATGGGCTTGTGATTACAATTTGTGTTAAGCCTAGTAGATGAGAAGAACAGAGAGATAAATATGAGTAAATGATAAAGACTGTAGAACTTGTGACAGGTGACAAGTGTGCCATTTTGTGAATCTTAATGTGTATGTGCTTGTTGGTTTAAGGGTTTGGTGTAAATGGCTACGAACCTTGAAAGCTGAGGATGTTTCCTGATACCTCTGATATCCTGGGATATTGAGTGATTGCCACGGCCTTAAGCTTGTAGGAGACAGCCCCACTTAAATCTTGCCTTTTCTTAGTATGACAGTGGCTATAGTAAGACAAAGTAGTACTGAAGGTGAAAGATGATGGCAGTTTGGACTAAGGTGGTAGCAAAGAAGATAAAGAGAAAAACCAGTGGTTTCAAGGTATTGAATGTGGAGGTGAAGATGTGGGAGTTGTTAAGGATGATGGATGGGTGGTAGTGTCATTGTGAGAAAAGGACACTGACAAAAGACCATATTTGGGGTGATCATGGCCATGGATTCTTTAGACATCCAAATGGAGATGTCAAGGGTAAACTATTGGATTACGTAGCTAGAACTCAGGGGGAGATCTGGGCTAGAGATACGCATTTGTGAGTCATCTATATACAGGTAATATACTGTGGGTTTGTCCAAAGCTCATAGCAAGAACAAAGAGTGAAAAGATAAGAGAATCTAATGGCTAGATAGTAACTAATTTGTAAAGGAGAAAAATATACAATATGCTAATAAATTGGAAACAAACTGGAAAAGAATTCCAGGCAAATAAATATTAGGATTGAAAACAATCCAATGCTAGGAGAGACTGTTTCAGTAAGAGAGAGAATTTATAGATGAACACACCACAAAAGTCATTAGTTAATTCATCAGTTCATCAAACAATTAGTGAAAATTTTTTTCTTGCCAAATAGCAGTTAAAAACTAGGACTGTACACACTATGAGGGTCCCATTAATCTCAGCTCTTTGACATGGGTTTCCTGAGTTGAGTCAGGGGATGGTTATGGATGATCCATGTTAGCCATTCTCCTCCTGAGTTCTTCTACTCTTTTATTTTCGTCATTTCTCTGCTTTGTAGCACTTTCTCCAAAAACTAGGCAGGGCTAGGGAAAGGAAGTTATAGCAAAAGCACTGGCTTTTCTGGATGCTTCTTGGTGCCAATAATACTTGATGTAGAAATACAGTCTAGGGAATGGCAGTGGCTTTTAAAAGTCCCTGTTTTTTATTTCTGTCACTGAATATCAGAAGTTGGTGTTACTTAAATTTGACTACAAACTATCTAGCTCCATATATTTTTCTGGTCAGAGTCACGTAGTATTTTAAAGTAATTCAAGCAAATATGATACATCAAGGAAAAGTAAAGAAGTTAATATTATTGAGGAGTTAATACACACTTGTCAACTATTTAAAGTTTCATATCTTTTTTTTTTTTTTTTTTACAATTTTTGCTTTGGATTTTTTATTAAAAACGTAGATATACAGTTGAAAACTCCTTTATTACCCTTCCTAATCCCTTCTGTCTCTATGCAGATTTAACCATTCTCCAAAAGTTAGGATGTACTTTCTTATCCACTTTTTTCCTACTGGTGAATTCTAATGAACATTTTTAAAAATCTTTATTGAATTTATTGGGGTGATGTTGGCTAGTATTATAAAATTATATAGGTTTCAAGTGTACACTTCTATAATACATCATCTATGTATTGTGTTGTGTGCTCACCACCCAATCAGTTCTCCTGCCAGCACCATAGACTTGACCACCTTTACCTTCTTCTACCACCCCTCCACCCCCGCATAACCACTAAACTGTTGTCTGCATCTGTAACATTTTTGTTTGAGTGAAGTCATACGGTTCTGGACTTCTGACTTAACGAATATTTCAGTCAGTGTGATAATCTCAAGATCCATCCATGCTGTCATAAATGGCAGTGTTTCATCTCTTCTTATGGCTGAGTAATATGCCATTGTGTACAGTAAGTATCACATATTCTTTATCCAATCATCTCTCAAAGTACACTTTGGTTGTTTCCATTTGGCTACCATGAATAATGCTGCCGTGAACATAAGGGTATATATGTATTTTTCAATATCTTTTTAAATTCAAAACCATCAATATTGAGAAGATAATAACAATGTAAACTTAATTATAGGATAGGATGAAACAGTGTACCATTAGCAAAAGTAGTTATTTTTCCTCCTCAAAAATTACTCCAGAGGAAAAAGAACCTTGATATATCATAAGTCCAATGTTGTGCTGGGATGGGATAATATAAAAACTTGGATTAACTTAAAAATACTTTTAATTAGAAAACAGGATTCATTTTGTGAGAGTTCTTTACTGTTGATATTCTTAATGTATTCTGAATAATACTGAGTAAACATTGTCTAGGATTATGGCTTTCAGACTATTGTATCTTTTGGTATGAAATGACACTATGTAATAGAAAGGCAATCTATTTGCTGACAAGCATATAAATTAAATTGAATACCCTGTCTTGCTGTTCTGTACCAGAAACAGCCAGGTCTAGCATTAGGTGCCAAGGAGGTGGCAAAAAACTCTCTTCTGGGATTCAAAGTTTATCCATATGCTCTGTACTCCAAAATATCTCCATGTTCAACTCCCACTCTCAACCAGCTGTTGTAGGAAGCATTTTCCATTACTCACTTCTTCGAATGAAAGCACTCAAGTGTAAATACTATCTTGGAGTGATAACTTATAATATTTTTTAAGATAAGGCATCTCATTACTTCTTGGGAATGAGACTTTGGATATGGGAAATAGCCAATTAAACACTCAGCACCATGTTAAACATCTTGAATTATATAAAAGTAGTGTATTTGTTCCATGTCCTCAGTCTATTTATATTCTTATTTCAAGCTATGTGAAATAGACAAGAGCTAAGTATTTATCTTAACATTGTGAAGTATAAGAAGAAAGTAAAATGTAGAAAAACACCAAGTTTTGAAAAAAAGGAAAAATGACCAAAAGATAACCTAAGTTTAAGTTAGGTATGTAGGTGGCCTTCTAAGAAAAATAAAAGTAGCCAAGTATCCTAGGCAGGAACTTCAAAGTTCTATTCTAATGACCCATGAATTTGCCCTTCCTTGTTTAGTAATATTATTATTACTTTTTGTTCTCTGGACCATTCATTTATTTTTCATATTTTACTTATTTACATTCATGACTGGTCTACCCACCAGATTCACTCCTGGGTAGGATATACTGTGGAACTTTGCTCGTCTTACTGTTTGGCTCATCTCAGCAACTGTCCCACCAGCAATCTTAGTTGATCTTGACACAACTTGGAAGTTACCCTAATGCACTGGCCTCCTGTGCATGAGCAGAAAGGCGCCTGCTTATCAAATAATCCTATTCCCCTACATCCTCAGGATTGGGGAGTTTATTTCTGCTAGCCTAGTCCAGCTATGGACCCTGGAATATGAAATCCTTTTTTCTTTTACTTTCTATTCTCCTCCCCCAGCCCTGAGCTTTGTAATCTGGTGCTTTTAACCAGCTGCTCTCTAGCTCATTATCTTGCAGGTCTCACTTCCCTCTCACGGGCCTTATACTTATCTGCAAGACTAACTCCTAAGTGTTCTGTACAGTGTCATTCTGGATGACTGTGGTCAGTAACCAAAAGTTGGACAACCAGTGAGTCAGAACATATCAAGAATGCTTGGAGAAAAACAGTTAAAGAAAAATTATATGGGTGGAAGTTAGAAGCCCAATATGTTTGGATTTGATTTGGTTAAGAGTCCGGTATTAAATTATCCAATCATCCATATTCATAGCCAGAAAGTCATTTTTGTGGTAGCTAAATATAAAAGAAATCTGTAATAAATAGACAGCCATAAATAAAATCAGCTGCCTTATAATTTTTATTGGCTACAATGAGAGGATAACATAAATAGTATTTTGTTTCTATCATAACACAGTTATTAGGGCAGAATAGTCAAACATTATTATAGTTCTTGCTAATTATATAATTGCTATTATATAAACCAAGTTCCTTTCTGCTGGTTAAAGAAGAGATGGTCTATTTTATAGCAGTTCAACAATGTCACTTGTGTGTTAATAAACCACTATTTGTATCATTCAGGATTCTTCCATAATTTTATGTTCAATTTTAATCAACATTATCATTACCTGTCTATGTAAGGTAAGAATTTTACTCCCAAAGAAAAACACAAACTTGACTTATTATTAGGATGAATTTTTCTTAAGAACTTATATTCATACAAAATAATTGATGAATGTTCTTTCCAGTTTGAAAAGATACTGGAATATATAGTGTGTTCTCTCTTTAGTAAGTACACATTTCCACCTTCATTCTTTGACTTGCATTAGAAGTCATTGCCTGCTTTAGAAAGTCTATGGCTTTGAGTTTGAGTAAATTTGAGATATTTTTAGGACATCTATAATCAAACAGGTAGAACAGGTAATATTTTTAAAGCAAAAGCATCTATATAACTCTTGTTCACAGTGTTTCATGGTAAAGATAGCAGATTTCCTTCTCTTCACTTCTTGGACGTGGCTAGCAAGGCACCTTGCTTTAGTGGAGTCAGAAACTTGGGCTCTTTGATACTGGCAAAGATATTTATTCTATTTGGACCCCAGTGCCTCTGAACAATAAGTTGAATGGGATGTTCTTTGAGTTCTCTTTAAATTTTATAGAAATTGTGAAGAGTTGGGTAAGCTGACTTTTACTGCTTATTAATGAAGGTTCTTTGAAACAGATGATGGAGGGGAAAACAGCAAACAGTGGAGGAAGAAAAAACAAAAAATGGAGAATGTGTGGGAAGACCTGGGGGTGGCTCGTCATGACTAGCAGCCTGGCTCTTGTCCCTCTCTGTGTTTTTGATAATTTTCTCCATGATACACTCTGAATGAGCTCACATCAAGAAGAAAGTCTGGGCGTGGGTTGAAAAGGAAGAGGGTGAATTTACTGGTTGAGAATGCCAAGCTTAGTCTGAAATTCATTAGTTACTTAAGTGATACTTAAAATCATGGAACACAAGGTCAGAGGTACAGTAGTTAAGACAGGCAAACTTCCCCTGTGAGGTCATTTGAGGAAAAAATTCACCAGATTGAAAAAAGAAAGCTTAGTTATATCATTTATATGGTCAATATACGTCACACTCCTAAAACATATGCTTCTCCCTAAAATGCTGCTCAGAGAATTTTGTTCTTTTTAAAATTTGTATCCTGGCCACTCTTTAAGTGTGTGTGTGTGTGTGTGTGTACGCATGTGTGCACGCCCACATTCTAAGTTGTGTTTATTTTATATAAGTCACCTGGAAACCTATGGTGGTCCCAGGTAAGTCTGCCTGCTGGCTTATGTACATCTCTGTGACCCTGTTTCCCTTAGCTCTGTGTTTGCCACAGTGTGCTGTGGTGCTTTGTCTTTGTTTCACTGCCCCTTAACAGGAAAAGTCCCTTGAGGACACAAATTATACCTTATTGTATTTTCACAGAACCAAAACTGCGCTCTGCTCAGAGTGAATTAGGCATGGTGCTTGGGCAGGCGATGGGCAGATGCAGCCTCAGACTTGATGCTTAGAATTCAGTGGGGAAACCAGGAGTAAAAAATGTCTGCGGGTCAAAATACTGCAATAAATGCTGTAACTGATATATGAGCCAGGGGACAATAAATCATAAAGTGTTTTGTTGTAAGAGCAGAAGAATAAGAGAGAGTGGTCATAGAGGAGCTCACCTTATGATCACTGAACATTAGACTTTCCCCATCACCCTAGATACTGTATCACTAGGATGAGAAATCTGAGTTAGAGGATCAATTTCCTTACTTCTAACTATGTGGCTTGTACTCCAAAATGGGAGAGGATGAATGTTGGGTCCTCCTCCAGCCTCTGGCCACACAGTTTGTTCTCTGGGCCTGGAAATGTTTCCCTCCACTTTTTGGTGTGACAATTTCCCTCACATCTGTGATAGATCAAAGATGGCTGAAAATCTTTGCTACTCCTTTCCTTGAGAGATGCGATCTATATCCCTTCACTGTGAATCTATTTAGGCTCTGTGACTGCTTGACCAATAGAATATGACAAGCCCAAGCTGCAGAGACTGGCAGCTTCCACTTTCTGTCTCTTGGGATGCTAGCTCTGGAGGAAGCTCTCTGTCATGCAATAGGTCTGGCTACCCTGAAACTAGCATGCTTGTGAGAAGCCCAAGCCCCATGGAGAGGTCCTGCAGCATCCTTGGGCTTCTTACAAGATGGGATGTCATGCAAAGAGAAGGAGAGTCCAAGGGACACTGAGATGCCCATCAGACAAGTGAGGGAGCCTCTGGGGAGTGAATGCTTCTGCCTCAGCTGCCTCAACTGACACCATAGGGGTTGGAGATGAACTATCCATGAGAGCCCTTATTGAACTCCTGACCAAAAATTCAGGAGCCAGGTAAGATGAGTATTTTCAGCCAGTAGGTTTAATATAATTTATAACATGGAAATAAGTACCTGAAGCAATAGCCTTCAAGACCTCGTTCACATGTGATTTCCCCTGGGCTGTAATTGTCCACTTGGGAGCATCACTAGTCTGTCCCTCCACTCCTCCCATGTCCCCGTGTGCAAAGCAGCAGTGGCAGTTACCTTTTGTTGAGCATCATTGATGTGTTAGGCACAGCACATCATGTTTTACACACATTTTCTCACTTTTCTCTTAAAACAAATTTGTAAAGAAGATTATCTCATTATATTGATCGGGAATTTGGGACTCAAGAATTAGCCAAGATTATTGAAGGGCACATAGCAGCACATTTTGGAGTTGGAATCTGTCTCTGTTCTGTCTGATTCTGTCCACAGCAGGGCACTCTGTTCACTCAGCCATTGTCATTCTAGATTATGATGACTTCCTTATGAATCTTTCTCCCCACAGCACACTGCTCAAGAGAGAGATTCCATCTCCATGCTCCCCAGTGTCTAGCACAGCTCTCATGCTCAATCTTTGTTCCTTGAATGAGTGAACAGTCTATAGAACCATTTCTAGAAAATCAGATACAAGGCCCTATTCATGTAGAAATGGTTCCTTTCCAGTGGAAAATTAGTAAGTCCTAGATCTTCTGAAATTCAGATTCTGCAGTTCATTCTGCTCCATCCTGAGACTGTTATTGATGGTAACAATTAGGTGTTTAGTCATGGGCCTGGCCTATCTTTGCTAGAATCATGAGCAGACAGTACCCCAGCAGGTTCACAGGGAGCTAACATTGTTATCTGCAGTAGCTGTTAGAAACACTTGCATAATGAATGAACTTGTTCTAAACAATAGTGAACTCAGTCACCTCTGTAGCAAGCATATCCTTCTATCTTTTACTGTTAGAGCTATGGGAATCAAGAATGCATGGCTTGCTAGTGCTTACTTAAAAGAAGGGAGACTGATAAGCAGCATTGGATAATGCAGCACAGGCTGGATGGAGATAAGATGTCCCAGGGGTGAGGCTTATCAATTGGCTGGTGCTCTCACCCTTATTTATTACGGACAAGACTTTCCCCTGTTCTCCTCCATCTTGCTGCTGCTGACATTGTACTCCCTTTGACACTTTATTGGGTGGACTCCACAGGCATTTGCCTAAGAGGGTTCAGCAAAGAATATTTAGGAGAAAGCAGCACGGCTTCTCCTTTTGTGAAAGCAGAGCTGATGTAAGGGATTTCCAAGTAGTGCAAGGCAAATAAAATGCCAGCTTAGAGCTTAAATCCTGCCAGATGATCTGAGATAATGTACAAAATGTGCCCTTTTCACAAGCATGTTTGCATGCAGGAATAGCTACCCTAAGGAGGGAGAAACTGTCTGCAAGAGAGATTAGACCTGAGACGTTGCTTGCTGTGTCGGGTGGGTACTCCGCAGTGTGCAGTTAGAAACACATGAATCATTTTGGGAAGGGTAGAGATTTTGGTAATTTTGTCCTATATTAAAAGAGAGAAATGAATTCCCATTATAGTACCTTTACATTTTGTTAATGGGTTTGATGAAAGAGAAAGATTTTGTGGTGGATTTATTTTTAATTGGCTTTCTCTTCTATTCTCTAAGTACACTGAGGTTTGATGAAAAAAAGAAAAGAAAAACACAAACTTCACCATTGTCTTTTTGGGTCCAAGCAGCTGTAATCTTGTGGGTTTTCTGATGTGCAGGTATCCTTTTGCTAGCCATGTGAAAGCCTGTACTTGTCAGTAACATGTCAGTATTATTACTGTCTGAGGAATGTGTTTGAAACTCAGGGGGAAAATATGGATCATCCACTGCTTATATTATATTTCTTTCTTTGCATGTCTGTCATTTTCATTGGAACATTCAGTGAAATTAGGTCAGTTATGGTTTTAGTTAGCAATGCAGCTCTTGTGTTATACACAAATCATATGATGTTTCTAATTATCTCTGCTTTTTAACATTGATCTGAAACCAAATCCTTAATTATGCATGGCTTAGAGGTGTTTCCCTCTCCCCTTCTCCTTTTTATTTTGACTTCTTTCTGGGGCAAATATGAAACTTAATCTTACAATAGCAAGATATAATATTTTTGGCTTTATAGGCAGCTTGGAAGCCCAAGTTTAAAAGGGAAAGAAATGGATAATTACCTGATGTACAGTTGTAGATGGAAATTTTTGGAGTAATTAATTGGGTGATCCACTACTTCTAAAAGATAGAGTGATGCATATCTGAACTTTATACCTGCACAGAGGAGCCTTTGGAATCTCTGTGGTTTGCCTGAGGCCAAGAGCTGTAGGTTTTCTGACTCTTGAGCTATGTTAAGGTTCCAAGGGTGGGAAAGCAATTGGAATGGATCTGAGGGTCTCACAATGTGGGCCTCTAAGTAGTTGGCAGAGGGAGGGGAACTCGGGAAAAGCAACGTGCTATGTAAGGAGACATTAGTTGTCATTGTGGTTGTTTCTTGTTTTTTAAACCAAGTACTGACAGAAATGGCATCACAAAAGGAGGTTTTAAAAAGCAATTTCTCTGTTGACTTTTAAAAGCAGGACTAATTGTTCTCAGTCTAGCTTATCAGATGCTAGGACACTCTGTGCTGATGTGCCTCAAGGTGGAGACTAAATGACTTCTGAGTGCTTTCAGATCTGCAGCTCTGTCAAGAGACAGGAAGACCTTCAGTGTCACCTGGACTTTTGGGGCTGGTCCTTGGTAATGTTGTTAGAGCTGGAAGTATAGAAGACTCTTAGAAGCTTAAGGGTAGGAAGGAGCTCTACAGTATGTGAGGAAAAGAGAGATAATTTTACTTGTAACCCACCTGATTTTTCCTCCCTTCTTCACAAAGTGTTTATTAATTGCTTGGTGGGTTCTAGAAGCTATAATAAACCATGGGGATTAATTAAGAAAAAAGAGGGGAGAATGGTCCTTGTCCCTCAGAAGCCCACAGTCTGATGAAGGAGACATACATGAAGACAAATGATCCGACAGAGGTATTATAATGGGTTGAATTGTGTCCCACAAAAAATATGTCTAAGCCTTAACACCTGGTACCCATGAATGTAAGTGAATTTGTAAATAGACTCTTTGCAGATGTAATTAAGTTAAAGTTCTTGAAGTAAGACCATCCTGGATTCAGGGTGGCCACTAAATCATTGACTGGTGTTCATATTAGAGAAAGAAGAGGGAACTTTGAGACACAGAGGCACACAAAGGGACCATGTGATAATAGAGGCAGAAACGGGATTTAATGCAGCCCCGAGAAAAGGAATGCCAAGACTCCCAGCAGCCATGAGAAGCTAGGAATAGGTGAGGAAGGGTTCTCCCTCAGAGCCTCCAGAGGAAACCAGTCCTGCTGACACTTTGATTTTGGACTCGTGGATGCCAGAACTGTAAGAGCATACATTTCTGTGGTTAAGCCACCTGTGGTAATTTGTTATGACAGCCTTAGGAAACTATTGCAGGTCTGTGTAAATGTTGTACTGGAAGCACCAAGGAGCAACTGTACCTAAGAGAATCAGGGAGGGCTTCTCTGAGAAGGTGCCACTTAAGCAGAGTCTTGAAAGGAGAACAGTTTCCAGTTGTACAATGTGGGAAAATTCATTACAGAAAAATGAAACATAAGGACAAATTCAATGTTAATAAACATGATGTCTTCAGGAAATGCTGTGTAATTCAGTACCACTGGAGTAAAGGGTACGATGTGGGGAATGGGAGACAATAAGAAAAATTGGAACCAAATTGTGAAGGCTTTGTATCACATACTAAGGTGAGCTGAATTTTTCACTAGGCTGTTCAACTTTAATTTCTATGCCACAATAGAGTGTGCCTGTGAGATATATGGCAAGTAATTTATTAGGAATAATAAAATGCTGACGTTTTCTAAAATAATTAGTTTTACTTTTAACTAGCGAAGATTTGAAGTTATTCAGGTAAATATGTCATCTTTACTCACTTGTATTTTGAGGTGTTCTTTTATTGGGAGAGAAAGGGGTGGAACTATGACAAAAATTCAGAGTCATGTAGATCTGTGAACCTTTGGTGCATATGTTCTATGTGTGACAAGAAAGAGCTTGAGAATCATTTCTTTGGGCAATAGGGATCCTACTGAGACTTTAAAGTTGAACAGTGAGAAGATGATTTTGACTTTTCACTTCAGAGATAACTTTGAAGATGATGATGAAAATGGGCAGAACTGAAAAGATGTCTGTCTTAGGGATCTGGTGCAGTAGCTATGACCAGCTTCAGTGGCAGTAGTGATCTTAGACGGTGGCTTTGGATATGGAAAAGTGAGGAGGTTGGAGGGGCATTTCAAGAAATCTTTCTGAGGTAGAAATAACTAGTCCATGTGATAAGAATGATTTCTTTAAAAATTGGAAGAATAGCTAGAAGATGATGCCATTGACTGAATTAGGGAACAGGGGAAACGGAATAAGTTTGTGGGAGCAGATAATGAATTTGAGTTTGGATATATTGAGCCAACAATAGGACAACCAGAAATGGGCCTGGGTTCTTGCAGAGGATGGGCTATTGATAGGCTGACCAGACGTACCGTTTTAAATGGGACCAAAAACAGCAGTGCTGTCCCATTTCAAATGGTACGTATGGTCATCCTAGTCTCACTGGGCTACATTCAAGGTGTCAGTAGGCTGACCACACATATCGTTTGGAATGGGACAGGACTGTTGTTTTCTGTCCCATTTAAAACAGTACATCTGGTCAGCCTAGTTATTGAGTATCATCACCCCTTATAAGTCTGGTACCATGATGGGAAACTGCCCAGTTGAGAAAAACCATCTGAGTTGTATAGAAAACAGTCAAGAACAGAACTTTGCAAGAACAGTTTATTATAGGAGACAAGAGAGGATGAGCCAGTGAAGGGGACTCAGAAAGACTGGTCATATCTACAGTATATGGGTAAGAGGGGAATGCAATGAAGGCTCTCTTGGAAACCAAGGAAGAGCAGGTGCATTAGTGTCCTAGGGCCACTGTAATGAATTACCACACACTGGGTTTAAAACAACAGAAATTTATTCACCCACGGTTCTGGAGGCTAGAAGTCTGAAATAAAGGGGCTGGTAGGATCATACTTTCTACAAAGACTGTGGGAGAGAATTCTTCCATGCCTCTTCCATGTTTCTGGTTGCTCCTGGTCTCCGTTAGCTTGGGCAGCAAAAGTCCCATCTCTGTCTCCATCTTTACATGGCCTTCCTCCCTTTGTCTCTATGTCTCACATCTCCTTCTTTTCCTCATAAGGATACCGGCCATTGGATTTAGAGCCCACACGAAGTCTAGAAAGCCCTCATGTTAAGATCCTTAACTTAATTACTTTTGCAAAGATCCCATTTCCAAATAGTTATAGTCACAGGTACCAGAGGTGGGAACTAAGACACAATTTTTGAGGAATATAATTCACCCTACTACAGTCAGTCATAGCAAATGTCAGGAAAATGAGGACTGGATATATAATTGGATTTGACAATGAGAAGGTTAATTGATGAATTTGAATCAGAGCAATTTCAGCAATGCGGTGGCCTAGAACCCAAACTACGAGGTCAACCAACAGAGAGGAAATTAATTCTCTTTTAAGATATTTGTTCAGCTTGTGATGTGTGAGATCTGCAGGTATTACTATGGTCTAGTGTTTCTTCTAGAAGAAGATGATATCAAAAGCACAGCAGTTAAGATCATCCAGTTTACAGATGATACAGCAGAGAATCAGAAAGGTAATTTCCCCAAGGTCATATAATTGGAGTTCAGCCCAGGCTACAAGACCTGCATCTTCTAGAACTCTGCTCAGATTTATTTATTTTGAAAAATACTGAAAATTATACAAAAAGTAAAACTCATTCATAATCCCATAACTTTATAAAATGACCTGACAGATACCTCAAGACATTAGGATTCCACCTTGGGACTGAGGGGGCAAGGGGAATAGGTGATCATCCATTCCCTGTCTGTGGCTCTGAAAAGGTTCCTGGGACACAGGACTTTAGTGCTAAAACTGAGAAAATCCTAGGCAAACAGGGACAAGTTGGTTACCATAATTAGAGGAGAGAGTTATTATTGGGACCCAACAAGAGCTGTGGCACAGAGTCACAGGTGGCAGGATGGAAGCAGAACATAGGCACTGAGGAACCAAGGCCTATCAGAGAGAGTGGGGGAGGTTATGCGAACTAGGATACAGATCTGGGGCATAAATATCCCCATCTTATCTCTCCTCCCAATCTCCAATCTTCTAATTTAACTAGAAGGCTAAGGAACCCGGGTTTGCAGTTCATTGAAATCATTCTCCAGGATACTCAGCAGAGAAGGACTGAGAATGGATCTGGAGGAATAAATAGCAAACGACCACCAGAAGCATCATCTGTGTGCTACATGTTGTGCTTGGTGTTTTATGTAACTTAACCCCTTTAATCCTCAAAACCACATTGATAGATAAAAATGATTAATTCCAGCACTTCTAGATGAGGGGATTTAGGCTCAAAAGTAAGTAACTTCAAATGACAGGCAGGTCACAAAAGAACACCTACATTTACTCTTAAATCACATGATCATCCTAGTCACTCAGATTTCATTTAGGTGCCTCTACATACTTGTAGCTACAACGTTATTGATAGTTGCTAAGGTGGCTTTTTACATATTTTTTCTTTATTCTTACATAAAGAATTTAAATTACATTATTAAAAATATATAATTTAGTGATACAGCAAAAATATAAATTTGAAAAAAGTGAAAGACTGAAGAAAAAACCAATAGAATATACATACTTAAGTTGCAAAGTATTATCAGTTGTTACAATTGGGCTAAAAATTGAACTGAACTTCCTGGTGGTCAAAATAAAAAGTTAATAATGGGCAATCACACAGTTCTTGTTTACAAATAATAAGAATGAGTACTTACTATGAGATCAGTGCTGTTCTAAGTGCTTTTTACATCCATCTCACATGACCGTAACAACAGTTTTCATTTTGCAGATGAGGGAAAAAAGTCACCGAGAGGTGAAATAGTTTTCCCATAAGCATATAGCCAACAGCTTGTTTCAGACCCAGCCAACTCACTCCAGGATTTGCGCTTTGACTACAACAGGCTCTTTCTAGAGGAAACTATATCTGTTCTTGAGAGGAAGAAAAATTTTTCCAAGCACTTCATACTGTTTTCCAATGTAGGCCATTATATAGAGAACATGGAAAGAAATAGTGGACTAAGTTCTTAATGACCCTTCTTTGCTGAAAGTTAAAGATTTAATAAAAATGCAATTCCGTGTATAGACTCAGAAAACCAAGAGAATATGGTCTATCCTTAGGTAATTGCATCTATGTATTCACCTTTGTTAGTCTCACTAATTGTTATCATGTTCATGAAATAACTTGCCTTTTTTTTTCTTATGTGCAATGCAAAATATGGAAGCCATGTGTGTATGTGCTACGATGCTAGTGGGGAGGATGAATGGGGAAAGCAGGAAGGGCCGATTCTCTATAGAAATGCGCACTAATGCAAGGAAATCAAATTACCAAGGTTCGGACTAGGGATTTGATGTTATGGACTCACAAGCTTTAGTGGTGGTTGTCAGTTGGTGGTTCAGCCTAGAGATATGGAATAAATACATGGATCTTAATAACATTTTATCATAACTTAATTTGATGTTACATTGAAAGGTCTTTGAACCATGACAAATGTCCTATGATCTGTCCCAAAGCATTTTGTCGTTAGAATTTTTCAGGAGTATAATCAAGATCACTGAATATGGAGGAACAGCATTTTGACCAATATATATTTCATGTCATATGCGTAGAATTTAGAAAGTTTTAGGTCTGTGCATACTTGGGTAGCTTACAGGTGGCTTGCAAACATTGAAAACAATTTACAAAGGAGTCCATATTGCATAGCTAGGATTAAAAATACCTGGCATTGAGAGACCTTCCACTGCTTGTTTAGGAACTCATTGCCCCATCTTCTGTATGATTATACCTTCAAGTAATGGTAGGTTTCTACTTCAGATATCAGTCAGAGTGGGTATACTTTTGACTTACTGATATTTTATGGATGGTTTCAGTTCTGGAGAGGCCATTTATTCCATCCTCACTGATGCATATCTGACATATATGCACTCTTGGAAGTTGGAAGACCCAGGGCATAGGAGCTCTTTGGCAGAGAGGTTGGCACAGGCACAGATAGTTGACGGCCGGGAATATTTAACCTGGAAAACGTATGAGGCAGAGGCAAGGACATGGCTGTGCTTCATTTTCTAATGCACTGATTTTTTTTTGGAGGGGGGGTTGTTTTTGTGAAGAAATTTAAATGTGGGAAGATCGTGTGGGTGTGTATATTCTGCATGAGAAAAAAGTTGTTTGATGATGCTGTGAAATTTTTATTTCTTCAATCAGGTACATGGCAATTCATATGGTCTCAAGCTACAAACATTACCTCATAAAAGGCACCATGGAAATGTGTCAACAAAATTCAACCTACTCAAATCAGGTCTTAGAATAACAGCTGCTGGTGCTCTGGCTCAAGAAGCAGGTGTGAGACCACCTACAGCAAACTGTCTATATGAAACCAGCCTGTGCTTCCCTCCAAGGTGCCAAATAATGCAGCAAATACGGCAGCACTATAGAGACAAAAATGAATATGATTTACTTTTTGCAAGCACTTGGGTTAGTGCCAGAGAAAGAAATTAATTCTAAAGTATCTGCTCAAACCAAAGCATTCAGCCTGCAGCTAATATACCAGGGCCTGTTTGTGAACATTTGTGTTTTTCTGTTTATGGTTTATCAGGCTATGAAAATCCCTGTGGATGGAGGTAGAAGATAGGGTTGGTTTAATCCATGTAGGACAGCAGTTTGCATCTGTTTTTACAAGAAAGAACATGGCCTATAAACTATGTGTGTGTGCTTGCGGTGGGGGGTGGGGTGGGGTGGGGGTGGGGAACTGATTAAGAGTGGAAAGCTGAGAGGGCCATCAAACATAGAGGGAGCTCCTCAGTCAGGGAGGTCCAAGGTTTTATTGCCTGAGAGCTGTATAACACACAGCCAAAGGGGAAACTGGGCTCCACCCTACCTGCTCAAACGAAAGCTACAAAAGCAAAGGGCAAGTGGAGAAATCATTAGGAAATCCTCACCTAAAACAAAGAACCAGCATAAGAGCTCCCTGCTATCTTTCACGGACTGGCCTCCCACCCTTGAAGTCCTGAAAGATAGGCATGTCCACAGTGCTGGAAAAGACATTTTGCAAATGCTTGTAAAATCTTGAAAATTTTGCTTGCATTTGCTTCCACCCTGATCTACTTGAAAGATTTTTATTATTATTTTTTTAATCATTGCATGCTTTCAATAGCAATTTATCATGAAACTCTGGTTAATTTTATAGTATATTAAAAGTTTGAGGTTTTATGGTACAACTGAGAGTGGGCCAGGATTAGGTGTTGGAGGAAGGAGCAACCTGGCTGATCGCACTGCAGAAAGCTAGAGGCAGAAGGGAGGCAAGAAAACGTTTTGCCGTTATGAATTTCATCTTGATTTGAAGGACATCTGCATTTGAGAGGCCACATATACACTCAGTAAGGTTGTCTATGATGACTAACAGCGTAGTGTATGGCAGTCTAGGAGTGTTTTTCACTATGTTGTTCTGAGGCCATTTATTTTCCATGAAATTGATATCTCTGAATAAAATGTAATAGTTCAGTACCAAGGTAGCAACAATTACAAGTGAGGTATCACTATATCATTCTTAGTTCAGCCTCAGCTCTTACATTTGGCCTGCTTGGGACCAGGTATAAAATAGATTATTGCAATAAAAAAAAAAAAAGAAATCTAAAGAGATAGCCTAAGACTCTTCTCCTGCATAGGAATGACTTTGAAATGGCTCAGTAAAAAAAAAAAAAAAAAGAAGAAAAGATATCCTCATGTGTAAGTGCTGGATAAGCTTATTAATCACATATTTAATTTTTTTAAATTAACAAAGTAATTTCTTAGAGCAGTTTTAGGTTCACAGCAAAACTAAGCAGAAAGTACAGAGATTCCGCATATAACCCCTGCCCTGACACATGGACAGCCACCCCCACTGCAGTGGTACATTTGTTACAACGATTGAACCTACGTTGACATATCATTATCACTTAAGCCCATAGTTTCCATTAAGGTGTATTCTTGGTGTTGTATATTCTATGAGTTTGGGCAAAGGTATAATGATACGAGTATATTTACAAAATGGTTTCATGCAAAATGATTTCACTGTCTTAAAATCCCCTGTGTTCTGCCTTTCCATCCTTCTATCTCCCTTACCCTCTGGCAACCACTGATCTTTTCACTATCTCTATAGTTTTACTTTTTCCATAATGTTATCTAATTGGAATCATACAGTATATAGTCTTTTCAGATTGGCTTCTTTCACTTAGTAATATGCACTTAAGGTTTCTCCATGTCATTTCATAACTTGATAGCCAATTTCTTTTTAGTACTGAACAATATTCCATTGTCTGAATACAGGTATTTAATTTCAAGTTAAGGATTATGCTGAAATGGAAGAAAACAGAAATGTGGTTTGTGCAATAGAGAGCAAAAAATGGACTTAAAGAGACATCTCTCTACACCAGTGAAAGTCAAATGAATGAGGCTGCACCATTTTTCTTGGTAAAACAGGATTGGGTTTTCCGTTACAGAGTATGCCCTCCATTATGGGAGTTATGTCATGTCACCAGGTTTTGCCATTTGTGTGCGTTCTCTAAGCATTTGGACTACACCGAGACAGAGCTTCTGTTCTCTCACAGAGCACTTGTTTCTTTGTGCTGCTGAATTGGATTTTTCAATGGAGAGAGAGCTTCCCATTAAAAGAAAAGTTTGAGAAGTCAGGTCCCATCACATGAAGAATTTGAATGTCATCATTATGCCACCATACTCTAGAGCAGGGGTGTCCAGCCTTTTGGCTTCCCTGAACCACATTGGAAGAACTGTCTTGGGCCACACATAAAATACACTAACACTAATGATAGCTGATGAACTAAAAAAAGAAAAAAGGTCTGTGCTTAATTTTTGTAATGTTTTAAGGAAGTTTACAAATTTGTGTTGGGCCTCATTGGAAGCCGTCCTGGGCCACATATAGCTTGCTCTGTAGTCCTGGGTTACAGTCTTGCTATCAGGGACAGTTCTGTACTAATAAGTTTTAGCTTTTTTGCTTTTATTAGTAAACTTAAAGGAAATCTTTTCTTCTTTACATTTTATAGTGACAAAAGAAAAGGAGTTTCACATAAAAGGAAAAATAGGCATAGAAGAGATGTTTAAAGTTAGTATGAGGATGTTAAGTTTTGGGGCCATTAAGAGAATCAATTACTTATATAACCATGGTGTGTAATAAAGCAGATTAAGGAGATGATTACAACTTTTCCATTTCTGTTGGATTTAGGACAGTTTGCTTTGAACATTTTCCAGTTTGATGCTGAATGTCACAAGGAGACACATGGGTTTCACAGTTTGTTAATGATGTGTTGTTAGCATTTTGTTGAGTACTAACATAGAAGAGCTGGTGCTGCTGACTCAATGCAATAAACATTTGACTCATCCTGACAGAGCTTCTTCATGATGAAGGGCACCACCTGCCATAGGGATTGCCATGGATTGATTTATAGTCCCTAAAGCATTGACACCCATTGATTCTGGATTCCCTCACATTGCCTGCTACCTTTATAATACTAGAACAAGCATCGTCTTATCCCATTCCTTGACGTTCAGCGCTGGAAGGCTTTTACCCTGATGTTTCACTCCGTGTCCACATTCCAAATCCTCAGCCCTTCAACTCTTCTGTTTTGAACAGAAAAATAAATTTTATTCCAAAGTTGATTTCTGTTAGGCCTTATAAACAGGGAATATAGGAATTCCCAGAATAGACCCTGAAAAATTATCTGTCTAAACATAAAGAGTATCAAGTAAACAGTCACATTGAATTAAATTAAGCACTTGCATATGTCAAGCACTGAGTTAGGCAATGAGGATATATAGACGAATAAGATACAGCCCCTAAGGAATTGGCAGTGGGAGTGGTAGGAAGCCATGTAAGTAAATGCATACAGTATAGCTTGATATGAGCAACAGTGTAAATAACAACATTACTGTAATGAACTCTGTAGGAGGAGTGACGTGGGGTGTATGTCATGGAAGGCTCCACTTAGATTACTGGGAGAATAGAAAGAGGTGTGGGAGGGGGCATTCTAGGCAGAAAGAATTGCATGACCATGGCATAGAAAGAAGTACACATGTTATAGTAATTAGTACTTCCTATTGCTGGAACTCAAAAATGGGAGGGTGAGAGAAAGACAGCTGAGTGACTAGAGATCCAAGTAAAAGCTGTATCAGGAAACAGTTTTTATGCTTTTAAGAAGTTTGTGTTTGTAGATAATGGGGAGACATTAAAAGATTTAATCAGCAGAGTGACTTGGTGTCCAATCTTTTGGCTTCCCTAGGCCACATTGGAAGAAGAATTTTTGGGCCACACATAAAATACACTAATGATAGCTGATGAGCTAAAAAAAAAAAAAAAAAAAAGAAGGAAAAAAGTCGCATAAAAATCTCACAGTGTTTTACAAAAGTTTAAGAATTTGTGTTGGGCCACATTCAAAGCCGTCCTAAGCCACATGCAGCCTGTGGGCTGTGGGTTGGACAAGCTTGCTTCATGTAACAGAGAGATGTTTGTGGGCATTGCAGAAGGTAATTTAGATTAGGACAAGGAGTGGAAGGAGACCAGTTAGGAAGCTATCATTCATATTTCAGGTGAGAGATGGTAGCTTCCATAATGAACGATATTGAAGACATGATGAAACAGGACAAAGTTAGATGGCAAATGGATGGAATCTAAATATATGGTTGAATGTGGGGGACAAGGGAAGAATCTGGATGACTCCCAGCTTTCTGGATGGGCAAGTAGTCACTGAAGCCACAAGTAAGGTGGAGAATTCATGAGGAGAAGTCGGATTTGTAAGTTGTGTGGTGAGATGGTCATTGCAGTGACACTGAGATGAAGAATTCAGGGCTGGGCACTCTGCATGTGGGACAGCTGGTGGGGGAGTCCAGTAGATAGGGGGATGTAAGCATCTGGATGGGGTGGTCAGCTTAGTATGTATAATAGGACTTTCAGCTCCAGGTGTTTTGTTCCTTAGGAGAAAAAAGATGCTAAAACTTAGTATTTCATGCTACTTGTCAAAAGTTCAGCTTGGCAGGGTTCTTGCACCTCAGATACCTGTTATTTCAAATGATACTTTTTATTCCAGTTTTTATTTTAAATGTGTATGGGTAAACATCAGTTTCCAGTCTTGTCTTTTACTTTTTTTCCCTGTGGTGGAAAATATTGATAGCACCTATTTTGAATCAAGCAGACATATGCTCCCCCACCTTCCATCTAATGTTCCCACTTTATCTCATGCCCTTTTCTGTCGTTCACGATGCTCTAGTCACCACAATAAGTGTAACACCTGTCCTGTTATCAGACCCTCATGACAACTCACTATAATAAATGCATTTTAGTTCCATTTTAAAGATGAGCTGAGATGAGGTAAGTAAATATTCCCTTGTCAGAGTTGGAATTTGAATTTGACTAATTTTACTGCCTATATTCTTAAAAACTAATGTATTGACACATATTTGTCATGATTTCTTTTAAGTAAGTCAAAGCAATTTCTTGATGTATTCAATAGCATTCACTTAACATATCCATGGAGTTGAAAAAATAAACAAAGGTATTTAATTCAACACAGCACTTTTAATATCTCATTTACAGTACAAGGATCTGTAACATACTTAGAAAAATTTCATCTTTTGGACTGGCCCAAGATGATGTTTCCACCTATATAAAAAAGGTAAGAGCCTCATTTTGAGGTCTTTAGCTAGAAACTTCTCCATTTGCCAACCTTACTGCGGGAGTTCCAAAGAGCAGCAGTGGCTCGCGTTTGTGAGAACATGAGATGTGCAAACCGGAAGCCCTGAGTCTGGTCTGGCTCTGGCTTTGTGTACATTTAAGCAAGTCACTCTGCCTTCCTGAGCCTCAGTTCCTCTTCTATGAGATGAGAAGTTTATATTAGATGAGTAATCTCCAAACTTTTTGAAGCAACAGATGTCTTTCTTCTGATGACAGCTTTAAAAAGAAGCCCAATGTAAAAGAAAGATACAGGACAAGGTGCTTGAATTTTTAAAAAATGAAGGTGTCTAGAGCCCCACCTGTCTGTCTTTATAAACTTCTGATTATGAAGCTGCCTTGAGAAAGGGGAAAAAGTTCAAACATCTTTAGTTCTGGCATGAATTACAAGTATATATTCCCATCTTTGATTACAAACTAATAAAAAAATAAGAAGCCTGTGGCAAACAGTGTCTGCAAAATGGAAAAAAGGGAGAGAAGAGAACCTCCCTTGTTGGGTTCTGGAGTCAGGCAGAGGCCACACCCAGCAGAGCTAACTGTGAGATCATCGGGTGAGTTAGCCTGTCTAAACCTCAGTTTTCTCCTCTAAAATATGGTTAAGAATAGGATCTATCTCATAGCAACATGGAGAGATATGATTGGGGTGATCCTTGTAAGATGGTTGGGAAAGTGCCTGACACGTAGTAAGAACTCAATACCTGTTAACTACTATAAGTATTATTCTTTTTTTATTATTAGAAGTATTTTAGTGCAGTGTTAGACACAAAGTAGTTGACAAATGATTGCTGATATGAGAGGAAGATAATGACCATGACAAAAATAAAAAATCAATTCCAGATTAAGGATTTAAATGCCAAAAACAAAAAACCCACTTTAAAATCTTTAGTATAATTACAGTAAATCTTTTAAATCTTAATTTTGGAAAACATGATAGATTAGGAATATAAATGTCAAAAACAAAGCTTCAGAACCCTTAGTAGAAAATATAGATGAATATATTTTAGACCTTAGGCAAAGAAAAAAGTTCAGCATCATTAATTATCAAGTAAATGCAAATCAAGATCTCACTTGGCAACACTTTTGCACTCCATTGACCAAAATTTTAAAATCTAATATTACCAAGTGTCAGAGAAGACCTGGATTGAACATGTTGCTGGTGGGAGTGTAACTAGTGTAGCTAGTTTGGAAAGCAGTTTTCTTTTATCTCCTAAAGTTGAACATTCACGTATTTTGAGTCCCAGTGATCCTATTTCTAGGTTAAAGAAACAAAAAGAATGAGGTCTGAGGAACCCCAACTATTCCTTTACAGGCCCTGAGAAAACTCCTCAGAGCACAGCTTGAAAGCAGTTGCCTTGAATGATCTCTAATATTCAGCGACTTTAATGTTACCCGATAGGACCATGATCAAAGCTGTGGTGGTATTTTGTTTTCTAAAAGCTTTATGTGTAGTTGACACATACTAAACTGTGCATATTTAAAAAGTACAATTTGGTGAGTTTTGACATGCATATGCACCCATGAAAGCATCACTTATCAAGACAATGAACATATCCATCACCCTCAACACTTCCCTTGTGATCCTCCCTATCCTTTGCTGTATTGCCAGATGACCACTGACCTATGTTTGCCAATGTAGGGTATTTTACATTTTCTAGAGTTTTATATAAATGGATTAATAGAGTACATACTCTTTTTATGTCTGACTTCTTTTACTCAGCATAATTATTTCAAGATTTATTCACGGAATGCCTGTCAGTAGTTCCTTCCTCTTTATTGCCAAGTATTCCATTATATGGATATCCCAGTTTGTTTATCCATTCGTTTGTTGGTGGATACTTTGGATGTTTCTAGTTTTTGACTATTAAAATAAATCTGCTATAAACATTCATGCACAAGTCTTTGTATGAACATATGCTTTCTTTTCTCTTGGATAAATGCCTAGGAGTGGAATGGCTGGTAATATGATCAGTGTATGTTAACTTTCTATGAAGCTGCCAACTGTTTCCCAAAGTGATTGTGTAATTTTGCATTTTTACTGGCAATGTATGAGAGTTCCAGTTCCTCCATGTCCTTTAAGCACTTGCTGTAGTCAGACTTGTTAATTGTAGTCATTCTGCCAGATGTATAGTGCTGTTTCATTGTGGTTTTGCTTTTCCCCAGTGACTAATGATGTAATAGACTATCTTATCATGAGCTTGTCACAAATAAAACTTCTCTGGTGAGGTGTCTGTTCAAATAATGCCTATTTTTTAAAAATGAATTTCTTTCTTATTTAGTTTTGAGAGTTATTTGTACATTCTTGGTAAAGTCCTTTGTCAGACATATGATTGGCAAATACTTATTTTCTCAGTCTGTGGCTTGTCTTTTCATTCACCTAACAGCGTTTTTAAAAGAGCGGACTTTTAATTGTGATGAAGTTAAACTTGTCAATATTTTTTATACAGATGCTTATGATGTTATATCTAATGTATGTATTTAGCACTGTAAATTTCCCCATAAATCCTGCTTCAATGGCATCCTCATTTACTTGGCAATACTTTCTGATTTCCTTTTTGATTTCTTCATTGACCCATGGGATATTTAGAAGTGTATTGTTTAATTTCCTAATAATTGGGAGTTTTCCATGTAATTTTGTGTTACTGATTTCTAATTTAATTTCATTCTGGTTGGAACATACTTTGTATGAATTAAAACCTCTCAGTTTATTGAGACTTGTTTTATGGCCCAGAATATGATCTATCTTGGAAATTTTCTTGTGCACTTGAAAAGAAATGTGTATTCTGCTCTTGTTTGGTGGTGTACTCTGTAAAGATCAATTAGGTCAAGTTGTTGATAGTGTTATTAAGTCTTTTATAACATTATTGATTATCTGTCTACTTGTTTTTATCAATTGTTGAGAGATGTGTACTGAAATCTCTCTAATAATGAATCTGTCCATTTCTCCCTGTGCTTCCATCACTTCTTGTTTCATGCTGAAGCTCTGTTATTAGGTGTTTAAATGATTATGTACCTCTTAATGAATTGACCCCTTACTATTATGAAGCAACTTCTTTATTCCTAGTAATGGTATTTGCTCTGAAATCTGCTTGCTTTTGATTTTAGCATTTTCTAGTCCTTCATTTTTAACCTGTCTGTGTCTCTGTACTTAAAGTACATTTCTTGTACGAGTATAAAATTAGGTCTTGCTTTTTAAAATCTAATTTCTCTCTGCCCTTTAATTAGGGTATATAGATCATTTGCATTTAATTTGATTATTGATATGAATAGGCTTAAATCTATCTTATTATTTGTCTCATGTGTTCTTTGTTCCTTTTGTCCTCCTTTTCTGCCTTTTGAATTAACTAAATATTTTTAAAGTTTCTATTTTATTTCATTTGCTGGCTTATTAGCTGTAACTCTCTGTTTTATTATTTCAGTGGTTGTTTTTTTTATTTACAGTACACATCTTTAACTTACCACAGTCTATTTGCAAGTGTTATTTGACCACTTTGTGAGTTATACAAGAACACTTTAATAGTATACTTCTATTTATCACTTTCAGTTTTGGTGGTTTTGTCAGCATGCATTTTGCTTTTAAATGTTACATCATTTTTATTTTTATTTAACAATCAATCGCCTTTTTAAAAGATTTAAATAATAAAAACATGTTATGTATTTGCCATGTAGCTACCATTTCCAGTGCTCTTTATCTTTATAAAGATCTCTATTTCCATCTGTTATCATTTTCTTTATGCCAGAAAGACTTCCTTTAACATTCTTGTAGTGTAGGTTACAGGTAATATATTCTTTTAACTTCTATGTGTCTGAACAAGTGTTTATTTCACCTCTTTTTTTGAAAGGCATTTCTTTACAGATTTCCAAATAGAATTCAGTATTTTAAAAATGTTGCTGCATTCTTCTCACTTGCACAAATTCTGATGAGAAATCAGTTGTGTCATCCTTACTTTTGTTCCTTTTTATGTAACTTATCTTTTTATCCCTGGTGCTGCACGCTGGGACCTTAGTGTACTAGCCACTTTGGGTAAAGGAAACAGGGAATAGGCTGATATACTGAGATATGCGCTGTAGAATCCAGACCACCCTGGAAAGTGGTTGGTCAGCATCCCCCAGAAGGGCAGGATCCTCAAGTTAGCAGTCTAGCATTACAGAGTGGGCCATATGACCAAGGATATGGGCCCACTGATTCTAGACATCCTCATGTTTCTGGCATTATGACTCATTCCAGAACTCTAGCTGATGATTGAAGCATGGCATAGGAACTGGGTATGACTGAACCTAACAGGGAAGCATCAGAGATCCTACTGGAAGGGTTGGGAGATGTCAGACCTCAAAATAACCAAAAATAAGTAAGACTATAACAAAATAATGGAAGTAAAAAAGGAGAGTTGAAGATCTAGTTCTTAGGCTTTAATTCTTCAAAGAAAATGTTTAGACCTGTGCATGTGGATGTTTGGTGTTAGATTTGCCTAGTAGAATTCCATTACATTTTAAAAATTGCCCTTTCCAAATGGGCAAAATGTAAGAAGCACTGTGTATAAGATAACTAACAAAATATTTTGGGAAAATGTTTTAATATCACAGACTAATAGTATTATTAAAGAACAGTTTGTGTTAGAGACTTGGAATAGTACCAGGAATTAAAATTTACCAAAAAACAAAAACAAGAAACAAACAAACCAAAAACCCTCCAAAAACCCTTTACTCTTCCCATTTAGTCAATTTAAAATATTCTTTTAACATTTTACATTTGATATCATTTTGTTTTGACTTTCCATTGTTTGTCTCTTGTTCTGTATGGACAAGTTCCTACTGCCTACCGCCATCTTTGCAAACAGGGAACTTCTTTAAATGCCTTTTTTTAAACTGTTTCAGTAAATTACTAGTCATCTTTAAACAGAGACAAGTCCAAAGTCACCACATGAAGGATAATTCATAGTAGTTTTTTTAGCAACAGCTTTTTCATTTTCTTGCCAAACTAGTCAGCAGTCTGGCAGTTTGGTTTTTGCAATGAATCAGAATTACGTGCCAGGCCATTTGCACCATCTGCTACAAGAGTGTCACAGGAGAGAGACTGTGGACACCTGGTGGGTTGAGGTTGAAATGTCAACTTGAGGGTGAACACTGCTCCAGTGATAAAAAGCCAAGAAACCAAAAAGCCTGGGAGGTTAAGAAGCTGCTGCTAGCAGCAAAAGAGGCACACCTATTTCGGAGCTCTGAAGACTGTGTGTATGCTTGTCTGTATGTATGATGCATGTGTGTGTGTGTGTGTGTGTGTATATATATATATATATATATATATGTATGTATTTTTAGCATCAGTGACTTTTCAGAATCATAATGACTGCATGAGATTAAATTCTTGGGAAAGGTAAAAGACCATCAGGTAACATTACACATGCAGATTCTGGTCAAGGCAATTAATACTGTCTATAGAAAGAACTGTAAAACATGCAATATTTATGTTGTCTATGAATGACTTGGAGTGAAATTTTTCCAACTGCATTTTTTAGGAATAAAGCTGTAACCAGGGGCTCAGAAAGGCTCTTTTAGTCCTCCTCATGGCATATGTTATCCAATACACATAATTTTTGTTGTTGTTAAGGATCTATTTAATATCCCTTAAGATTTTAAGATGATTAAAACATCCAGTACTTGAAACCAACTGAGGAGTGCTTAAGGATATTGGTTTTGTGTAACACCAAACACCTGGCATTGATGGGAGAGGAATTGTGAGCCATTTTCCAGTTATGGACTCTTGAAATTGGTTCATTACAGTGATAGTTCCCTGCAAAAATAAAAATGACTGTTTTCTGTGTGCCTTTATCCAGCTTAAATGTACACATGCATACTCAAGCGCACACACACATTTCTTTCCTTCTTTATAGTGTACACAAGGAGTAAAGATCATCCTGACCATCATGCTTAAAGGGATTCTGAACTTGTTTGAGTTTAAGATCGTATAGTCAGTAGTGAAGCCCGCTTTCAAGGCCAGATCCTCACAGCCCCCAGAATGAAATATATTTGCTCTGCCGTGCTGCATTGTAAGATCTTTGTACATCAGTTCCAACTCTCCCCATTGTTGGCAAGAGGCCCAAGGTATGTTCTGTGCTTACATGTAGCTGACCACATTGGCATCAATTTCAGAAGTTCAGCTGCAATCCCAAGCATTTCTCACTTTCTAGAATCATAAATTTACTGTAATGACTATAAATGTAAGTCCTTTTTTCCCTGGCTGCCCTACAGTTATAATTTGGGGATATATCTAAAATTCTTATCCCTAATTTTTCCATTTCTACTCTTTCATTTTTCTCAGATATTCACCCATTTTCTCTTTTCCTATCCTAGTTCAAGCTCTTACAATTTTTTTACGTATAACTTTACAACTTCACCATAGGATTTCTTCCTTCTCCTCTTTAATATGGCACACCAGGTAGCTTATGAAATGACCCCTTAGACCCCGCTTTCTCCCCTCCATGCTGAACTATCTGCTGATTTCTGAGTGTATAATGTTCAAGACTGTTGTGTGCTCATGGATGCTTCTCTCTTCTCTGCAAGCCTCTCTTCTTAATCTGCTTGCTGAATTCACTCCTAAGACTCAGCGCTAAAGCCCCAGGTCCACGAAGCCTGTACTGATTGTTTCCAGCTTCCATCCTTGCTCTTTATGCATCTTGTTTACCCTAATTACATTGCTCTAATTACTTGTTAATTGCCTGTCAACCCTGCTGCACTGTGAGCAGTTTCAGGGCAGAATTTGAGTTACATTCATTCTGCAGCCCCGGAACCAGCACAGTGCTTGGCAGATACGAGGTGCTTAATGAGAATTTCTCGAGTGTATTGTTTCTGAGGGCCTTCTGAAAACTTCAGGAAGTATTGTTGGTGTGTGGGCAAAGTATTTTATCTGGAGAGATAGTTGAACACAACTGGAAGCTACTGAAAGGAACTTGAGAAACTATTGACTTTATAAATATAACTAAATGCCTTGAAATTGGCACAATTTTTCAACTCTGATGCCGAGGGGATCGGAAACATACATGGCCAAATACACGCAGGTGATTCCAGTCTTGAACGGCTTCCGGGAGAGCTCTTTTGGAGGGAGGGCCATAGCAGGACCAAAGAGTACCTGTATTAAACATGCCTGTTTTCATACCTCTCAGGACCCCCAGATTCTCCTCCCAACCACTGCAAAGAAAAAAGTGAATGGTACCTAGATACCCAAGCAGCAACCTGGAATTTATTCTGGAACACCTGCTCTCCCTCGTGCTCTCACACTCAATTATCACCAAGTCCAGCTAATTCTCCCTCCTGAATGATATTGCAAATCTCTTCTCTTTGCTCCAGTTTTACAGCCATTTCTCCCCATCAAGGGTCCCCGTTTTTCTCCCTGGATATCTGAAAAAGGCTAATTTGTTTTGTCTCTTCCCATCATCTGCTTTCTACAGTGCAGTTGAGTGGTTTTTTGTTTTTGTTTTTTTCTCCTGAAGAGCAAATGTGATCACTCATCAGTCCTACATAAGGCTAGCTGTGACTCTCCATCTCAGAATAGAGCATGGGCGTCCAACCTTCTGGCTTCCCCGGGCCACGTTGAAAGAAGAATCGTCTTGGGCCACACGTAAAATGCACTAACACTAACGATAGCTGATGAGCCAAAAAATAAAAATAAAAAAAAGTTGCAAAAAAAAACACCTCACAATGTTATAAGAATTTGTGTTAGGTCTCATTCACAGTTGTCCTGGGCCTCAGGCTGAATGTGCTTGGAATAGAGAGGCCCTGGTGTTGTGCTTGCTTTTTCCTCTAGCTGAGCTCCACTTGCTGTCCCCTTCCCCCCAGTGCTTTCGCCATACTAAATTAGTTGCTTCTCCCCGCAAAAAAGAACATTCTTTTTTGCCTTCATGTTTTTGAACAGAATGTAATGTTTTCTTTTTCCAGAGCTTCCAAACCCACCTTCCTCCCCATTCCCACCTTCAACTTCCTACTCATCTTTCAGTCCTTAACTTAAACATTATTTCTTTGGGAAGAATTCTTTATTTTCCCCAAATGGGTTAACCTATCCTCCTAAGTGACCCATGAATATATCTATTATGATCCGTATCACAAGCATTGTGGTGATCTAATTGTTGTTTGTCTCTCAATAAACTGTCAATTCTGTTATACCAGGCTAGTCTAATGCATTATTAGAATCCTAATTTCTAACATAGTGTCTGGAAACAGAAGTTGCTCAAGAAGTATTTGTTGACTAAACAAATAATTGTTAATGCTAGTATATAGCTACATAAATACATTGGGCAATTTACAAGTATTTGGGGAGATCTGCTCAGACAAAACTTTCATAACCAATACAATCTTGATAATTGTTTTAGCCTAGATACTTAGAGCATTTAAAAAAAACAGATGTCTATCTGTTTGCTTATAAAGGGTCAGTTTGGTCTAATTAGGACTGAAAAGGTTCTGGGGTGTGCAACCCAGCCCCTACAATACATATGAAGGACATGTATTGTCTTGGCCTCTGCCAATTAAAATAAAAATAAAACGGGAAGTGAAACTAGGATAGAGTTCGTATGTCTTCTTATGGCAGGAGTCAATTATGAATTTAAGACAAAGGAGATTATTTAAGTAGAAAATACTTTGACTTTGAACAATAAAAGGCTTAAGAAAAGTTTGTGTAGATGGAGAAATAATACTTTCTGCTCTAGGTGATTGCTGGGCAATATTTACAAATGATTTTCAGTTTGAATATGTGCAATCTCTTTTAAAAGATATTGAAACTCACCTATCATTATCTACACTGACCTCCCTTGTCTAGTTTCGAGTTTAGGTACAACTTACGAAAATTTTCTGGGAACACCAGTGAGACTAGTTTATTAAAAAGGAACACACACACTCACACATGCGCACACATGCACATACTCAGAGTATGTTGAGTTACCAACAACAATTAGTCTGTTGTATGGAAAATTATGTTTTTAAAAAGTAAATAAGGGAGTTCCCTGATGGTGTAGTGGCTTAGGGCTTCGGCTCTGGTGCTGTCAGCACTGCGGCCTGGGTTCGATTCCCAGTCAGGGAGCTACCCACATACCAAAAAGCAAAAAAAAAAAAAAAAAAAAGTATATAAACTATTTGAAAAAAATTGTATCCACAGTAGACCAGGAGAGAAAAGCCAATTTCTAAAATGTGGGAAAATATTTATAGTCCCAGAATTTGTTAATGTTGTTAGTGGGTAAAAGACACCTTGATAGTAAATATTTTGGAAAATATCACTGTTGTTTTTGAGGATGGTGGTAGCTTGGTGTTTTGTTTTTATTTTCTGTGTATATTTCTTGTCACTTTACATATACTGTGACTTACTCAGCACTTATTCAGCACTCCTAGTTCATGTATTTAGCATATATTGAGAATACAGTAAGTGTCATGTAACCACTGAGTATATCAAGTCACCAGAGATGGCATTGTTGCTTATGAAGAGTGCCTATTCACAGGATGGAGACGTTTACAGACGTCACTATAATTCCAACTGATGGGGAGAGGGACTAATTCTGTTTGGGGGACAGAGGGAAAGCTTTGGGGCTAAAAATGACCTTTGATTCATACTAACTCCTTAAAGGAGTTTTCCAGGCTGTTGTTAAGGGTGGAGACTACAAAATGTGGAGTGGGATGGGGGTTTCAGGAGGACATTCTCGCCATCGGGAATGGAATCAGCAAAGCAGAGCAATATAAATGTACATGGGATGTTCAGGGCCAGGTGGGCATTTTGTGTGGGCAGTAGAATAAGATGTTTGGAGAGAGAATGACTAAAGATGAAGTTACAAAAGTGGCTGTTTTTATTTTTGAAAAACATGGTAAATAACTTCAAGATGTTATTAGCACATTTTATTTATTTCTTAGATAGTTTTTAAGATTAACTTTTTGACTCAATCCAAAATTTATACATAACTATATGCACATACTCTGAAATTGAAAGGACAAATAGTTTATCAGACTTGCTACCAAATTTTATTCATTCATTTATTTGTCAAACAGTAAGAGTGCTTTCCTTATGCCAGATACTCTACTAAATACTTCACCAGTATTACCTCATTTTAAACAAAACATGGTAGTTTTCTTTCTCTACATCATGGTAGGTATTACTCCACAGGGACAGCTATTTTAAACTATTTTAGTTGTTTCTTTTGCTGTTTTCCTTTGTGTTTCTAATAACTGACTGAGACTGCCATTTACTGATTAATTATCCATCGAATTTCTGCTATTAAATAGTTCTGTCATTATTTTTGATTAGATCAATATTCATTATTGACATTATTATGCTCATGCAAATGTAACTCACAGGTTAGTCATATAGAATTCTATGCTAAGTTTAATTTTTTTGCGAATATTTTTTGTATGTTTCTGGACATTACAGTTGTCTTGTTACTTGCTCCCTTTTCTATGTACTCATCACTCATTCTTCCCAAAAAATCTTTGTCAAAAGTGTTAATATCAAATACATCAGGAATTCTATCACTTATTTGTTTGTTTGTTTGTTTTGTTTTGTATGAGAAGGTCCCTCCTGGAGTGCTCTGCTTGTTTCTACTTGAGTCTGAACCTCTGACTCCATGAGTTTGCTGCCCTGTTGTTGCTGCTGTAAATCTCCCTTGGGCCACCGTTCTGGGAGTTCCTCTCCTTTTCTGAGTTAAGTTCCCTATTTCTTGTATTCTACATAGTCCTTTCTTGGTTTACTCTATGTTTTGGTAGAATGTCTGCTCCAGTAGCTTCCAATAAAAATTGAGTATGTGAAACTTTCCTAGATATTGAATATCTGAAAATATCCTTAATCTGCCTCAACTGATTTTGACTGAGGTGAAATTTGGAAGGTGCTGGTTCTTTCTCTTTTAATATCATTGGGATTCCTGTTGTTTTGAGTGAAAGCTGTTTTTCCTCCTCCAAGCCTGTAAGATCTCTTTTTTGATAAAATTTATGATAAATTTAAACAATTTATCACAGTGTTTCTTGGTATAGGCCTTTTTCATTCTTTTATTTTGGCCCTCAGTGAAACTTTTCAATCTTGAGACTCATATATTCAGTTCTGGGAATTTATATTGAATATTTCCTCTTTTTCATTTCCTCTTATCATTCTCTATGCAACTCCAAGAATTTTGTTGTTGGAACTCCTAGACTTCCTTTTCTCTCTCTCTCTCTTTTTTTTTTTTTTTTTTAATGTATGTGGGAAGTTGCCTGGCTGGGAATCGAATCCAGGCCACGGCACTGACAGCGCCAAAGCCTTAGCCACTACACCACCAGGGCACTCTCTATACTTCCTTTTCTTGCATTTTAAATACTTCAGTGAGAAGTAGTATGAAGACCAAATGAAGATTAATACGCAGTGATAATTCAGGCAGGAAAATGAAATGTCAAATGGTTGAGTTCATCATTTTTACACATTAACAATATGAAAGGTCATTGTAAATATATGGCTGCTTGGATAGTTAGCCAGCTACTGGGAAATGCAGATGCAACCCTCTAGCTTTCTAGAACGTTCTAGAGCATATGCCTATATGAAGGATTTACCTCACAAAACTGGTTTCATTTGTCTTAGATATTTGTATCCCTGAAATTACATTTAATATTAGAAATTTTTAAAAACCTGAATTTTTCCAGATTATTAAACTCATGTGTTCATCTAATAAAGATCCAGTTGGGGAGATTTCATATTCTGTTGGAGCATGACACACTCAAATTTCTTTTAGAATAGAACAGTTAGAAGTGGAAGCTCTATTCCCATTCCTTCTAGAAACTTGGCTTCTTGTGTTATAGGCCCTCCTATAAGGATTAAGAGAAAGAAAACTAATTCCTCCAAATGAGAGCTGGGGTCTTTTCATTGGATAAGAATTTGTGATGTTGACTATTGTTGGAACTGCATATACCTAAGAAAGCCAGGTAAACTTAGGTCCAATAAAGTCATATGGGGGAGAAATGACCCTCTTTCTGTCATTAGGTTTTCCACCCTGAGTCATGACAAAAAAGATAGGCTTCAGCAGTAACACATCAGATTCGTGTGTTTTATTTTTTTTCATTTAAGAAAAGCAAATATAAGGCTATCCCTTTATTTACTAGAATATGCCATTGTCATATCTGTTAAAATACAATAAACTTTGACTTAACAAACATAAGAAAAACCTAGAAAAATAAATCATCCTACATGCCTTGCTGTATTTTGTCATGAATCTCAAAGATAATTGTAAATTTACAATTCTACTGATAACACTCTCCATTAACAATATATAATCTGGTTTCCGTCTTTTTTGTTTATAATTTAAAACCCTCCCTGCCTTCCTCTCTGGAAACTATCAGTTTATTCTCTGTATCTATGATTATGATTCTGGTTTGCTTGTTCTATATTTTGTTCTTTAGATCCCACATATAAGTGAGATCATATGATGTTTGTCTTTCTCAGTCTGATTTATTTCACTTAATACAATAATCTCTAGGTCCATCCATGTTGTCGCAAATGGTAAGATTTCATTCTTTTCTATAGTCGAGTAATATTGTATTGTATGTATGTACCACCCCTTCTTTATCCAATTGTCTACTGATAAGTTCTTGAGTTGCTTCCATATCTTACCTATTGTAAATAATCCTTCGATGAACATAGGGTGTATATAACTTTTCAAATTGGTGTTTTGGATTTCTTTGAAGAAATACCCAGAAGTGGAATTACTGAGTCACAGGTAGTTCTATTTTAATTTTTTTTTGAGAAAACTCCAAACCATTTACCATAGTGGCTGCACCAATTTGCAATCCCACCAATAATGTACAGGGGTTCCCTTTTCTCCACGTTGTTACCAAACTTGTTTATTGATTTGGTGATGATAGCTATCCTGATAGTATAGGGTAATATCTCAGTCTGGTTTTATTTTATTTTATTTTTATTTATTTCTTGCATTCTTGATCTATCTATCTATTTATTTATTTATTTAAGTTTCAGGTGTTCAAAACATCATCATGATTAGACATTTATGTACCTCACAAAGTGATAACCCCAATAAGTATATTTATTACTCATCTGATACTAAACATAGTTATTATAATATTATTAGCCATATTTCCAATGAAGTACTTTGGTTTTAATTTGCATTTTCTAATGATTAGTGATGTTGAGAATCTTTTCATATGCCTATTGATCATCAACATTTTCTTTTGTGGAGAAATGTCTATTCAGGTCCTTTGCCCATTATTTAATTGGATTTTTTTTTTTAAGTTTTGGTGTTAAGTTGTATCAGTTCCTTATGCATTTTGGATATTATCCCCTTATCAGATATATCATTGGTGAATATCATCTGCCATTCAATAGGCTTTCTTTCTGTTTTGTTCATAGTTTGCATCGGTGTGCAAAAACATTTTAGTTTGCTATAATACTATTTGTTTATTTGTTCTTCTGTTTCCCTTGCCTGAAGAGATAGATCAGAAAAAATATTACTAAAAGCAATGCCAGAGAGTTTACTTAACTTTTAGGAGTTTTATGATTTCAGATCTTACCTTTAAGTCTTCAACTCATTTTGAGTTTATTCCTGTATATGGTGTAAGGAGGTGGTACAGTCTTATTTTTTTGCATGTATCTGTCCAATTTTCCCAACACCATTTATTGAACAGACTGTCTTTACCCCATTGTATATTCTTGCCTCCTTTGTCATAGATTAATTGACCATATAAGCATGGGTTTATTTCTGGGCTCTGTATTCTGCTCCATTGATCTACAAGATCAGACAATTAATTTCCCAAATTCATCCTAGAAAAAGTGCTACATACCTCATTGCTAAATATCACTACCATCACCTTTTAAGTACTTCCCTTGGGAAGCTATGCACTGCTGACAGCGCCTAGTCTACCCTTCAAAGCAATTTTAGAACTCCTTTTCTGGAATGGCCATCAGAGCTGTCTTTCTGTCCAAAATCTGACAATTAAGTTCACAAACTTGCCACTGTGTGCTTACATTGGCAGCACATTCAAACAACACATAACATTGCTATGACACCTTACAGAGTTATTTGTATGTGCTGTCAATGTAAGCACATGGTGGCAAGTTCACGAATTTAATCACCAGATTTTGGCTACAAGGACAGCTCTGATGGCCATTCCAGAAAAAGAGTTCCAAATTGCTTTGAAGGATGAACTAGGCACTGGTGTCAATCTATAGCTTCCTGAGAGAAGTAAGTACTTCAAAGGTGACCATAGTGATATTCAACAATGAGGTTATGTAGCACTTTTTCTAGGATAAGTTCACTAAATTAGTTTTCCAACCTCACAGGTGAATGTTTTTATGCCAGTACCATGCTGTTTTAATTTCTATAGACTTGCAGTATAGCTTGATATCAGATAACTATGATACTTTCAATTTTCTTCTTCTTTCTCAAGATTGCTGTGGCTGTTCAGAGTCTTTTGAGGTTTCATATAAATTTTAAGATTATTTATTCTAGTTCTGTGAAGAATGTCATTGGTATTTTAATAGGGATTGCATTGAATCTATAGATTGCTTTGGCTAGTATAGACATTTTAACAATGTTAATTCTTCCTATTCATGAGTGTGGTATGTTCTTCCATTTATTTGTATCTTCTTCAGTTTCTTTCATCCCTGTTTATGATAACTTCCACTTCGGCCAGCTTATCCTCTTCTGTTATAACACAGGCAAAAAGCCATTCCAAGAAGATGCTCCTCTGAATCTGCTGAGAAGAGGGGAAGACCACCCTGTAAATAAATATATTAAAAGCAGATGAGTTTATAAGCAGTGCAAAAGATTTGGCCAAGAACTATTTACTTTCCCTTCCCCACTGAGGAGTTTCAGTGTTATCTATTTCTTCATCCAGTGGCTTTACACAAAAAGCTAATTTTTCATGATCTTTCAGATATTATTTCTCCTGGTTTATGGAGTACTATTAACCTACTTTGCCAAAAGCACACAGGCTGTATTTGTCAGGGGCCTTAGATTTGAAAACACAGTTTTTCTTTTCATTAAGTTATTTATTTATTTTTATTCTTTTAAATCCAATCTTACATACTCTAGAAGATCCACTGAGCGCACCAGAAAGGTAGCCTTGGGATAGCTGGAGGTATGGGAGGTGAGAGGATAGAGGTGAAGAAGTTCTCAAACTTCCCCAATTATGGAGATTTTGGCCCTTTACATGCTACCATCCCTTAGTGTTTATTATAAAATTGTTAAAATCAGAAAATTATGTACAAGAAGAAAAAATAAAATCTAGAAAAATGAAAAGGAGCAGTTGCTTAAGTGGAGATTAAATTTTAAAAAGGGACTAAGGTAAGAAAAATATGCTAAAAGAGAATAATTTAGAGCTAAAATGGAAGATTTAAAGTCCTCACAAAGGTAAAAGGTTAGGAGTTTGTAAATACAAAACACATGAGATTTAAAAATAAAAGATAGACTACTATAATCCAATGAGATAAAAGGTTAAAGTGTGAGCAAAAGCTATAATAGTTTAGGCTAAAAGGCTATAAAGTCCACGAGATGAAAAGCTAAAAACAGACTACTCCTTAGGATTAAGGCTTTGAAACAGGAAATCAGAAGTAGAAGGACAAAAAAGGAATAATTTTTAAATTAAAATGATAAGAATAAAGTAGATTAGGGAGAACTATTATTTTAAAAAAGTTGATGAACAGAAAAACAAACAAAAACTGGTTAGAGGGCTTAGAATATGTGGCAACATTCTCAGGGCTGCCTGGGCTTCCCTGCCGGGAGAGAGGCTGAGTGGGGGCTGGGGCTGCCTCGATGGTGTCCTGCGCTTGAGGCATCCAGGGGCAGACACAGAGGCTGTCACCCCGGCATCTAGGGGGCGGATTGCATAAGCAGGACTGGCCTGAGCTCTGGAGACATCACAGGGAAGTACCCACTCCCTTCATCTTTGTAGAATTTCCTATCATTCGCTCCCCATGTTCCAATCCCACTGCCACTCCAGCAGCCTTGGCCTTCAGCACCTCCTCTCTAATCTTTGAATTGGCTGCTGCCCCAAGTTTTTTCCCTTTCAGTCTCTCCCCACACAGATACCAGACTAATCTTCTAAAAACACTCTTTTGGTCATGGAATTATATGGTATAAAAACCTTCTGTGCTTATCATTTTAAGGGCCAAACTGTGGCTTTAATATACTTTTCCAAATACATTAGGGATCTTCTGTATTTGTACTTAAAGTGAACCTTGTCTACTACATTTCTTATGCTGACCGCCAAGATATCTACAATTTAAATATTTTGAAGTTCAGAGTTTGATTATGAGATTTAGAATTATTTCAGGAAAAGGAATCCTAATTCCATTTGGAGAAAATCAAAGTATGTTAATTTTTGTTTCAGCTTTTGGTTCCCAGAGAAATGACAGAGAGAGTGAGGGAGAGAGAGAAGGAAAGAACAAGAATTCATGTGCTTCTGAGAAAATTAGATATTTGTTTTGCCAGAATTTGTAATGCTGGAGCCCCCTTTTCAGAATGACTTTCTTTCCTGAGTTTAAGGATATCTTATCTTTAAAAATGCTTCTTGGGTATTTCTCTTCTCAGTTCTGAAGATAATAAAAATTCAGCTTCTTCCAGTGTTCAGAAGGGGGGAAAAAGATTTGAGAAGGAAAATTAACCATATTTAAGATTACCCCAATGAGTTTTCTGCCAAAACACCAGATGCTACTGGCAAAAAAAAAATTATCTGCCACAGTTTGCTCTCTGGGAACTGTGCCTGACACTTTAACAGAAATAAGGAGAGCAATGTAAAAGATGGAGGTAAATGGTAGTCCTACTTTAGATAAATAGTGCTTTTATATAAAAAAAAAAAGTTCTAGTTAAGACTGTTACGATTATAGCACTAATTCACATTAAAATTCTTTTAATCAGGAAATACAAGGGCACCCCAGGGCAAGCACAGTATGAATGCTGGTCACTGTCACACAGAGCCTTCCTAAAAACTTTTTTATATATTCATAATTAAATTTTCTAGCAATATTATAAATTTCAACCAGGGAGTATTCAAGATTCAGAACTTAGCTTTACATTTCTATTTTTTTGTGTTGATTTTTGTTTTTCTTTTAATTTTTACATGGGTTTGGATATGTCCAAAGTCTCTTAAAAGCCAAATCTATGTTGCGTTTGCTAACTCCATATTTAGATCCCTTCTGTTTCTTCTCAGTAAATGACTGCAGCAGTAGGAATAGAATTCAGTTTTAAGAAATGGAATGTGTATGTAGCTTAAAGTAAGGCAATTGAAGAAAACCTCAAATTAAAAGATAGTTCCATCTTATTTTTAAGCATAAAAAATGCTCAGGTGATTCATTCCTCTTTTCATGCAATTCTTCTATCTGGCTTTAGCCTACAGTAGAAGCAGAAGCTCTCATAAATTGTGAAAGGCAGACTTTCTCTATCTCTCAAAACTCTCTAGGATGTAAAAGAAAACCAGAAGGAAGATGGGGCTAGAACTTGCCACCTTCTGCTTTGTGAGTAAACCTACTATTAACTCAATCTGAGGTTCAAATTGTTTAGTCGTTCATCATTTAAAAATTTTTGTTATGGATTGAGTGTATGTGTTACCCCCCAGATTCACGTGTTGAGGCCTTACCTCCTTCCCCCAGTGTGGCTGTATTTGGAGTAAGGAAGTGATGAGGTTTAAGTGAGATCATAAGCATCAGTCCTTGACCCAATAGGATTAGTATCCTTACAAAAAGCGACACCGGAGAGCTCCCTTCAACCCCATCATTCCGTCCCACTGTCCATACACTGAGGAACGACCATGTGAGGACATAGTTAGAAGGTGGCTTATCTGCAAGCCAGGAAGAGAGCACTCACCAGAAACCAATTGGCCATAAACTTGATCTTGGACTAGCCAATCTATGGTATTTTGTTATGAGCTTGAGCAGACTAAAACCATATTCCTATTTGTATTGATAATAAAAGAAGAGACATTTACTTCAAAAAGGAGAATGGCTGTAGGAAAGAACAGGGACCTGGTTGGTTTTGTTTAGTGACTGTATCCCTTACACCTGGATGAGGGCCTGACTTTTGGCAGGTACTCAGTGTTTATTTTGTTAAATGAATGAATGAATGGATGGATGGATGAATTAATAAGTACATAAAATACCAAAGCTTCTCGTGATAACTAAATTGATTACTGAAGTAGATTTATAAATTAAGTGAAGTTTCCTCACTTAAAAATTGTACATGTAGGCCTGTCTTGTTTATTTCTGATTGTTTTGGGGCAGTCCAACTAAAGGCCATCCTAACTTTTTTTTAACTCTAGATTTTATTTGGATTTCACTAGTATTTTTATTAATCCTTTTTCTTTCCCAGCATTCAATTCAGCATACCATGTTGAATTTGGTTGGCATGTCTCCCCTGACTCCTTTGGTATGCAAGTATTATTATTTCCCAGATTTTTCCTTGTTTTTTATTTTTTAATGACCTTTAGGAGTATTGGCAATTGTTCTATATAATGCCCCCCCAATCTAGATTGGTCTAATGTTTTTCTCATGATTGGACTGGGGTTATGAGATTTTGGAAAGAATACCGTAGAGGTGAAAGGCCCTTCTCATCACATGCTATGAGAAGACGTATGGTATCTATCTGCATGAAATCACTAGTAATGTTGAACTGAAGTTGTTTGTACCAAATTATTATAATTACTTAATACTTCTATCATAATACTTTGCACCTTCTAATTGGGTATGTAAGATCTCAATCTCATCTTCCTAAATTCAGGAATAAAAAGATTATATGTAAATCTTTGTGAGTAGTCTTATGCATAATGAATATTATCTTTATAGCCTAATCTTTTTCTCTTGGTGTGAAGAACCGTAGTGAAATATGCTGGATAAATTAATAACAAGGATTTTTCTCTAAGGTCCTTGATTCGTTTCTGAGATCCAGATAGAAATTTTGATGGCATAGAGCCCAAGTTAGCCCTCTCAGCATTAGTGTATTAGGCACCTTATAAAATATAATTTATTTAATGTCCCAGCAGCAATACCACCCTCAAGCATGATGTCATCAACACATTAAATAAGGACACTTGGGACCACCAAAATAAATGAGTTTGGCAAGTAACCCAGAAAGCACTAGAGAAGTAGTAGTGTGGTGCCCCTTTAGTTATACCCGGGTAATGCACTTGGGGGAAATGCAGAGTGCAGTGTGCTGTGTGCTGATGGGCAAAAATAAAGAGACATGAAACTAAGAGTCAGACCACTTCATTCTAAAAAGATTGAGATATTTCCCTTGGCTTTATATTTTGTAAGGGTATTTATATTGGAACTTATCCAAAGTTGAGTCAAAATAGGGTGAGTAAAGTAGCCTCAGGGTGATGGAGTGCTCTTCTTTAGCCAGCTTTGGCACATGAATGAACACTTTGCTCTCAACAAAGTCTTTAACTTGCCCAACTTCACTCTTGAATTGGACCCATTATGCCTCACTAAACTTTTGAAATTTTATTGACTATTCACATTTTACTTTCTGTCTTGGGATATAATTTAGTGTCTCCATGGTCACTATGCAGTCAAGAAGTGCCCATGACTCAGACAATGAGAGGTAACTGTGGATAGAAAGTAAAGAAAATTTCTGAATTAAAGTTATTTTTGACCATGAATGTTGACTCAAACTATGATTTCAAAAAGCATTTTAAAGTGTTTTTCTCTAGCTCAGTAACTCTTTTTGAACACTTATTATGTGCAAATCTTTATATTAGATCTAAAAGGATATAAAGAGAAACAAGATATAGCACATCCTTCACATAATATATTGTTAATGAGGATCAAATTCATAATCAGTCATTAATAGAATCCATAATTAAATATAGTAAAAACAGAATTGAAATGTAACAATAGATTTTATAAAACTGTTTACTTTATTAAAATAGATAAAGGTATGTAAATTGGATGGACATTTTACTTTATTAAGAGATAAAGGACATGCCTGGTCACCCATAAACATTTTCGAGTCTCATAAATTAAATTTTACAGTTGCTCTTCTGATTTTGTTGTAAGGATATTATCTCACCACACTAGAAGTCAACCTTAGACCTTTCAGCTGCATAACTTGGCAGTACTCAGTACTGCACCCACATTCTTTGGCAGAAAATGGCTCCCAAGAATTCTGAGTTCCTAACCTCTAATTTTTCGTGGAGGTATGTCATCAACCACACCTCTAGTCACCATCTTTATTCCTTTAGCATTCCACTAAGCTGAGTACAAATAGTTAATCTATCCAACACATATTTTTGACTTTCAGAGTGAATGATGCAATAAATATTGAAGCTTGCAGAGAAAAAAATATGAAAGGATTGCACTGAATTTTGTCATTTTTCAATTCTGACATGCCTTTCATAATCTGTGGCTCTGAGTAGGTCCTATTCTGGAATGTACTGAGAAACAATAAAGTCCCCCAGCTTTGTTTTCTAGGGATGGCATTGTTTCCCAGGGTATTCACATATTTTTTTACTTCTACCTTATTTTTTAGGTGCCAGAGAGAAAATGAGGGCTTGAAATTTTTAAAAAAATGTATATATTCTCAGCAATGTATATAAAATAATTGTATTTTATACAACCTTTAGTTTTTTTTTAAAAAAAGATTTTATTAAAAAGCTAACATACAATGTTGTATTAGTTTAAGGGGCATACGATAGTTATGCAACACTTACATGCATAAAGAAGTGATCACTATTTTAAGTCCAGCAACCACCTGACACCTAATTATATAATCACAATATTACTGATTATATACCCTACTGTATTTTACATTCCCATGACTCATTGGTTTTATAACTGGAAATTTGGACCTCTTATTCCCCTTCACCTTTTCTGCCCTTTTAAAGTTTTTAGATTACAGTTGACATTCAATATTGTGTTATGTTAATTTTAGGTATACAGAATAGTGCTTAGACATTAATACAGTTTATGAAGTGATCCTCCTGACTAGTCTAGTACCCACCTGGCACTATACATAGTTATTACCATATTATTGACTGTATTCCCTGTGCTTTACATCCCATGACTATTTTGTAACTACAATTTGTACTTCTTAATCCCTTCAGCTTTTTCACCTTGCCCCATAACCCCTTCTCATCTATCACCCCAACAAATCTAGTACCCAACAATAACATTCAACAAACATTTAAAGAAACATATTTTAAGTGCCCTCTGTGTACCAGTCATTATATTAGGATCTGGGAAAACAGTGTTGGACAGACAAGCAAGGTAACTGGGCTATGGGGTTAAAATCTGGTAAAGGTTATAGGCAAGTAAATATATATAAAAATATAGTTGGATAAAAAAGAAGAGATATCCCAGTCATTTCTACCCATAAACACCTAGTTACCTTGGGATTTTACTATTAAAATAAAAATTTTAAACAAAAAAAGAGGGACCACTAATACAAATGAGAGTAAAGAAATTGTGGCTGTTGATCTGTAAAACTTTGTAATGATGCTTCTCTGGCCCAGTGAGATTTTACATAATAAAAAGCATTGACTCTGGGTGGTGAACACACAATACAATATATAAATGTGTATTATAGAATTATATATTTGAAACCTATATAATTTTTCTAACCAATGTCACCCCAATACATTTAATAAAAAATTTTTAAATGGTATAAAAAGACATTAATGGGTGAAAAGCTATAATTTTAGCAGCCCCAGGTATATAATTTAAGAAGATGGCAGTAAATTGGAATAGCATCGAGTGAAATTCAGAAATATTTCTTTTTTTCTTTATTTTGCGGGGTGGGGGATGGTATCTCCCTGGCTGGGAATTGAACCCAGGCCATGGCGTTGAGAGCGCTGAAGACTTAGCCACTACACCACCAGGGAACTCCTGAAATATTTCCTGAATGCATGAATGAAGAAAAGCAAAATTGACCACAGAGATCGTCCATCTTTCCCCTTAGCTGAGAAACAATTGAACTATTCTTTGTAATTTGCTTAATTTCATTCTTCATGTTAATGATTGCCCTGCTAGATCCCAATTATTTTTTCAGGTTTTACCTTTCTTTACAAAGAACTCAGCAATTCTTTTTTTGTTTTGCTCTGTTTTAGGAACATCTGTTGCAAATCTAGTGTTGAGCTTATTTGAAACAAGCAGCTGCCCAGTAGCACCTTAAAAGAATCAGCCTAGGTAAAATTTCCCTGCAGATTCCTTTCTAAGAGGACTAGTTCTATAATAAAAAGTTACCATTGATTACATTTAAATTATGTGCTATGAGTGATACAGGAGTGGCAACGATTCTCCTTGTTTAGCATGATTCATCAATGTTCTGTGTTTATGATAATCCTGTATTTAATCCAAATATTTAGAAATTTAAAGGCTACAATAGAGAAAAAAAATTCACAATTTGAACTTGAAATCAGCTGGCTTAGCTGATCCTTGACTAATGCTTTCCAAGTGAAGTGCCATGCCCAGACTCTGTAAGTCTCTGACAAATTCCCAACTCATGTCTGCCTATAGATCACATTAAAATAAATTTGAATGGTTTAACAATCTGAGTCTTTGAGTGGAACTTACTTTTCAAAACTGAGTGAACAATGAGCTACTGCTACAACTGTTCAGAAGAAATCCAGAAAACTACTACTAGACTAAACTCTACAAGTCTTGGGGGCTGTGATGCCCAACTCAGAAGTTTCAGTTAATGCTGCAAGAAGCACTTACAAAATGTTTGCAAAGTCTTCTCTGGACACATAAAGCACTACACCAATAATATAATTTTTAAACCTTGAATGTGTGGAATTGCTCAACAACCAAATAGCACTTATGCTCATATAGCTAAATCTTTGTATATGGAGTCTATTATGCTAAACTTCTACATATACCATCTCTTACTCTGGAAAACAGCTCTGAGAGGTAAGGACTATTGCTAACCTTATGTTGTAAATGAGGAATGAAATTTGAATAACTCATTGAAAGTCATGTAGCAAGCAGATGGGCAAAGTCAAAGGTCACTGAGCTAGCAAGTGGTAGGGCTAGGATTGAACACAGGCCTTTCTAATTCAAAATTCCATCTCTTTACTGCAGTTGAGGACTCGTCTTAGGTATCTGCCTTGGGAGAGTGAAAAAGTAATAAAGAGGATATTAGGGACAGGATTCAAGACCCAGAAACACTGGGTAATTTTGTGGCAATATGCTAATTCTCTCTTTTCACTCTGTCACCTCAAAATGAAGCCCTTTCTAACTTCTCTTTCTCTATTTCTTCTTTTTGCCTTTATACACCTTATTTCCTTTGGTCCCCAAATTGCTTATTAATACCACGTACTAATGTGAGCAAGTCTTCCTAAGTGCTCATTAGAGTCTGCAAAACTGTCTATATATCACAAAACAAAAGGAGAACTAAAAAATTGTTAAATAAAAGAGAGTTTGTAGAGATAAAAATGTATCATTCAAACTTAAAAGTCAAGTTTTGTTTTTCTGTACTCTTCCAATAAAGTGGCTATAAAGAATCATTGACCGATGGCATCTTGGAATTGGAATATATCATAGATGTAATCAAGTCAACATCTTTACTGTATAGATGAAAGAAATGTGTCCTAGGGAGCAGGGGTTATGTCTAAGGTCACAAAGCCAGCAAGTGGCAGATTTGGGACTTTGCCATGGGAACCCTTGTGCTCAGCTTATACTCTCTCTTCTGAATCCATGTGACAGAGGTCTCCTTTATGGCAGCCAGTCGTCGTGATCAAAGTTGTACACTGTATATTACTAATAAATATCTCTATACTGTATTCATACAGATACATTTTGTTATAAAGGAAGCAAAAGTACTTATCACATGGAGAGATCAGAAATGTATGATTTACTCATCATCCCAGTGGATTGGTGGCTGGGATTTGGAGCAGTAATTAAGTAAAATAAAGTTATCCAAACTTTATGAGCTGGAGTGACTGAAGCAGGATTCAGAGAGGAGTCTAACAGCAGAGAAGATTCAAATCAGATAGAAATGTGATCAAAGGGTAGCTATGTAAGGAAATTTACTTAGGTTTGAGAAATTGTCTAGGAAAGAGAGCCATAAGTAGAAATTCTGGAAGGTATTCTTGCTCAAGCAGATAGGAAGCTGTTTAGTTAATGTCACCTAACCTTGAAGTGAACAGATGGAGAAACTGCAAAGGGATGGTCTGGACTCCTCACTGATGAGACAAGAGAGAGGGAGAGAAAGAGAGAAGACAGAGGCAGAGAGAGAGAGACAGACAGACAGAGACAGACCAGGAGACAGAGATCTCCAGTTCATATGTGGGATGGGGGGAGGTTAAGATTAGAAGGGAAATATAATAGCTTATAATAGGTTGTTCCAAGTTGAATTGAGTAATGACTCTTATATTTCATGACATAAAATAAATTTTCCACCCTCACTGCCTCCCTGAGCTTGGGCTTTCTTCCACACCCCTTACTGAGCAGGGCCACTGGGGAAGACAAACAGCAGAAGGCCACTGAGCCAAATTTTAAGTTTTAGAAGAGAATCTCCTGAGACACTGGCTGAGAACAATAGAAAGTTACTTGTGGCAGAAACTTTCTGGAACTTTTCCATTCTAAGATAATCTGAGCCCATTTTGTCATAGACCTTTATGATTGATTTGACAAATAATGACATACTGACTAGTTTCAGCAGCTTAATGAAGGACAGCCTAAAATCTAACTTCTTGTTCGATGTGTTTGAGGATAAGAGTGCCTAGCACATAGTAATCTCTCTATGCAAATGTAATTGAATTTATTAATTAAGATAAATGAGTGAATAACCATCTAGATAGAGAGTACTTAGTATGACTCCAGTAAATAGCAATATGGTTATAATTACTTATTCAGCTATTGTTAGCGTTGCAAAAACTAGCTTGCATAAAGCATAATTTGAGTGTTTATTTACTAGAATTTTGTTGAAATCATCATGAATGGACTATTCCCATGTAGTGCAAAAGTACTTTGGAAGAATAATTGCAACAATTGCTTTGTAACATGTTAATTTTTTGGTAAAAATGCCTTGAAATCCTATCACTTTTCTCAAATCTACAATTGTTGAGGATGAGGACATTACTCCTTGTCCCCCCACTCAAAATCCTAAAACAGATTAAATTATATCTAATATTTTATTGATTTTTTAGAATTAATTAACCAGAAAAATCTTCTCTTAAGTTAGGCTTTCTTCTTTGTCCCCCTAAACTATTTTTTTAAAGGACATGCCTTAGTGATGTAGGTTTGATTACCTTAAGATCTTTCCAGGTTTCCTGGTGGTGTAGTGGCTAGGCTCCTGCAATCTCACTGCCACACACTGTGGCCTGGGTTCGATTCCCAGCCAGGAAACAAAAAAAAAAAAAAATTTTTTTTCCAACTTGGTATATCTAATGCTAGCATTCATTCATTCAATAAGAATGTGGCCCTACTATGTTTGAAGCAGTGCGTCACATAAGATCTAATTCCTGCTTTCAAGGAGTTCTTATTCTACCAAAAGATAAGGATATACTAATCATTAGCTAACATAAAGGTAGTGCTATTAGGTGATATAAGCGCTAACTTACAGTCGTGTTAAGTGTTCATATAATGATGATTTGCATGGGGTCTTCTGGCAATACAGGAAGGTAGATTAGTGCCATTTTTAAAAGCTTAAACTTGGATTTTGATGTCTGTGTTTAAATTTTCTAATCTGTTTATATCCCTCACTAGCTGTGTAATATTGGACTAATTACTTTATTTCTCAGAGCCTCAAGTTCCTCATCTGTAAAATGAAGATAATAGTAGTATTTATCTCAAAAGGTGTTATGAGGACTTAATGAGATATGTTTATAATACAATCACTTAGAATAAAATAAGAACTTCTTAGCATTATGCTAAATTTTAGCATTGTCTCTCACCAATTGCATCTTTCCCACCTTCTCCCTCACTGGCTTTACATCAGCCACACTTCCCCCAGGCCCTGCAGTGTGCCAAGCTCTCTCTGCCTCAGGACCTCAGCCCATGCTAGACCTTTCTCTGAAATTCTCTAACACTTCAAGTCATCCCATTAATGATGACTCATGCCTGCATTTCAGCCCAAATGCCTTTTCTCTGATCTCAAAGTATAAATCAGTTCTATTTACTTTGCTGTCTCCTTTCCTAGCTACCTTTTGTTTTCTTATACAGAAATTGTCATAATTTATAATTCTATACATACTCTGCTGTATTTATATAATATTAATCTTCCTCACTAGATAGTAGCTCAAGAAGAGTAAGGATCATATTTTTTTGGTTCATCACCATAAATTCAGCTCAGCACAAAGTTTAACACACAAGATGTACTTTAAATATTTGACATTTATAAAATAAATGAATGGAAACATGACTTTGCATATAAAACATTAACACTGTGTTTGACGCTTAGTAAGTGTCTTTTAAATGACCGTTTTTACCATTTCGAAAAGCAGGTATGAGATAGAGATTGTGGGGGAGGTCAGAAATTTTTTTTTAGAAGAGATGACATTGGAGATTTGAAGTCAAATTCTTATATCCCCCATATGGTCCCTCATATTTATGGCTTTACATAACTGTGGTTTTCAGGCTGTATCAGTATGTTTTATGGCAATTCAGAGAAATTATAGGAAAAAATGATGCATCACTTCACTTTTGAAATTTTTGGCATGTAGTTTCTTCTGAAGTGTTCAAGGCATTGTCTCACATTATCTCTTTGAGGTAGGTAGCAGGAAAGATGATTATTTTTGCTTCAGAGATAGGGAATTATGTAACAGAAATCAAAAGTTAAGTAAGGCTATGTGAAGAATTTCTGGAAGGGATGAAAGACTAAAAGGCAGAGGGCAATAAGGCAAACTTTAAAGGCAACAGGTCAAGGAGACTATTACTGAATTCCCAGCAAATTACATGTTTGGCAGCCTCAGGCTGCAGCTGATCCGCCCAAAGAGGGCATGCCGGAAGAGGAAGTGGTTCACGTTCTAGCAGTCTGGACCCCCCAAGCGAAACTCACTGGAGTTTCATTAGGAATTAGGATGTCTCTGTCTTGGTGGGCCTTGACCTTGATCCTGCAGACTGAAATGACCCCTAGTAGGTCAAAATAAGATTCTGGTAAAGTCTCAGTGTTGCAGGGTACTCATACTCTTAACTTAGGAACATTTTTCAGAAAATATGAAGAGTTCAGATTTGAATGGCTAGTTACAGGGTTTTGTAAGAGACCATCATTCTACCACTTACTCTGATATTTCAACTTTTGCAATCTAAGCTCATTGAAATAAGGTAAAATAACCACAAATGATGAAGTATTTAACATCTGTTTTCCTTAAAATGAATGGAAGGCAGAAGGATTAGATCCTTTTTTTGGGAAACTCATCAAAGTTTACAACAGGAAGAGAAAGGTTCTGATTTCTGTTCCAAGAAGTTTTTTTTTGTTTTTTTTTGTTTTTTTTTTTAAATTCTCCCTTGGTCTCTGGCCCCCACAGTAACAATTCTCATAAAAGATGACAGCAGAGGCTATTTATCAAGTCCGACTCCTCAGTTTTCTCTGGCTTTGCCTGGCTTTCTCCAACCCATCTGAATCACTGAATTTAATGTCATTCTGGAAATGAATACAGTTGTTTTCTCCTGCCTGACATGCCAATCTCAAAGATTAAGGCTACAATGCCTTTGGGTCAACATTTATTTAGTGTTTATTATAGGACAAACTCTAAACTAAGCTCTAAGAACCAAAGACAACAAAACAAGAGCATTTTCTATAAGAAACTCTGATCTACTGGGCAGGGAGAAATTCCAGGAATTTTTTGCAGTGTGGTAAGTACTCCATCACAGGTATACTTTTTATGGAAGCCCAGGAAAGAGAGAAAGGACATAAATCATTCATTTATGAAGCATCTACTTGAGGCAAAGTCTTGCTCCGTAGCTGCAGAAGACAAATTCTGAGAAATAAGTTTCTTTTCTTCCAGAAATTCTGCATGTTCGTATGAGAGGCAAACACATCGATAAATAACCAAAATAATATCTGATGAAATGTGTTATAGGTTCTTTAAAATAACCTAAAAAGTACTTTGTGTCTGGGAGGACATGTATTTCAAACATTATAGCAAACGGAAAATCGTAAAACTCTCCCACACCTAAAAATGCTTAGTAAAATATTTTAATATATAAAGGCTGTTTGAAAAGTACCCAGCCATGTAATATGAAAAATAGAGGCATTTATGGCTGGATTTTTTTCTGGACAGACCTTATATATTTTTAAAGGCATTACTAAACTGAAAACAAAGCAAAGAGAATCCTAACAGGCTGAAAAATAAAATAAAAGTACAAATTCACAAAGGTAAGCCAGTGGCAAAATCAGCTGTTCTTCTAAAAATCATTGAATGTTTCCCCATGATTTAGGAGTGTGGGTTTTGTCACTAAATGTGGATCATGAAGAAAGCCTAAGACCATACCAGAAGGGATATCAGATTAGAGGTAAAAAAGCCTCAGTACCCAACATGACAGTCAGTGAAATGATGACCTAAAAAAATTTCTTCCTTGACCTTGACTTTGGGTGGAAGGGAAAATTCTCCTCTGAGCTGGCCATTACAGGGATTTGGAGCCAAAATGTGTTTGGGATACCTTAAGCTGAGAATTTATTATAAATTGACCTCATGTTGGCACGGTCACAAAATGCTTGGAAGAAGCAAATATAAATCCTCTGTGAAAGACTGCACCTTTTAAATCTATGCCTCAAAATTCCCACAGTGAAATTTATGGAACATATGCTTATGATAACAAAATCATAAAACTCAAAGACAGAAGCAACAGAAAACATGAGTCAGTAAAAAAGAAATTGAATAAAATAACAAAAAAAGAAATGCTAGAGAAACAGAAAATAGCCAGACCCACAAAGACATTAGGTATTGTAATTATTGAATTAGTGTATTAAATACGTATAAAACAACCAAAAGAACTATTTGAGGTATAAGTTTAGACCAAGAGCTTTTAAAAAATGAATAGGCAAATTTTACAAGGCTCTAATATAAATGAGTAATAATAGCAATAAAAATACAATAATTGAAATAAAAAGCACAATATGTTAACACATTAAACAAAGCTGAAGGGAGAATTAGTAAATAGATAGCTGAAGAAATCCAGAATGTAGCTAGAGAAATGAAGAAATAAAATATTATAAAACAGGAATTAAGAAATATGAAAAGATGCAGTGAGACAATGTAACAAATATCTAATCGAACATCCAGAAGAAAAGTAGAGGTAATGCAGACAGCATTCTTTCAAGTGGTAAGTTCTGAGAATTATTGAGAAATTAAAGAACTATGGATCTGTAGAAGCAGAGAGTCTCCAAAAAGTCCCAAGCAAGTTAAATAAAAAGAAGTCCATGTCAAGACGTTTTGTAGTAAAGTTTCTGAATGCCAAAAACAAACAGAAACCAATAAAAACTCTTAAAACTAGCTATGGAGATAAAAACTAGTTTATCTATGGAAGAAAACATTTGACATTTAACTTCTCAAAAACAGCAGTGTAAACTAAAAGAACATAGAAAACAATCTTCAAAGTATAAAAACTTGTCAACCTAGTATTCTGTACTCAGCAAAATGATCTTTCAAGCTTTAGAATAACATGAAAAATTTTTTTAGACTAACAAGTCTGAGAAATATTTTGACCAATATATATCCTAATTATTCAGGAAGAGCAAATGAACAAGAAAAATTTGTATAAACAATAACAATACTGTCTAATTTCATGGGCATAATGGTGATATAATCAAAATGTTATGGTAATTAGACTTTCTTTGATTAAACACAGATGTTAAAATTTCTAGGTTAATGATTCAAATAATGAGGGAAGAATTTATAATTCTAAGCTAATTATGAGTAAAAACAAGAATGAGAAAAACATAGCTTGGAAATATACGAGAAAGATTAAAAAGAAACGAAAGAAACAGGAAAAGCAGAAAATTTAGAAGCACAAAATAAGAAAGTAGACATGGATCAAAATGCGTCAGTAATCATAAGAATGCATATAAGCTATTTTTTGTTGTTATTAAAAGACAAAATTGCCAGACTAAGAAAGAAGCAAAATTCAGCTATACTTGTATGTTGAAGTTAAGAGGCAGACCTAAATCTAAGGGATTCAGAAAAGGTTGAAAATGAAAGGATGGAACAATGGACATATAAAAATGCTCAAACTCCAGTCACTAGGGAGATGTAAATAATGATACCACTAACACGCCCTTCGGACATCAAACATTAAGAAGTTCATGTTTGGCCAGGCTGTGGAGTAATAAGTGTTTATGATTATACACTGCTGGTGGGAATATAAATTGGTGCTATCGTTTTGGAAAGTGCTTTGACATTATATAACAGAGAAACTCACACATGTATCACAGAATACAGGTACATGAATGTTTGTAGCAGTTCTGTTTATAACAGAACAAATTAGGAAAACACCCAAATGTTCATCATCAAAACAATGGATGTGATATATTCATATTATACAATACTATACAGCAATAACAATAAGGGAAACACAGCCACACAAAATAGCAAATGTTATAATATTGATCTAAGAAAAGAATACACTGAAGAATACATAGATAAAATTATTTATATAAAGCATAAAAATTGGTAAACAATGAACTAGACATAGAGCAAATCTCAACAAATAATCAGTTTCACAGACTCTTTTTTTTTTTTAAATTAAACTTAGAAACCAATAATATGGATATGTTTTTAAAACTCATACATTTGACAGTTTCTAAAGAGGTGGGGTTTGTATTTGGGATGATGAATAAGAATGTCAATAAGAATGTCTAATAGCAATGATAATTAGTATCATGGAGTGCTTGCTTGGTGCCAGGTGCTTTATCTGTATTTTCTCATTTATTCCTCCAACAACCTCATGAATTAAGTCCTTTTATTTGCACTATTTTACCGTTGAGGAAACCAACTAACTTGCCTCAAGTCACACAATTCTAAGTGGTGGAGATGAGATCCAAATCCAGGCCATCGGACTCCACAGATTGTCCTTAAATACTTTATTATGCTGGCCAAGAACAGTAAAGGATATTCAGGGAACATGTGTACAGGTGCAGACAGACTGTGGGGCACATTGATGATAAGGATGAAAAAGTATCTGGTAGTGGAAAGAGTAAAATTTGGATAATAAATTGGATTAGTTCTGTGTGTATCAGGGAAAAACTGAAGGTCATGGAGTAGAGAAGTAACACAATGAAATCAGCATTGTTAGGAAGATCCGTCCGATGTTATGGAGGAGAAACATGTGGAGGGTGAGGTAGCAAGATCTTTTAGCAGAAATTGGAAAGGACCTGTGCCAGAGAAGTTTGGATGGAAGAGAAGGATACAAGAAAGGAGCATTTCTGAGGAACAATTGATTTTTATATGTGACTAGGTGTTGAGGGTGATTCCAAATGCCCAGGCCTCTGTGCTTGGGAAGATTGCCGATGCCATGAACCAAGAGAGGAATGAAATGAGCAAATACATGTGTAGGAAAGGTGAAGCCTGAGTTGGACATGTTGACTTTAAGGTATGTATGAGACAGAATTGCTTAGAGATACATAGCCGATGTTGAAAGTGTGGGCTGGACTTAAAGCAAAAGGAGTGAAAAAAGAAGGGCTGGAGCTGTAGGCGTGGGCATCATCGTATACAGTGATGATGCGTCATGGGCTGCTTCTGAGAGCAGTGTCTTCAAATACGTGCCCTGGTTCCAGATGGTAAAGGTTAGAGGAGAGGGGATGGAGAAGTACAGACACCCAGTGTCGGCTACTCTTTTAAGAAGCTGTGTAGAGAAGAGAAAATGAAGGAGAAAATGGTGTCAAACTAGTAATAACTGCTGACATTTAGTGAGTGTTTGTTAAGAGCTTTACATAGATAATCTGAAGTAATCCGCACAACTCAGAGATGGGCACTTTTGTTATTTACATTTCATAGATGGGAGAACCAAGGCATAGAGAGATTAAGATCATACAGCTAACTGGCAAAGTCAGGATTTATATGTAGGCAGTCTGACTAGAATTTACTTTTTTAAGCATGATACTAAAACACAGCAGTATTCTCAGCAGCAGTTGAGATTTCTGCCTGCTTGTATGATAAAGGGAGTGGAATGAGAAGAGGAATTGTGAAGAAAGAGGGCCAGGTATAGCAGAAAACAGTGGGTATTGGGGTTAAGCAGGAGAGGTGGGGAAGGAGAAAATGTTTTCCTTTGGGACTTGAGAAAAGGAAGGGGTGATGGAGGTACTTGGAGGAGTGGGTGGCAGGAAATCACAGGGGTTCATTTGGGTGATTTGGCCCTGTATTTTGGTCATGGAGATCATCTATTGAGGTAAAGGGAGACCAGAGTAGCTTTGTGGCACTGAACAGTAGCTCTTGTTTGAAACAGCTGGGGACCATACAGGCTGAAATATTTGCTCTGAAGTCGGGGAGCACATTACTCGAGGTTAGGTTCTAATATCAACACTTAAAGTAAAAGTCACATATAATCGAAGTTACTTTTGAAAACTCCCTTAGGTTTCCTATCAAGTACAGTATATATAGTTTTGTGTGTACTGTCTTGTTTCTTAGTCTGACAGAGCCACCTTTTCCTCTAGTGAGGAACAGATGGCCATTTCTTTGGTTGAGCACCAGGGGAATAAGTTGGCTTGCATTGGGCCCTTTGTATCAAAAAATCATTGCACGTTGAGACTACACTGTGCAGGACGGTGTTACAAATATAGCCTGTGTAGACACACTAGGGTGTGAATACTGGCCTGACCTCTTAGCTGTTTGATGATGGACAACTTTATCCAATTTTTCAGTCTCAATTTCTTTTTCTATAAAAATGGCTAGTATGGGTCATAGATTAGATGCTCAATTGCTAATAGAAAATGAGAAAACATAAAACCAAATGGCAAAACCAGCTGGTCTGGACAAATAAGTGAGGAGGATGAACCAAGGACCCAGCTGAGGTTGGGGAGCTTGAAGCAATTTCCCTTAGGCCTTTGCCATGGGTGCTCCCAATATGGAACATGAAGTAAGAAAGCGCATGGTTGAGTTTACCCAGAATTGAGGATCGATGTTAATGCTGTAGAGAGCATAGCATGAGGTCAAGAATAATGGGGTACTGATGAGAGAAAAGTGTCGGAAATAATTGCCTTAGAAGACAACACTGGGTGATCTCAGAGGAGTGGGAGAAGTTAATACACTGAGAATAAGGAAGAATCAAGAAACTAAAAGTCATGCTTGTTTTTAAAAGCAAGGTCTGTTGGGATGAAGAAAGAATGTCAGTGAAGTATAGGAGGTGATTGTGTAGGGGAGGAAAGATTTTTTTCCTTTACTCTCTTAGGTTCTGAGACTGGGGCCTACACATTAAGCTGACAAAAGACTAACAGGAAAGAAAGAAGCATGGAAATTTTATTTGCTACCCATATTTTTATGAGCATGAGGAGGCTTCAAAGGAAGAAGCAAAAACCCTAAAGAAGCAATTAGACCTGGAGCTTATATACTATTTAACAAAGAGCAATAATTTGTGGAGACATGACAAGACAAAAAGCAAGGGGTTTGGAATAGGGCCAGTAAATTGTGGGAAGTGACTAGGAAATATATGGGGGAACCTAATGGAAGATGAAGGTTATTTTAGTAAGGTTTGTTCATATAGATTCATCTTGGCATTGGGTGATAAGAATGTTCACCTTTTCCTACAGCGATCACCTTTCTCACTGGAAATTTATGCTCTGCTTGTAGGTAGAATGAAGGAAGGCAGAGAACCCTTCCTGCATCTGCGATTTCTCAATTGCCTTCAGCTCAAAATAATTACTAGCCCAAAGTGACATATTTTGGGGTGATATTTTCTGATTCTCTTCAGTGGAATTTGGAGGCAGTATCTGGAGCTCATCTTTACTGATTTCGAGTTCTTCCTTCCACGGTGATGTCTTTCATGGACTGGGGGTTATCAGAGCCAGCAGAACACTTCCTCTCTAAACTCAAGTTTGAATAGTGTGCCATAGCACTTAACTTTGAGCAGTCACGACTGTCTCGTTATTTTTAAAGATGACAGCACTATGTTGTTAAGATCATGAGGTCTGGGAGCCAAGAGTGTGGGGTCTGGAACCATGCTATCTAAGTTCAAATACTGGCTCTTTCATTGCCCAACTGCATGACTTTGGTCAATGGAACTACCTTATCTGTTTCTCAGTTTCCTCTTCTATGAAGAGAATAGAAATGGTTATTGAGAGGTTTAAATGGGTAACACTCTTGGAACTGTGATGAGCCCTGAGGAAGGGCTTGAAAAGTGAGCTGTTGTTATAAACATGGGGGGAAAAAAAAACCTCATTTACTTGAGGATGCTAAGACTTTCTGGGCTGGTTTTACTTTATCTAGTTTGCTTTTAGTCAATGGTGTGGACCTTTGACTTTTTGGCTAGGATTAAAAGGGCCATCTGTAGTCTTGGAGCATACTGTGCCCTCCCAAGGGAATGCTTGGGGGTGGGGTGGGGAAACAGATGAAGGCTTTATACTCTGTGACCGTAACTTCAGGAGTACTGTGACTGTCATGATTGAGACATGTTAATATCTGCAGGCACCCTTCCTGGCCGTCATAGTGATAGATTTCTTCCCCCACTTTTTTTTTTTTCTGAAAACATTTTCATCCTTTTACTAGGAATGTATCTATCCCCAACTCCTGGACTGCCTTTGCACACAGAGACCTGTACAATCACGCTTATTGTTTGTTTTTTGTCATAATTTTAACTTTTTAAAAATCTGTGTATTAATAGTTTGCAACTTAATGACTGCTTTTGTAATATCCATCACTCTGACAGCGAAAATAACACCCAAGTAGAACAAGGAATGAATAATTTAACAGAAAAATTTGGGATCTCAGTATAAGCTTCTTCAAAGAGATTCTGTGAATTAAAGGTGAGGTTATCAGTTTGGTGTAGAATAAATCAACCCTTTTGTGTTCAGAGATCCTTGGAGGACTGTTTATATTTTATATGAATGAAGTTGAAATAATTAGGTATTATCTATGTATCTAAAAGCATCCATGCAAGTTACTCTTATTTAAAAAAAAAAGTCCTTTAAACAGTTATTGCAATAACCTGTCTAGTCTAAATATCTAACTTAGGTCCCCACCAACCCTTTAAACATGTTTTTCATAGTACACGACTGGAAGCTAGCGGGCTCTCTGAAGTCATATCACCTGTAATTCTTATTGATTGGACAATCAACCTGCTTTGATTCCTTCCACAAGGTTTGGAAATTCTGACTCTGATGAGATGCCAGCACTGTGTGCTTTTAGCATTAGGATGGGCAGAAGCCAGTTTGCTGATGCCTTTTTCTTATGTACTGACAGTGTTTGCAAGTGTTTGCTAATGGAAAATAGGACAGGTATTGATATTGCCAAGCTCCTGAGGAGTAAAGAAAAATGTGAGGGCCTCAAAGAAATGCGCATTTCAACAAAGAAGAAAGATGAACTATAGTTTAATAAGCCATTATAATTTTTTACTTAAGATTTTTTTTCTTGAACTAGAAATCTGAAGATCAGTAGCCCGGTAGTGGTAGTAAAGAGTTGAAAGAAGAAAACGCACTTTAGCTTTCAGTATCTCTTTTATAATAAATTCTGCCTGAAAATAAGGAATGGATGTTTGGGTCTGCAGATGGGAGGTCAAAAGGCCAAAGGAGAAGAGGTTCTTTTTCATTGTAAACATATGAATTCATCATGACTTAAAAATGGAATCACGAGAAAACCTGCAGCTGGAAAAGGAAATACAAGAAAAAAAAGGTTTTAATTTATTTATTTTTATAAATACACACACACACACACACACACACACACACACACACGTACACACGTGTATATACACACGGTATAAATATGTACTCATACTCACCATCTAGTTCCTAAAGTGTGTGACCTCAGGTGTAGAATACTGATGGGACACATTTATATTTTTACGTTGGGTTGAATGGCCATAGAGTTTGTGCTTATACAGGAGTCTTTGTAACCTATTTTAATACAAAGCCTTTTCCTTACCCCTATTCACACCCTGAATCTAATGTATTTTCAAAACCTAAATTTAAATTAAGTGCCATGTGAATTCTTACGTGTCAAAGCCTAAGAACCATAAAGAGGGCAACAGCCACAGAGGGATGTGAAAACAGCAGGAGGCAAATGGTTCTTCACTGCTTTGAAGTTTTTCTTAAAAAAATTTTATCTTTCTATCTATCATCCATTTATGTTTAACACAGTATAATGTACAAAGACTTGGAACTTTCATTTCTACCAACTTTGCTTTTTTTTCCCCCTCCCAAATTAGACTTTCAGAATTTACAACCCAGAATACTGACTCTAGTCAATGTGGTTGTGAGTTAGTTCTTTTTCACAATTACTGGCTACTCCAGCGAGCTGGGGTCAGAAGCTTGATTAAATAAATTACAGCTTCTCGTCCCCTCCAATAAACCATGTCAAGCCAGGCAACCCAAAACAATGCTCCCTGTTTTAACCCATAATGGGCAGTTGAGTTTAGTAAATGGCCTAATCACTACAGCATAAATATTTATGGGAGAATTTTTCCAATTAAGGTAGAGGCTTGTTTAGATGCTATCAGTTTAGAGAGGGCTTTTCCAACAAGAAAATTACTGTTAAAAGACATCAGGAAATGGTTAAACTCCAGAAGGCTAAAAGGTCAGTGAGTCTGCAATGCGCAAAGCCTGCATTCTTATTACTGCTGTCTGTATGCATTAAACCCTCTCTCCTGCCCCTTTAAAAGGGAGATTAAAAAAATAGTCCTTTGTACCTAGGAGGAAAAGGTTGGTGCATTCATATAAAAATATTTATGTTGAGAAATAAAAATGTGGGCAATGACTCAACTAGATTTGGTGTTATCCCAACTTCCATAAGAGGCTATATATAGGTCTTTCTTGTTTGCCTTTTGGCTTCCCTGGGTCACATTGGAAGAAGAAAAGTTGTCTTGGGCCACACATAAAATACATTAACACTAACGATAGCTGATGAGCTTAAAATAGATCCATGCATAATTTTTGTAATGTTTTAAGAAAGTTTACAAATTTGAATTGGGCTGCATTCAGAGTTGTTTTGGGCTGCAGGTTGGGCAAGACTGGTAGAGTTTGGAGGATGATGCCATTAATGGTCTTGAATGATTTCCATAGTAGGTGCTATCAGCATGCACTTCAAGAGTTCTCTTCGCACACATTCTAGAAAGAGATGTAAACATGCAATTTGTAAGTCATCTTGCCAAGGAAGAGCTGTATACAACCTGAAATGTGGAGTACAGGCAGAAAAACCCCTGGAGAAAAACATGTGATCTCAGTGAGAATTCATTAATCTGCTAAACAGTATACATGCATGTCTGCCATATGGTATTTTACTCTAAAGGAAAACAAAAAAAGAAAAAGAAAAAGTGGGAAAAAACAGTCCTATAGGATGTAAACACAAAGAATCTTCACCTGAAAATAAACTTGATACGTTTATAGCAGAAGCAGTACAGGAGAATATCTTAGATCATGCCATTAGCGCTGAGAAGATTTTAGAAGCATGTCCATCTGATTTTGATTCTTCTTGGAAAATAGAATAAAGAGAATAAAGTATTAAAGAGTAAGATTATTTAGCAGCAATTTCAGCAGTTAGTTGTGATATGAAATATAGCATTAAACCACATAAGATGGAGAAACTTGGTCTTCTGTCTTAGGATAACTTCGGTCTGCTTAAGCCAAAAGTACAAGCAGTCCTTTGCAAGTCACAGCTGTGGCAAAACCAGAAGGCAGTGAGGCACTTGAAAAAATACTCATAAAAAGAGACATTTGCCATTTCATAATTAAGGCGATCTACTTTGAGCCCCTAACCAACCCCAACCTCTGCCCACACCTTCAGTATGACCATGTTAATATTACAAAACAAAACAAAACCAAAAAAAGATTCCAAGCTAACCTCAGCAATGACTTTGGCTTGTGCCCTAAACTGTTCATTTTTTCCTGGGACTGAGGAGGATTAATCGAGCTGGTGCTTAGAACAGCACAGGAGACAGAGCCCGAGGGTTCCCTAGAGCATCCCTTCAACCAAGAGAGTGCATCCCTGGAGATGCACAGAGCACGGCTTTGAGGGAGAGCCTCTCTGAAACAGCCACTTCTGCCAGGGCTCACTCAGGTTCTGCATAGGCAGCTTTGAGCCTGGGAGAACGCAGGGTAGTTGTGTTTTAAATACTTGCCCTGCTTGGGGATTTCTTACGGCAAAGACATTGAAGTAAAATTTTTCTAATATTTATTTCTGCCTTTGTTATGCTCTCCTTTTAAAATAACATGTGTTCTTAGATTTCCCCTTTTATTTTCTCTTATTCAACTTACTGAGATTAGTTGCTTCAGAATTAGGCTCACCCAGACGTACCATTTTAAAAGGGATGGAAAACAATGGTACTATCCTATTTCTTTTTTTTTTTTTTTTTTAAATATGTTGCCTGATTTTTTTTTTTAATTCATTTTTATTGTTAGACTTATTGGGGTGACCTCCGTTAGCAAGGACCACACAGGTCTCAGGCATACAATTCCACAGTGCATTGTCAACTTGATGGTACTATCCTATTTCAAACAGTACGTATGGTCAGCCTAGTCTCACTGGGCTAAATTCAAGGTGTTATTAGGCTGACCATATGTGTCATTTGAAACAGGACAGTACCATTGTTTTCTGTTGCATTTGAAATGGTACGTCTGGATAGCCTGTTCAGAATGAACTTTTTCTTGAGAGGGAAGAGGAAGCACTCATCTATGAATAGAAGTCCTCTTAATTTGGGATTGAAGAATTGTTACACACCTTGGTGGGGAAGGGAGCCAGTTATACAAATCTGTGCAGATTCTTATTCTACTCAGACTTATATCCAATCATATAAAAGTATAGTTGTAGTTAGAGAACTTGAGTTTCTACTTAAAAGAGACCATGTTTTGTAATAGGGAGGATAGGAGTAAGCTCAGATCTCTGTCATTACCCTTTTCTTTGAAATGTCAGCTGGCCTGGATTTTGGGGAGGATGCACATTCTATGCAGTGTTTGGCTCATGAGCTAGCAGCAGGTACACAAGTCCATTCAGAAGGTTCTCCTTCCAGATTAGATCACTAATACATTGGAGATTGGAGAGTTGGGAAGACTTGATTTGGTTTTCTGATTTCTCATCTACAAGTGTCTTAGAGATCAACAAAGTGATGTTGATTGATAATTGCTTTAGGAAAGTACTATATAAATATACTAGGTCAGAGACTCATTACTAATTAAGAAAAGGAAGTTAATCTTCCTTCTTCATCGTCTTCAGCCTGTTTAAAGAAACCATCACAGACAATTTTAAGAGCTTTGGCAGGAGTGCTAGATCATCATGATTATCACACTGGGGCTTTGGTGAAGGGGCAATTTCCTCCCTTATCTCTAGCTAATGCATATTGCAGCCTTGACCATCTATAACACACTAGAATATTATATTTTCTTTTCCTGACACAAAGTCTTCAGTGTGAGTACGTACTCAGGAACTTTTCAAAATGGGTATTTTTATAATAAGAACTGTAATCTGTCATTTAAAAATAAGCCCACAGATGATAAGAACAGGCATTATGTTCTTTAGGTTGAGCAAATAACTTGCAGGAACACTTCCCATTCAGATAGTTTCCCAAGTAGTGCTTTTCACATGCTTTCTGTGTATGTATAGCTCTCTAAATTATGAGAAGAAATGGCAAAGAGGACATGCTGGGTTTAACTCTATTTTGTCTTTTGACCCCAAAGGCTGAATAGACAGTTATTCTTGGAGGTAACACTGTCACTTGAATTAAAAGTGTTTTGTTTGTTTGTTTGTTTTTTGTTTTGATAGGGTTAAGTAGGACACTGTTTAACATGCATTTTATTGTTTGTACAGTGGCTATGACTAGCCTAACTTAATTAACTAAACTGCCAAATGACAATCAGAATGACAAAACCAGAACATGTATGTAATGTCCTAGGAAGCCTACTGTTTATAGGCACATACGTGAACCCATCTGAGACTAGCACTGAGCCCAAGCCATGCATACATTTCAACATAGTGAGCTCAAGTCTGTGGTGAACCAGGCAGGCCAAATGGTTTTGAGTAAACTCTTTACTTCTAGAAACCAAATCAATTATTTTCTAAGGATTTGGGGCATCATTTAGTACAGTAATGGAATTAGGTAATGTTCTGCACACACAGAGAAATCAGGACCAGACCAAAGAAACTTAGGTTTGGGATCTAATAGTAATTCAATACAGTCTTTCTTTTTGCTTTGTTCCATTGGTTTTGTTCTCATGGAAATTACTATTTATGAGGAAATTCTGAATTTGTTTGCTGTTAGCATAAGTTTTTGCTATATTAATCAAGTGATATAAAAGAAAGAATAGTTTTTATTAAGTAGATTTAATGAAATGCAAAATTTGAGGGTAATATTGAATTGCCCATGGTTTGATGAATGGAGTTTAACATCTTTCAGAACTTAACATCCTGTTTTTCAGCCATTTTCCCTTGTATTTCATGGATGAATTTATTTATTTTTTTGCTTACATAACATTTTCTATCAAATTCAATTATTGCCACCATTAAAAGTACATGTAATACAAAAGAGCACTGTAGTGAAAAAAATCAATCCCAATTTTTATAATACATTACATTACTGAAATGTTATTAAAAAAGTCCCAAATTTCTGTTTTGTTTATAACGTATTACTTAAAAAATAAACCCGCAATACAATACTAATTTAACATTACATTTGTACAGTACGTTACAATTTTTGAAATTGCTTTATATCTAGTACTTAAAAACAACATTCAAAACCACTGTAAAAAACACCAAATGATTTTATTAGTGTTTTAGGGAGTGATTTTATTTGTGTATTAGGGAGTGATTTTATTTGTGTATTAGGGAGTAATACATAACTGGGTCTCTCCACCAGTGTCCCTGATGGCTAATGGCCAAGATGACTTTTTAAGCAGATCACTTAAATATTCAAACAGTTATCCAGAACACTTTTTTGGTGATTGCCATTTTAAAGAAAAACCACTAGATTACCAAAATGTCTCTGTGTACATAAAGAAAATCTACACTTAAATAAAAGGGTGTTTTTTTGTTTATTTGTTTTTAGTAAATGGCTATAAATGATGTATGTGCAGTTTGAAACTCCAGATGATCTGCTGATTTTTAAGGTGGACAGCATGATGACCTATGATTTTTTGAAAAAGAAGTTTCCAAGATTTAGACTGAGTATATGATTCTAAGCAGTGGATTTTAATCATTTTCAGAAAGTGGAGGCTGGGGTAGTTCATTTAGAGTTTCTGAAGTACATGTTTGTAAATCAGAAGTTGGCACCGTGGGTAACTATGGCACAGGTGACATTTCTGTAATTCAAATATTTCTCAACTAAGAAATGCATGTCTGGAAATTTCCTTCTGGAGTACATTCTGGAAATTTCCTTCTGGAGTATCAGCTCCTTCTGCTGATAACAGGGATGTTGAGAGTTACACTCTGCGCCACAATTTCCCTTGCTCCAAGGCTGGCCTGACTGTGAGAAGTCATGTATTCTGACAGCTGGAGCCTCCCTTCCTAAGACCTTTCAAAAGCATCCATCTTTCACTTCTTTGCACACCTGCTGACAGTTTCTTACATGGATCAGCGGTTTCCTTACTACTCTACAGAACTGATGACAGTTTTCAAGGGGGTATGAAAAATATCCCAGCCTTGAAGTTGTTTACACCAATATTCACAGTTGATAAATTGGGCTGTCATTCTGATCTTACCGTAAAGGGCAAAAAGGGGATTTAGTCGTGGTGTTGATTGTGGCTACACAAAGCACAAACTGATCCTCCACCCGTTACCAGATTTCTGCGTTTGCTACCATCTGATGTTCTCCATCTCTGCCGAGGGTAGGCAAAGAAGGCCTAACCTGGTACAGAAGGGTGCAGGTTATATAAAGTGGAAAGGAAATATGGGAAATAGAGGGTGTTAAATCCTACACGGGACACCTGAGAGAGTTTATGAACCCGCCTTACACTAAAGGGTTTTAAATATAAATTGCAAACTCTACTGTCTGGGTACTACTTTGCTAAACATACTTGTTTGAAGACAGGTGAAGAAAATAATGGTCTCTCAGTGGTTGTTTTATGATTTTGGTTCTTAGTTGTACTTACTTCCAAACTGCTGAAATGTGTGGATAGGCAGGTTAGATCATATTAAAATGAAATGCTATGTTTAGGAATTATTTATTTCTGATTAAATCTCTATATCTGTGATTTCCAACTAAGGTTCAGTGTTAGAATCATCTGGATGATATTTGCGAACTGTGACCCTGGCCCTGGCAACTTCAGTGCTGCTGAGCCAGAGTCTTGGGACTGGGGTGAATGGGAGAAACATGGGTGAGGTCTGGCCACGTCATTAGCCACTGTCCTGCTGGTTAAGAATCACTGCTTTAGTTAAGTGTTTCCTAAAATCTCAGTTTATCAAGACCACCTGGAGAGCTTTATCAAACTATCAATATCCAGGCCCCGTTGCAGCCCTAAGCAATCAGAATCTTGAGGGGGTGCTAGTGGGGCAGGACCCATATATCTATATTTTGAAAAATCTCCCCCAGTGATTCTGATGCCCCTGGCAGGTTTGGGGACAGCTTGTCTAGATGATGGAAGAAGTTGATGAATGAGAGTAGTATTTTTAATGAAAAGACCACCTGGCACTGAGGGAGAGATTCATGGAGGATTCAAGGCTGAGATTTGATGAAGACTATTTTTATTAGATCAGTGTTCTGCTGACAAAATTAGTTTACATAAATTGGAATTTGTTTTTTGACGATCAGAAATATTTATAGTGTTAGTAATGGCAGTGGAAGTACATAGACATTTCTTTATCCTAGGATTGGAAAGTTTAGAAATGAGCTTTAATTCAGCAATTAGTCTAAGGTATAAATAAGGCTCCTAGAAAAAGAAAAATGGATTTGGTGAAAACTGGCTTTCCAAACTGTGGGCTGGTGGTAGATAAACAAAGAAAACAACTGATGCATCTGCTAAGCTATTTGCAGGATTCTTGCATTGTGCTGTCTGTGACGACTTTGCCTTGAGAAAGCAGAGTATTGGCTATATAAATATGTAAGCAGTTTCCTAAGATTGGCAGAGTGCTCTTTTAGGGGTGGTGAGGGAGCTATAGCAAGAAGCTGAGGAATTTCAGAGAAATTTAGAAGCCACTGCATAGTCTGTTAAGGACTGAGGAGAATAGATTTTTATACGGACACAGTTGCACCCAGAATTTTTCATCCTCTTGGGTTGATAATTCAAGCTCTTTCTCATTTCCCACTTTCTAAGAATGATGGTCTATTAACCAAATTAACATTAGAATGTAAAATTTTTGTTTCAGAAGAGTAGGTGTACAAACATAGATAGACTCCCTGGTTACAAAAATCTCCTTTGGGACTTAGAACTGACATAAAATTAAAGCCTGACTTTTATTAAGTAAAGCCATCTTTATCAGAAGTGGCCCACTAATCTCAAAACTGTAGGTTAGTTTACGGGAACCACATACATTCTGCAGAAATTGCATAGGAAATAACTGAAACTGATCTTCCAAATGGCAAGGTCCAAACCATTTGGAAGCTTTAGACTACAGTCACGGGACTGCAGCCCTGCTCTGTGAGCATGAGTCCAAGTCCCTTTAAAGCTGGACCTCTGACTGAGGAGATAAGTGCTGAAAAGACATAGATAGCAGCAGGGCAGGGGCTGTTTTCTTTCGGGGGAACAGCCCTAATTTGAACTCTGCTACCCCACCCCCATCCCCTAGTCTCCAAATTATGGATGTTTATTTGTTTTTTAATGCTTTCAAATGTAAGATCCTAAAGGAACTGTTTCATTTGAATGTTTAATGTACAATATATTTCCCAAGTCAGGGGGCACTTCTAATAAATACTAAATAACTCAAAACTTTAAATTATATTTACCTCCTTAAACTTGTGCTATAAAAACATTCTATTTTATATTTTAGAAAAGAATTTAATGGTATTCAGAGAAACTTCTTAAGAGGCTTTAACACCAAACTGGAAAACCACTCTTGCTAAATGGCTTTCTTATAGTGGCATTTATGCAGAGTTAATATGGAGAATGATGAGTTATCAATATGACATTAATAAATCCAGTCTAACTAGCATTTAATTCTCTCTCAGGAAATGTCTATGGGCTTATGACAAAAGTTATGAATCTAAATCAGAAGGGTTTTTACTCACTACAAGAACAGTATTCAACTCAGCTAAGCAAGTATTTGAGGAAGTATCTGAAAAGCCACATTCTCAAGGCACTAGGACGGTGCTGGAAGATCCAATAGTTTTCTACAGTTCTGATAATCCCTGACCTGAGGAGGAAGAAAGCGTTTGATTCTAGGACCTTGGCTAAATTGATAGCCTACAGCACAATCCCCTAACAAATAATGGGATCTGAGCAATGAAGAGACGTCAGAAAGAACTTAACAATCATGACTTGCAATAATTTGATTTAGAAAAATATTGAATTAGGGGCTAAATGGAAAGTGGTGCTTAAACAGTTGCATTCGAGGGCTCCAGAGTGCACTCTGCTAGGTGGTGTTGGTGGGCAAAGGGCGTTTGTTTCTGCTGTGGCAGTAGCGTGATTGATGCAGCTGCTCCTGCAAGCCTACTAACCAACTTATTATTACAGCGGCTCTGAGGTTTGTCGCTGGGCTGTGCAAACAACTGATCGACATCATGTGGGAATGGCATTAAGTGGAAGGGCCTTAGTGGAAAACATCGTTTGTGAAACAGGCTTTTCAGCCCAGAAGTTAGCTACTGAGAGTGTAAAAACAAAGGTCTTTGCAAGAGAGACAGTGAGCAAAGCATGATGGATAATCTCGACCGTGCACATAATTGCTTCCAGGTGCCTGGCCACTTTATTACTCTTGGGGTTATGCTACCACCCTGACAATGTTTTCTTTCTCAAACACGATAATTCCTCAGAAGGCTGGTGCCAGCAGTTACTGTTACCTACATCACCCTAGGTTTGACTTGGTTATGGCCCAGTCTCCAGACAACTGCCACATTAGGGAGATTTAATAAGGTGTGCATATAAAATGGAGTTTAGGGAAACCCCATGAAAAGTCAGCTGAGTGCTGGAAGTTTGTTTTCTCCATCTGAGTTAAGTCGTTCACTGCTAGAAGTACTGATAATTTTTTCAAAGGCAGTTTCTTCCTCCTCTGCATGGCACTTTTTTAGATGAAGCACATAGCTTCCTTCTACTTAACTGATTGGTATTCTAATACCATTTTTAAAGGTTTTTGTGGTATCCACACTTTGATATTCAATGGTTTAATTCAGATGTAGAATGAAAATAGAGTGTGTTCTTGCCGGGATGTCAACACCTAGACAGTTGAAGTTGTTTTTTTAACCATCTGTTTTTCTAGGCTAGAGAAAATGATTATGAAATCTCAGAATAACATGTCACATTTCATTCCTAAAAAGCTTGCCCTGAGACTAATCAATACAAATTCTTATGTCCTTTAAATTCCTAGATATAAGCAGAGTTAGGGGCTTTAATCATTCAATATCAGGTTTTAAATTGCTATAAAAAGACCAAAACCTTGTAAATAAAAATAAACATTGTAGACATTTTATAGCTAGCTATTCAGGTTTCCCCCTCAGCATCTCTAGAATCAATGGGGATGGAATATATTTTGAAAGTAGGAAATAAATAATAGGTTTTTATGAAAAAATTGTAATATATAGAATACGATAAACTGTCTAATCTATCTTACTTTAGGCAGTATTTGACCTAAAATATCTTTAAAAAAAAATATATATATATAAATGTAGAAGTGTACATGTTTAATATTACTTTATACTGCTGTAAGAGTATTTTTAATACTCTTTAAACTCTCACACGAATAAATGTTATTAAACTTTGGGAATAATTTTATCCTTATTAAAAATTTTTATTACTCTATTATTGAAAAAAATGATCGCCATAGTCATCAGAAGTAGCCTTTCATTCTATACACTGACTGGTATCTCCAAGGTGAAGGTCTTGCTCTGGCGGGAGAAGAGGACATTGTATTTCAGGGCTTCTTCAGTTGAGCCATCAATCATCCAGTTTTTTACATATGTTTGTGTTCCTCTCCTTTTTTTTGACTTTATCTAATATAGTCACAATTCAGGAAAGAGCTCAAAGGTTGGATCTTACATGAAAAGCTCAAATGCATTTTTACTCCTATGGCTCAATCAAATTTTACACTAAAAATGAATTGTGTTGGAATACAGACCTAATCCCCAAGGATGCAATGAAACATCACTTTTGACCTGGGTGAGGCCAAATGCATCTGCACACTGGCAGGGGGGCCACAGCAGAAAGCAAGCTGGTTATGAAAAAATATAATGGTATGAGAATTGCAATGAATTTTAATAAACTCATGTTTTTGCAATTTAAGTTTATTTCTTCTATAAGAATATATACATAGATTTTATATATATATACACATATATATGTATATACAGAAATGGTCCTATTCCTTGTTAAAAACATAGTAACAATAGCTTTTCACTGTTCAAGGATGCCGAGCAAAAGCCTTTAATTTTGTGTAAAGCAATTTGAATGGGAACCCGCAGTAAACCATTTTCCATGGTCTTTACAATTGCAACAGTTTTAATGATTTATCTCAATTTATTTTACATACTTCGTGACTGAAGTGGTGGATCTAAAATACGGAATAGAGTGCAGGTATTTCGTAGCTACCTGGCCTGGTTCTGCTCTTTCCAGGGTGCTGTTCTGTTGGCCTGCTTTTGCCCATTCTGCCCTCACTTGCTGACCGATCCTTGCTGGGAATGTCTTTTCCTCTGCAGCCAGTTAAATGCCAGTCCTGTTCTCTTGGACTCTCTGTTTCTTGACTGTTTCTCCTCGTTCTTTCTCAGTGATTGAAGGGAACATCTTCTGAGTAAGGACACCTGGCTCCTTGCCTCGAGGGTCCTAGCACCTCCCTGAGGACAGGCGGTCTGCACCCCTATCACCCTTGAAGTGCTTGAAATCACAGTGTGAACCCGGCTTAGGGCCTTCCTCTGAAAACTTTACCTGAAAAAATTAGGGCATTAAAAGTGAGAAAAAGAGCAAGCCGTCCGCGACTCTGGGGAGAAAGAGTCAAGGACGAAAAGACTCCTTGGAAAGGCTTGCAGCAAAGGAACTATTTCTTTTTCTCCTAGTGTTGAATATTCTAGAATAAGGCCACAGAAAGCAGGTGAGAAAGTGAAAACTTAATTGCCTGTAGCAAAGCGGTCAGTCTGAAAGTGAGACCGACCCTACCTTCTTGCAGTCAGCAGACAGGCACCCATGTCGGTCACAAGATACAGACATGTGAAGACGAGATATAACCCCGCAAGCAGTTCTGTTTTCAGAAACAGCTTGTGAATGTGACGTAGTTCAGGAAAAGATGTTCTGTGCACATCAGTTTATCAAGAAAATTGTAATTTGGGCTTGAGTCCTAACAATTGTCTTCACCTGTGGGTTGCAGTGAGCTCTTGAGTTGTTGCCGTGGCACCGACTCCTGTCCTACTCCCACCTGACTGAGATGGCTGAGTCCTCTAGCACTCCACCTTGCCACACTTCCTGCCTCGGAGATATGGCTCTAGCATTTTCTCCACTTCAGACGTCCCCGCTCAGCTCTGCTCAGCCAAACCATAGCTATACCATGTGGCTTAGATCAGATGTCATTTCCTGAAGTTTCTTCTGATCACCTTGGCAAGGACTGATCTCTTCTTTTGAAGTCATGGGTTGGTTGTAATGTGTAACATTTACCTCCTATTGCGGTTACTTACCTTCCACTGCAGTTATTTGTGTATTTATCCTAGTCCTTCTTTTGGATTTGTAACCACTGATTGGAAAGTAAATTCATACATGCCAGGCAGCCTGTTACATACTGTTTGTATTTAATCTTTAATCCTGGTGAAATATCTCCCATCTAGGCCATTGTCATCGTTTTCAAAATGAAGAAACTGAGGCCCCGAGAATTTAAGGGACTTATTTAGGTGCTATGGGTGGTAAGTGGTAGTGTGGAGATTTTGACTCGCTGTGCATGACTGCTCAGCCCACCACCATTTTATGCTTATGCTCTCAGGGCAGGGGTGGACACTAATGTTTATCTTCTCCAAGGACTGTTAATATTTGTTGATTTAATTAGTGATTTTGACAAATCACTTGGCATTTGGCTTTGTAAATACTGTATTCTAAACTGGTTGAAGATGGCATAAAAGAAAAAGGAGTGAATTTTATATTTGACATTGTGGTTAATTGATTGCATGTTACTTTAACATCATAGGGTCCAGTGATAGAGGAGAATGATAGGAAGAAATGATCTATTTGACCAAAAGTCCTTAAATTACTCCCTATCATGTTATTTTAGTGCATTTTTTAATATAGGTGAAATAAAGAAATGGGGCAATTCATTCATTTAAAATATCAGTAGCAAATAAGAGACATGGTCTTCTGATTTTCTTGATTTGCTCATAACAGATTAAGTAGGTGTTAAACTCCAGGTCATTCTAAGGGCAGAGGAAGTATACGCACTTAGTCCAGAGTCACTGTTTCCGGGGAAGAAATGGTTTTGGGTGCAGTTTAATTGTAATGCCCCTTGAATTGAGGTCCACTTCAGGGGAACCTGACCCACGTCAAAATAAAAAGCCACAACACTCGATGTGCCACAGGGCACTCTGCTGGCCCAGTGACTGAGGGCTGTTTTCACACTAGCTAGAGAGACCGCCAGGGTAAAGTGGAAGAGCAGGTGGCTTTCACAAGCAGGCACTGAATATAGCAAGAGTCATGACTACAGACCTCTCAAAAGCAGAGACCAAGTCTTCTTTGCTCATCCTTTGTATCCCCACCACCCAGCAGTGGGCGTGATCCAGAATGCTCAAAAAAAATACTGTTGAATGAATGACTCTTAGAAACTGCCAGGGAACTGTGCTTTTGCCAAAATACAAATTATGTTACATAACATGTTATATGAGACAAAGAGACCTGTAATTGCCGAATGCTTGTGAGACTTTCTCAGGATTATGCGAAATTTGGTAGGAGGGGATTGGGCACTGAAGGACAGTGATTTCCACAGTAGGAGCTAAGCTAGAGATTAGAGTTTCTTTTCTTCTGGTCCCATTATTGCCCTAGGTGAATATAGCTTGAGGAAATTTGAGTAACATGCTTATGTATTTATGCACAGATTTACACTGTGGGAGATAGCTCCCAGGATAATAGAATGAATACCCTTGGAAACTATTTTGTCATTTCCAAGGATTGTTTTTAGTAAATTATTATTATTTTTTAAAATCTTAAATGGGCCCCAATATAGCCAGAAAGAGTTCATGTAACTTCTAAAAATCCTTTATATAATCCTAGGGACTGATATAGTCCCAGGAGAAGTGATTTCCAAATTTAGTTTACAAACACAATAAAATGGTCTATGTGGTAAAGGGTTTGAAGATATAAAATTATTTAATTCAGCCCTCATTTTAGCATCCATTTAACTTACGATCTATAGCCTGGTATAATATGTCTAAGACTGCTGACTTTGAATTCCATTTTGGGCTTGTAAGCGTTTTTAAAAACCTCATTTCCTTAAAAGGAACAAGAAGCCCTGTTTTTGTCCCTCACAGAGGAATTTGTGCAGGAAACAAGAAGGTAACAGGGTTAGTTATTTGAAGCAGATTCCTGCTGTGTGCAGCATCGTTGACTAAATTGCTCCAAAGACAGTTTACTCAAAATAAATATGAAAGCATTCTGTTGATCTTAGAGAATAAATGAAATCAAGAACACACCATACGGCTTTTGCATTTCAGAATTCCTAGAAGATGCTTCTGCTTTTCTTATTGCAATGTGATGTAAAAATTTATGGTGAAAATGCAGATGTTCTTAATTAGCACCTAGAAATATTGCTGATAGCCTGTAAGTCTATGCATTTGGTAGCAAGTCCCTAAATGAACTTGAGAAGCAAAGAAATATTTTGAAGGAAGGAGATGAATGGAAGGACCTGAGAAAATGGAGCTCTGTTTGACTGAAGAATGGCCCCAATTCTCAGGTGATGAATAATGTTCTTGTTTCCAAGGAGGTGACATTTATTCAGAGGAAAGAAGTGAAGAGAACGAAGCTCACACTGAAGACATGATTTCCTTGGCTCATAAGGTGGAAGGCAGCAGCCAGATCCCAGCGTGTGGTGGTGTCTTGAGCAGTTGAATGTTCAGAGCATGTCATCATATTGCATCCAGTGATGCAGTTTGTTTGTTTATTTATTCTCGACATTGTCGAGTAAGCCAATATGGGTGTCCGAGGTCTCTGACCAGATGGTCACAGATTTGTCCTCTATGTGGTTTTGGTTTACTGGTGCCACCCATTTATCTGTTATTGAGAAACAAATCGTAATCAAGCTTATAAAATGGTTAGGACTCGTATCCAGTCCAGACAAGCAGTCTAGTTATAAGGGAACAAGGTCAAAGCTATGAGGACAAAGCCAGGACTAACTAAGTATAGTGCTGGGTTAGTATGGCAAGAGGCAGAGTGGAAAAATCAAGGTGAGAGTTGTAACTGGAGAAGACAGAAGAGAGGATCACAGTGTATGATGCCAGGGGAGCAACAGTGACACCTTTTTTTATTTCTTATGAAGGAGAAGCTGGTTGTGTTTTCTATGATTTATGCTTTGAATTTTCATAGAACTTTTATACTGAAGAATTTCTGTATTGACTAGAGAAGTACATGTTTTCTTAAGATATTTTATTCTTAAGAGTTTTTGATGCAATAAACATTGATTTTTGAATCTAAAATGTAAGCCTCATAAAAGCAAGGACTGAATTTCAGTCACTGTTGAATTCTCAATGCACAGGACAGTACCCAGTAAATAGTAAGTGAAAGAAATAGAAATGAAACTCTCATGTACCAGGCACTATGCTAGATTCTATGGAGGTATACATAACCCTAGCTTTCAATGGGGTTTATTAAGAGATTTAGGACATATTCATAACTAATCACACACAAGGCAGAAAAAATGGTATCAGAGGAGACCATAGTCAATGAGTTTATAGTGGAGATGGATCTTCCTGGTGGGTGAAGTGGGGGTAGATAAGGATAGACTTGATATGGTCAATTATGTTCTATTTGTAGGATAAAGTGGGTTTTAGGAATGACAGGGATGGAGGAAAAAAATATTCCAGGCCATGAAAATACATGAATGAGAATATTTCAGAAAGTGCAGGGGAACCTGAGTAGTTTATTGCAGCTAAAGTAAAAGCTCCATGATGAGGGAAAATGAGAAGTAAGATGGAAAATGTGGATCAGTTTAAATAGATGGACTTTATTACAGAAAGGAGTTTGAACACCACAGAAATGAGTTGGGGCTTCATCCTGGAGGATGGAGAAATATTAAGAGTTTTTGAAAAGGAGAAATACGGTCAGGGTTGTACTTTTGGAAAATGCATTTGGTGGAAAGACAGGTGATGAATTTGAAGACAGTAAGATTAGTGGCAACTAAAGAACCCTTCAGGGGACAAGGCAAAAAGGCCATAAGCATTTGAACCAGGGTGCTAATCATAAGGGTGGAACCTGAAGGCGGATGTGAGAGATGTCACAGAGGGAGGGGCCCTAGGGGCTGATGAAATTTTCAGGTGTAACTGTTTGATGTAGAACTGGAGATGTGGGAGTGACAATTGGGAGAGAAATCAGGGAAAGATGTGGAAGCCACTCGGATAGAACTGTTAGCTGAAGCTACAAAATTGAACCAGGTACCGAGAGTGAAAGTAGAATGAATAGGGAATGTTACCAAAGATCCTTTAGGAACACCTGCCTTCATGGAGACAATTAAAGAAGAACTGGAGAAAAATGCAGAGGAAACATTGTCAGAGATATAAGAGAACGAGGAGCATGCCTTATGAAAACCACACAGACAGACTTTCAAGAAGTGAATGTTTAATAGCTTCTGATGTGGTAAAAAGGTAAAGAATACAAAAATGAGGAAAAGCTCGGCCAACAAAATGTTCATTAGCGACACTTACAAGAATGTGCAGTGATAAAATGGAGTCAGTGATACAGTCCACTAATTCTGGATGTTTGAAGATTAAGAGCAAAGTGCCTTGATGGAGTGCTAAACTTGTGTTTCTTGTTAGATAGATGGAAGAATGGAAGTATAGAGGGAAAAAGGGGATGGGAGGAAGGGAAGAGAGAGAGAGAGAGAGAGAGAGAGAGAGAGAGAGAGAGAGAATTATATAAGGCACCAAGAAGGGGAAAGGTCCTTAGATTGAGATTTCTGTCTACAAATTAAAAATCTTCTGAAGTCTCCTAACACAGTATGTTAACAATGCAGGATGAAAGTTGGAAATGAAAAGGTCTTCACTATATCCATTTGTGTGTGTGTGTGTGTGTGTGTGTGTGAGAGAGAGAGAGAGAGAGAGGGAGGGAATGTAAAGATGAAAAATGGATAGAGCATTTGGGAATATCCTGTAATCATTACACTTTTTTCCTCTGCATTTTGCAGGAGGGCCTGGAAAAGGGGCTTGGTAAATAAAGAGACACCAAATTGTCTGTTGAATGTGGAGTGTTCACCTAAACTGTGCTCTTGCCAAGGCCCAAATTACATTTTTACAGAAGGTCTTTTTCGTATTATTTTCTTTTAATTTGTTGGCTGCAGTGTCACCTGAATGCACCTGGTCTGCCAGTTTGAAAACACAGACCTAGATTTTTGGTTCCAAAGTATAAAAACTCACTGTTGAAGCTATAACCTATTCATTCATGTAAATGACTCAGATTAGAAAGGCCCCATCAAGTCATTTTGTACCTTTTAAGAGCTATTTCTGGTTGTTTCTGGGCATAGGTTTGGGTTACTCTTGTAAATGGAAGCCAATGCCAAAATTACATGCATATCCATAAACTATAAACACACAGACAATTACACATACACAATCTGACACACCTCCTATAATAATAAAACTGAAACCGAAGGCACCACACAACATACTTTATGCTTTGCTGGTGGAGATTGAGGAAGGCTTTTTGTAATAGCTCAATTTTCAGAGTTTATTATAAAGTCCACAATTAAAGATAGTCCACATAAAAGAATTATTTTCAGATGTAGAATTGTAGTACTGTTTGCAACACAAATGTGCATATCTGGGGTGCTGTTTGAGGTTCACAATATAGTACTTGTATGTAGCCCTGGTCATGTTTTCAACATATTCTTGGAAAAGTTCTTTTATTTGCTTTTTAGCATACATGGGCCTTTGCAATTTGTTCTCTTATTTGGACTGTATAAATAGCATCAAGATGCTTTTTTCCTTTCATTCAAACAAACAATGGCTTTGTAACTGAGAAGAAAATTAGTAACAGGTGAAAGTTTATTTTTAATGATGTTAAGATCAAATTGCTGTTTAACTTACAGAACAAACTCCCCCCATGTCTCTTTTAATGTTTCAAAATTATTTATAAATTAAACTTACACAACCTCTAAACATGCTTAGAGCATAAAAACGTCCTCTTTATTCTGTATTACTAACAGAATATGAAGGACATTGCTTTGTTCTGACTTTCTTTCTTGGCAAATTTATTTTTGAAACATCTTGCATTATAAAAATTTACATAGAGCTGTCTTGGAGATTTTTACTTTTGTACTTGTATGTAAATCAAAGTTCTGTGCTCAGCATTATGTTTCTTTTAAAATTCATACAAATGTTTGCTTTCATTAGGTATGTTTTATATTTCATTGTATGAACATGATTGTGTCTTCTGGGGACTTTGCTTTGCCGTTATCCTATTTCATTACTGTAATTTACAGAGCTTATAATCACCAGTCTAACAAGACTATTTACTAAAGGTTAAATCCTCCCTACTCCCTTCCTCTTTATTTAGAGTCATAGAGTGTTTAGCACCTATAAACGACATAAGCAACATAAACCATGGTCTCATTTTACTCAGTATGTCCTTACTTCTGTAATAAATTTCTATTGAAATAAATCAAATGTTGAATGATTCCATTAATGATAGTTTTATAAGGTATTTGGGACAGAAAGAAGATAGACCTCAGCTCAAGCAAAGACTGTTTTAAAAGTCAAGAGCTCTTCAGAGATGTGAGTGGTTGGTGGCCTTGAAAGGGGGCGTGGTCCCATAAGTAGATTGATGGTTCCCTGGGGAGGAGACATCTACCTCTCTTAGGTGAGAGACTGTGGAAAATTTCCAGTGCCTGGTTGGACTTGTATTCGTGTTGCTAAAAATCCATCCGTCTATCAGAACTTCAAATTTGAGAATAATTCCACAGTGGGTCTAATTGAAGTGGTGTGTGTTTTGAATATTGGTGTATGACATGGGTCGATAGGTTTGAAGAAGGGGAAATAGGTTTATATGACCTTGAAAATGACTTTGGTGACAAGTTAAAATTTTATGTCCTTTTTCTCTAACATTAGACATTTTTTGTTCCTTTGTGAATGTTTTTACTTATAAGACTGTACAATGCATATGTCCAAACTTAATGGTCTCATCTTTTCCCAAGTTAGAAATCATTGATTAGAGTGTAAACTCCTGTGGACTGAGAGCAGCTCTTCTTCACCTAGCCCTTGGCAAATGTACAGCAGTCTATAAATGATTGTGAATAGGAGATTATGCAAATACTGCCCTGATTTAGTTCGAGTCTACTTAATAAACAATTTATAGGATACCAGTTATGTGTAGCAATTATACTAGCATAAGACTCAGTCCTATATAAGCCAGGGTTTTGCACCCAGAGGTATAGAAAGTAGGCAGAAGACTTAGGTATCAATATTTTTACTTCTCTTCTATATTCTCACTCGTATTCCTTTTCCACCTTTTTCCTACTGGCAAACTGAATGAGAAAACCCAGACTAGGGAGCCAAGGATGGTTTGGGAGCAGTTTAGCTTGGCAACCAAGTTCTGGCAACGGAGTATTCAGTGGCTTATGAGTGAATCAGGAAATGGGAACCTGAAAACTTCTTTTAGGCCAGGAAATGGGTGAAATGCACCCATACATGTCCAGTGCCCACCTCGTGGAAGGCACCCATCCATGTTGATTTAACCAGTGAGTGGGCAGAAAAAATTTCAGTGTTGCTTTCCCACCAACTTCTCTAAAGCATTTCTCCTCCTCACTTCTTTGGATAACCCTTATTATCATGCTACTATGGGTCTCCAAGATGCCCTCCCTTCTCCTACTCCAAATGGAAACTACCATTTACTAAAGAGGTTGTTTTGATTATTCCTGCCCTGGAGTGAATGATTCCCAGATTTCTAGGTGTTTGTATTTTAAAAATAAGCACATCGATCAGATGACTGTGGAGCTAGTGTGAGATGACAGGATAGAGAACATAGTTCCGAGTCGGGTGCTCCTTGGCTGTTCTTCCACATCTGCTCGCCTGACCTTTTCCAAGGACTAAGCTGTGCAGAATCAGCTTTGCAGGAACAGATTGTAACTGCTACTTTTCCTACGTTTGTAGACACTGAATCCCAGGGGCTCAGAAGAATTGTTTAAGGAGAAAGTGTCTGTTGCCAGAACATATCACACATATTTGAGGCTCCCAAATGTAGGGTCCTCTTTTAATTTTCTTGCAGCACAATTCTAAGCATATTATCAACACTGTTTTGGTTACCTATTGCTGCATAAAAACAACCCAAACTTAAAGGTGTAAAACAGCAAGCATTTTGCAATGCTCATGATTCTCTGCATGAAGAGTAACACAGAGCAGCCCCACAGTACCAGTGACCTCAGCTAGGAAGACTCAAGTGACTGGGGGTGACTCACAGGACTGGGTTTGGAATCACTTGGAGACTTCTTCAGTCACAAGCCTGGCATCACTCTAAGTCTGTGTTCAGTTAGGATTGTTTAACAGAACACTTACATGCCACCTCTCCATGTAGCTTGGGCTCCTGTAAATTAGTAGCTGGGTTTGGAGAGGAAGTGTTCCCAGAGGAGTGTCAGGAGAATGAACATTCCAAGAGAAAGGTGAGGGGCTGCTTCCGGGCTCTTCTTTCCCAGCCTGGGAAGTCATGAAGCATCACTTGTGCTGCACTCGTGTGGTTACAAGAGAGCCACAAGTCCAGCCAGATTGAAGAGAGGAAGTCCCCCCCCCCAGCCCCCCCCTCTCTCTTTCCTCTCCCTCCTTCTCCTCCATTTCCTGATGGAGGACAGTCAAGGTCACAGTGGGGAAGAGCATGTGGGATAGGAGTTAATGGTGGTGGGTCATGTTCAGAAAATACAGTCAGCCAGAGCAGTTAACAGTGTTGCCCCTTATTAATATAGCCTGTGCTTAACACACAGTCTCTAACCCTTTCAACCACCACTCAAGGTAAACATTACCTTCATTTCTGAGCTAAAGAAACTGAGGCCCAAAGAAGCTTAGAGACTTGCCTCGGGCCACACAGTGATAAAGCCAGGATTGTACCTTAGGTCTGTTTTACTCTAAAGCACACACTCCTTCCATTATATGATATTTTTATATTAGATTATATGGGGAAAGGGGAAAATTGTGTTTAATAGAACTAGTTTTAACTTGCTATGGTAATTAGCGAATTATAAGGGATTATTTAAACTGAAATAAAAATATATGTTCACACTGGAGAAATGAGAAAGTTCTATACAATGCAAGTCATTTTCCCTTCTTAGTATTTTTTTTGTTCTGCACTGGAACAAGTTGAAAATATGATATAAACATGACTGTACACTTTCTACATTTAGGTTCTGTACTGTTTAGACAATAATAGGGTAGTTGAACGCTTTGGGAGGAAAGGAACAGTACTTCCAAATTTTCACAGTTATTGAACAACAGATTACCTGACAGTATTAACAATGAGTAGCAAATACGTTGTGAGAGGGAAGAAAATCTAGATTATTTTAAACCACATTCCTTGTTTCAAAAATTTCCAGTACATCCCTCTACAGACTCTCTGACATTAATTAAAAACAACTTGTTAAAGCATTTGTGATATATTCGATAGTGTTTTAAGGTATCTGTTTTCAAAGGAAAAGTACCAATGACAAATGCTCTGTTTGTATCTCTAAGTGTACGTTCCTTGCTCTGACCTGGTCATAGCTAAAAAGATAGATGATAAAATTTTACAAAATGTATACAAACACTAAATTTCTGGGTCTAGCATCTTCGTGCCTGTGTGTATATGTACATGGGACGGGAAGTGGGGTGGTGAAAGGGTAGAGCTGCTGGGAGAAACACGCTGCTTTTTCTATGAGGAAAAATATTGCTTTAAAACTGGGTTTGATTTATATAACTTGCATGTATTTACTTTAGAGAACAAAGAGTAAATTATCAGGCCGCTGAAGGGCTGGTAAATTCCATGGACACAGATTCTCCATAATAGTGTGCTGTTGTGCCTCCTAGATAAATGTGTTAATAATTTATAACTCCCAGCCAGTTGGGGTGGACCAGCTGAGGTGTTTTCGGGGACCGGAACCTTGACTCTGATGTATGTCGTTATTGCTAATTGAGCATTTGTGTCATTATTCACAGTTTGATTTTTAAGGTTTCCTCTCTAGGTTTCCCACAGAACACTTGTGCAAGTAACTGGCACGTAGGATTGCTGGTAGAAAGCATTATGGTTTCAGAGTCTGGGATGGAGGGCTGTTTTCCCAGGAAGGGAAACACAGAAACGAGAAAGGGCAGGACCTGCACTGGACTGGGTTTCTCGGGCTGCTGGGACATGGTTTCTACAAGAAAACGTGTTGCCTCACAGTTCTGGAGGCTAAAAGTCTGAAATCAAGGTGTTGGCAGGCTTGGTTTCTTCGGAGGCTGTGAGAGGAGTTGTTCCAGGTGTCCTCTGTGGTTGGAGACGGCTGTCTTCTCCGTGTCTTCACATCACCTTGCTGCCCCTTGGCCTCTCTGTCTCCTACTTCCCCTTTTTGTAAGAAAGCCTATCATACTGTGTTAGAGCCCACTCTAATAACGTCATCTTAATTTGATAACCCCTGTGAAGGCCCTCCCTCCAAATAGGATCACATTGTGAGGTACTGGGGTTTAGGACTTCAACACGTGATGTTTAGCAGGTGGGAGAAGTGGAGAGACGTGGTCCCACGTATAACTGAATGTATCCTGAGCTTTGGTCTAGAAAGGGGATGGAACCATGCAGGTATTTGGGAATCCAGCTGCTCAAAATCAGCCAGAGAAGGAAGACTCAAGTTCCTAGTTCAAGAATGACTGATTTATAATGCAAATGGGGACACTTGGAAGCAAAAAGGGCCCTAATGAGATGACATGCTTCCCGAGACTGTCACCCTACTTTAGACAGACTCGTGCCATTTCAAGAATCGCCGTTTGAGGATCAATGCATCCCCACAGATGGCTCTGCCACCTCCCAATGCCTGACAGTCATGTGCTGTTCGTGGCATAATGATAGCAACAGCTTCTGTTCTCTGAGCAGCAGGGCTGTGCTAATCCCTTTCCATATGTTCTCTCACAATCTCTGCAATGTTCTCCAAGGTGAGTGTGATTTCCATTTTACAGATGAGGCAAACAAGACCCAGAGAGAGTTAGTGATTCAAGGAAAGTCACACAGTTGCTAAAAAGAAGAGCCTGGATTCCTATTCCTGCCCAGGTTATTCAATTATGAAGTCAAACAGTCTCTCTCTCTCTCTCTCTCTCTCTCTCTCTCTCTCTCTCACTCTCACTCTCACTCTCACTCTCACTCTCACTCTCACTCTCTCACTCACCATTTCTTTCCCTCTCATGAGCATTGCACACAGACCACCCTGGAACACAGCAAAGTCATGTGAAGGGATGTTTTCGAGTCTGAATTTGTATCAGCCGCAAAGGACTGCCCAAATAAACATGCACGGTGAAAGGGTTGTTAGTCTTGTGTTGGTTTTACAACTACACATACTCAAAGCAATTCTTACTGCAGAAACATTCAGTCACACTATATTTTATTAGGTTGACTTACATAGTGTCGTACAAAGTTCTTTTACAAAACTAGATGGATTGTTTTGTTTGGTTAACAAATATAGGTTTAGTGAACTAATATCTCCAATATGGCCACCTGAAGCTTTTGCCACTATACTTAGGGTCTTGCCACCCTTTATTCACAACTAATCATTTTGAAGCGTTTTATAAGTCTAAATCCTGGTACATGATTGAACATACAGCACTGAGCAGGGTTAATAATTACGCCCTTTGACACAAGAAAAAGGATTAAGTGATTCAGTTCACATTTAATCATTTTTATTTTATTCTGATGCAGAAATCCATTTCCTTCAGAATGAAATAAATGGCTCAATCTTCCTCTAGGGAAGAGTTAAGGTAAATGCAGTTGGCACATAAAATCCAAATGGCTCAAGGTAATATTAAATATTTCTAAAAGTAGGCAGTTGGAGATGGAAATGAAATTTAATAATAATACTGCACGCATGCACTGGGATTTTATTATAAGTTTATTGCAATCATAAATATGGAATTTACATGCTTTATATATATATATTTCAATATTATATTTTGTTAAATTAGTTCAGCATTTAGTCATTAACTTGTTGGTGGTATGTTACTTATATTCCCTTTGCATTACATATTTGTCTTCTGAGACCCACAAAATGAATTAAAAATCAATTCTTCACCTTCACAATATATTCTAAAGCAGAGTTTATGTATATTCTCAGTGTTTTAACCACTTTGGAGGTTTTTGGCTCAAACACCTGTGAAAAATTAAATCTGTTCTGTAATCTCTGTGTGTGTGTGTGCATGTGTATGTGTGCAAATTGAGGATTTGACGTAAAAATTCAGCCATAAATGACCTTATGACCCACCCAGTGATCTACAAAGAAAGCACATGACTTCCTTTTTTAAATTCGTAAATGAAACTCCCAGAGCAGTCTATCATATGCGTTCACCAGAGAAGTGCATGTGTTGTCTGTGTCTGAGTTGCTATTTTCTGAACATCCTCTTGAACGAATCCATGCCTGGAGCTCGGGAACATTGTTACTGCAATGCACTGTGGGGAGAGGATCTGGTGGAGTTAGTTTTCCCTCCCACCTTTTTTTCTATTTTGTTTCTTTATCACATCTCCATCCACATCTCCACATATCTCCCATGCCTGCACTCCCCTCTCTCTCTCCATCCCCGCTCCCCCACCAAACTGCCCTAGCCCATTAAGCAGTTAGAGCAGGGCAGCCAACGGTTTTCCTAATTTCCTATTCGCAAAGCCAAATCAACTAGGTTGGGACAGTGTATTTTCCCTTGCTTTAAGAATTATCATGAATTTTCAGAGTGAGTGTCAGAAATAGACTTCTTTTAGGCTGATTCTCTTGACTCCCTTGAATCTTAGAATCCTGTTTATGTCAAGTTTCATTTAGTGTTAGCTTATTAAACATGCTTTTAGGTAAAAAAGAAAAATGACTCTATTTGCAGCATTATTAAAACATAATATTGTTTTGTTTTTGTTTTTATTTTATTTTTTATTTTTTTGGTAGTTACCTGGCTGGGAATTGAACCCAGGCCACAGCTTTGAGAGCACCAAAGCCTAGCCACTACACCACCAGGGAACTCCAAAATATAATGTTCTTAATCCTCATTATAATATCATTTTAGGGTTCAAGTCACACAACTGCACTAACAGAAAGTCTTCCAGGACTTTTTGTAACTAAATTTACTTGCCTGAAATTCAAGATAAACTGAGCTTATAGTCACAAATTGAATTGTTATATCCCAAATGTAAGCTGTGTCTACACCCATACCACCTACTAGTAAAAACATGTGGATAGTGAATAGTGACTACAGATGTTGCTTACAGTGAGGTTTGGGGTAGAAAACTAGAACTTATGGTAGGGAGCTGCATTTGCATGGCAAGCATATTTTTAATATAGGATGTATGCTACAAATCAATTAACATGGCAGCCTTCTATTTCCAGATGCTTTTGTTCACACTTTAGTAACATTGAGAAATATCAAGAGTCTATGTTGAAAAATGTGATTTTATTTTACTTGGGTTGGTTAGAGGATTGATAGGCAACATTTGTGTGTAGGATTCAGGCCCCCTTCCCACATTCAAGCCACCTCTTGGTGCCAAGTGGAAGTTCAAGCAATTTAAGAAAGCAAGAACCAAATAGGAAAGTAAAATTTTGGCCATGTGAAGTAGTTGATTAATTCAGGTCTCTAATTCCTAATCCCCACCACCCATGGCCAGATAAGTATCAGGAGATGATGCATTTATAAGCATGACATAATTTTGGAGAGGAAGAAAATATTAAGCCTGGGAAAGAGAAAAGAAAATCATAAAGATGCAAGTATAAGGGCATATTTGCAGTGTGAGTATAGAGTCTTCCAGAAATTCAGGGAAGAGTCGAAGTGATATTTTTCTCCCCTTCACCTGGGGTTGGTGTCCTTGCTTCTCATTACCACTTCCTGCTCATTATTTCTCCATTTTCCCTACACCCCTCAAATTTTCTGCTCTTACTCTGAGTACCACCTATATCCACTCCTTCCTGAATTGACCAAAGAGCCCTGGCCACTCTCCCTCATTAATGAGAAATTTAGCTTTTGTTTACTGGCTTTCCATTATCGTTCAGAATTCATGGGTATTTCAATATCCACATGGAAAGTCCTAATAACCTGCCTTCAATATTCCTCTCTTCCAATTTTCTTGTCCTCTATTGCACTGCAGGTATCAACTCCTATGGTCATACATACCATAGGCCTTTTAATTACCAAGAACATCTCTTCCTTTATAATAAAAATTTTAAGCATTCCACTCTTTGAATCCCTCCTCCTGTCTTTTCAACTTAGTCCCTTTAGAACTTGGCCCAAACCATTTTCTGATCTCACGTGGATAAATAACCTATTGATTCTACTATACTTTCATGGTTTTACATTTTGTTCTTGTCTTTATTTATCTCTTTACCCAACTTCCATTACATAGTCTTTCTCCTCCTCTTCTTCCTTCTTCATCGTCATTATCTCCACTGTGTTCCCCATCTTTCTCTTCATTGTACTCATCTAGAAAATCCTAACTGTCCGTTATCAAACCTGCAACCATGCAAATGAATGTGGCTAGAGAATAAAGAAACCCACCATGCTGCCTGGTCTCACTTTAAATTCATGACTGCCATCCTTATTGTCAGTGCTGTCAGGCAATCCTATCTTATGTTTTTAGCTTATTCACTCCATCGTTCTTATAGATGATTATTTCATTCCTTCTCTATTTCTTAGGCCTCTCAAACCCCTTTCCCCATTTCTACTCTTAGTTGCTGGTCTTTCTCTATCACTGAAAATCATATCCTGTAGTCCCACCACTATATCTACCAACCCACTAGCACCTGTATCCATATGCTTTAGTGTGTCTACCTTTTACTTTGGAAAAGATGTTCGCACTCCTAGCTGCCTAGTCCTCCTGATTATGCACTATGGGTCTTCTGTTCTCCTTACCCCAAGGACATCATGTGAGCAATTTGCCCTTCCCATAGAATCTATAGCCTTTGCCTTCTTTGAGTACAGAGTTCCACAAAGACAAAAAGATGCTATAATGTCTATCAGATAAACCAAGCAAAGCAAAGCAAAACAAAACACTGCTTTCTCCTCCTTATGTTGCTCCATTTCTCTTCATTTCTTTACTACAAAAGTTCCTTCAAAGAAATTAAAATGACAGTTTCCTACTGAATTACGTGTTAGTGGCTAAGGAATTCCATACGAATTGTAAATAACAAAAAAGTACACTGGCATGAAAGGGGGAAAAGGCAGGAATAGAAGTAGGAGTTTCTCAGTCTTAGCCAGTCACACTTGATAAAAGTTTCTCTCTCTCTCATCTTTCTCTTCATATATCTTAATCATTAATATTCTTGTCCATAAAGAAAGATCAAGCCTCAAAAGAATTCAAAATGTAGAATTCTTTTTGTTTTATGAGCTATCTATTTTATTCCCAAACACTGAAAGTTTGGTAAACCTTAATCAGCATTTTATTTGGTAAAAACCTCCCAGGGAATTTAATGGAAAAGTTGCTGACCAGAAGGAACAGGAGGAAAGAAGTGCCAGGACCAAGCTCATTCTGCATGTATTATAGTCCTTTCTGTTAGACTTTTCTAAATTTTTAGACCAAACATGTATTCATTTGAGTAGCTCCTAATGACCATAATTTATATGAAGAATATTTAGTCAACCATTGCTTCCAGATTGCTTTAAGTTTGGCAGCTAAAATGAAATCCTGCTTTCTTACTATATATATATATATATATATATATATATATATATATTTGGTGGTTCTTGAAAAGAATATTTTGAAACCCAGTGCCTACCCACCTTGATGTTCAATTTACTCAAGCAGAAAGAAAAAAAAAGTCAGAATTTTATAAATAAATACAATAAATTGGGAAGTCAAAAGAAAACTCCCTAGTCAAAGAATAAAACAAAACACCAATACCTTGGACAATTGAATTTTTCAGGGCAGCAGGTAATGAATTAGTCACTCTTGAGAAAGACTGCCATGGATTTCATTTCATATTATCATGGGAAAAGATAATATGCTGCTATCAACGTGATTTTGCACCTCTTACAATGCTTCTATTAACATGGTTTTTGTCTTGGTAGTTCTAACATTGCACAATGTAACTAAACACGCGACTAATTCATGAGTCCAGAAATTAGCATACTTCAGTAGTCAAGTGACACAAAACTGCTGTTGAAATGAAATCTTGCTTAGAAAAACTATTAGGGACATAGCACTAGAGGGTCCCATTGATTTATACTTTTATATTTTATGTATATATGACTTCTGTATTTACTTATTCATTTTTCCCAGAAAAATTCAGCATCAAAGTCATTCCTTGAGGCCATGTACAAAAATGTGAAAACCAAGGCGAGTAAGAATAAACAAAAGCCATGTGTATCTGAGCAAACTGTTCAAGGCATGCATAGGAGATACTGGCTTCAGATTTATCAAAACTATTTTGATTTATCATAAAACATTAATGCTCTAACTGTTCCTGAGAGTCAGTTTTTTTCCTCATTGTTCTCTCTTCCTTAAGCATTCTCCATGGTAAGAAGGAACAATGGTGACTTTGGTTTTTTGTTCCTGTTAGTGCCAGTCCCTCCTCTTCCCTTTGGTATGACTCAAGTCAGCACAAACCTTTCATAGATTGCCCTCCCTGAGCTGGGGCCTTGCCAGAGTTCTGGCAAGAATCCAGTTCTTATCATTCCAACTTACTGTTGTTTCTTCTCTGGGGGGGACAGGAACGGGAAGACAACTTCATGCATTGCTTGCAGCCACAATAAGTCTTTATTTTTGAATCTGTTCAAATAAGATCTTTTCCAAAATTCTCTATCTATAAAACGTTATGTAAATCTTGAAAAGTAATTTCTGTAGAAACCAGATTTCCTGATAGTAGTTGCTTTCTATAATTCATGGACTGTGTACCAAAGATAAAATAGAGAGAAACCTATTTATGGCCCATGCTAACTCTACAGGGTCTGGCACAAATAATGCCCCTTTTTAATTTACAAAACATAAGCATGTAATTCTGTAACTTAACAATATCATAACTACATTAACATCACTACTTTAAGAAGGGTGTTGCTTCTATTGGACCCTGTATTTCACTATCTCATTTTTTATAAAATGTTTCAGTCATACAAAATAATGGTATAAAATAATATAAGAAATAACTATGTTTCTAGCCCTCAGTTAAATAAAACATAAATGCAGTGGAAATCTCCTATGTAACTTCCTCAGCTACATTTCTCTCCACTTTATACCCCACTTAGAAGTAACTATTGTCCAGAGTTCAGTGCTGATCATTCCTACTGTGAATTTATACTTTCATGTGCTTAACCTCCAAACAAATTTATTAATCTAAGTCAAAGCATATGAAGAACCAGAACAAGGATGCAAGATTCTCTGAGAATAAGAGACTTTCTATAGCATCTTTCCACTCTAAAATTCCAGGATTGTATAAAATGTGGAAACTGCAGTGAATCAGCTAATTTGTTAACATAAAATCAAATGGCAATTTCGAAATCAGCCCATTCTTTTCCATTTCTTTATTTTAACTGTTTTGCATTTGTTCAGATTCATCTTATTTTAATTTGAGTAAATTATTCTTGGAACTTTTAAAAATTAAAAAGCATTGTATTCCTAAGGTTATAACTTCATGATTTCTTCTCATTATCTTTCTATATACTTACAAGACACAGCTTTTATACTGAAAGCAAATAGCAAAGCATATTGAAAATTAGAGACCCACTGAAACTATAAACTCAATTTGCACTGTAATTCGGCCACCTGCAGGATTCGACTTGGAGTTTGATTTTTAGATCTGAGACTTCAGAAACAGTGGCTGTGTAGAGGCAAGAGCTTTCCGTGAACTTCACCGTCTTCCCCTTGTGGACCTACTGTGGTGGTTGGGCCATTTAGAACCCCCGATTCCCTTACAGGTTCCCACTCGTCCACCTGTTTAGTGCTTCAGGACAGCTGGTTAGGGTTTTCCTCTGATACATCAACTCCCCTCACTTCTCAGAAAGAGTTGTAACTTAGCCGAGTTGACATAGACCTAAAGACATAGACCTAGTCCCTTCCCCAGACCTGGAGCTAGGAACTTAAAGGCTTGTGTTCCTAATTTTGTCCATCTTCTGCAGTGCACTGGAAAGTAATAAACCAACCTAAAGTATTCTCTACTTCTACTAAAATAGTACATGCTAGTGACCACTTTTTCATTCAGAACCTCATCTTCTCTAAGTATTTGATTACACATGACAGATGATGGTGTACATAACTGCTTTCCAGAGCATGGACATCCAGTATTGTTTTTGCCAGTGGTGCAGGGTCACTCATACCTTTCAATACAACTCTATCAGAGCATCATTGCCAGACTCCCATCCTATAGTTCTGTTCACTGGAGCCAATTCAGGTAGCAGTAACTATTAGTCAGGATTCGACCGGGGAAGCAGGAGCTTGTGGGTATTATGAGATAAGGGGTTTATATAGGAATTTGGTCTATACGATTGTGGGAGAAGCTGGGGACAGTAGGGGCTGCAAAGGGGAGTAGCAGCCTCCGAGACTATTCACTTAAGCAGTGTCCTACAGTCAGCCCCATCCACTGACAGACGCAAGCACAGCTGGTGAAGAAGAACAGCGAAGGCCGTTCTCTCAGCTTCTGTGGATGAGCCTGTGGTCACCAGTGGGCCTAGGCCAGCTGTCAGGAAGGACTGGATATGGAGTTGGGGAAAGGCACACGAGGCTGGAATCTGCCAGCACCCGTGTATCTGTCTCTTCTTACTGCATCTAACCACCCTGACTCTGAGAGGGTCCTGGCGGCTGTGCCCTTTCTGCCCTCCGTTCTTGTGCCAGTTTCTCTTTTAGCCAATTCCAACCTAGAACCACATAAGAAAGAGGGTTCTGAGGAACAGAGTTCTAGTAGAACCCAGCTATACAAAACAAAATCACCACACCTTCTTCTCTTAGTACCAGGCTCTAATTGCTGACTCAGAATCTATCCTTAGCTCAGATTTTCTCATTCATTCTTGCACAAACTTGTCTATCATTCATTTATTTATTTATTTATTTATTTATGCCTATATTGTCATAAATATGAGTTAGATCTGCTGTTTGTCTATATATCTGAGTTAAGTAGGCAAAACCCCATCTCTGACTTCATTCAAAACACCAGGTTTTCTTATTCTATCTATATATTTCCCAGTATCTAACTTAACCCCTAGAGATATTTGCTGTATTTGTAGCCACTAGTATTTTTTAACACATTTCCCACATTTTGAGTCCTTCCATTCCAAAATATAAGTTACAGCTCACCTTCCCAGCTTCCAATTAGTCAGCAGGACCCTCTAAGAATGTGCTGTGAGTAAGTAATTAGTCTCAAGGTTTGCGTGGGCATATTGTGGTAGAGGGGTTAGGTTCAGAGCCTTGTAAAATGAGATGACACCTGTAATCACACAGCCCGATTTTTAGAAGGCGGTAATCATTATATATAATAGCATGTCATTGTAATAATGCCATTAGAGATAGGAGAGGAGCTGAATGAAGAACATGCCTGTTTCAGAATTGGCATTAAACTACCATAATTTTTCTGATTAGTTAAGCAGCACTTCTTATTATATCAAATTGAGAAATTGTTCAAGGTCAAAATATCAAATGAAGAAATTGAAATTCACTGATAATTCTACTACCCAGAATTTACCAACTTCGATCATGTGAATGAGATCATATAGCATATTCTGTCCTATTTTTTACTTATTTTATCTAGAACATTTTCCTTTATCAATAAGCATATTCTAAGCATAATTGTAAATGCCTACAAATGATTCATTTTATGTGTCTTATATAATTTTAAAGTTATTTTTCAATTGTTGGATATTTATGCCATTTCCTTCTTCAAAATTATATTTAATATCCTCCACTTTCCTATTATTTCCCTAGGATGGATTCAACCAAATTATAGTATTTGTCAAAGGTTTGATTATGTGTAAGGCAAAAAAAATACATACTGCTATACTGTACACATCTTCAAAAATAAGTACCAATTTTCTTAGTATGTGAATGAATAAAAAATAAAAATGGACATTTTTACCAGCTACATAACTTTAAAAAAAGGTACTTTTCCCATTTTGTAAGACAGATGCTCTCAGTTCTGCATGTCCTGTTGACTTGATTTGTGTCCAACATCCTTGACTCCAAGCAACAGTTTCATTGTTTTTAGGAAGAAATAGAGGGGACACATTTGGATACTTAGGGATATAGTTCTGCTTTGCCCACCTGGTTTGTACTTACCACAAGAAGGATTTCTTCTACATGACCTAACTGGATGTAAAAGGTTTTCTTTGAATCAGTTTTGTGTTCTGCCGGTAAACTGTTTGAGGGAGCCAGGGTACAAGCATTGCGCCCCAGAGCTGCTTCTGGCAGCAAGCAGGCTTGGAAAGCCTCAGAATGCCAAAGTAAGCTACTGTGTAATGGCGTAAATGTCTTCTCATCTTCAGAAGCGCTTGCCAACACTAACTTATTAACCTCTGTGCCATCCCTGTGAGGCAGCCATGGCTAGTTTGGGAAAACCAATTAATAATTATACGGCCCCTTTAAAATAAAAATGCTGTCTACATACGGAATACCAAATCATTAAAAACAGGTAAATATTATTGTCCCAGTTTTATAGACCGAGGAACCAGGCCATGAGTAATAAGTATTAAGTAATTGCCCACTGGGGACAATATAACTAAGAGTATGGAAGAACTCATAATTAGAACTCAGCATCCTGCAGTCTGAGAGAGGCTGCACTCAGAGATTTGGACTGAGCTTGGCAATGGTATTATACACTGGGAACTATTAGGGATTGGGAACTAGACCAGTAAAGATCAGGGGCTTGAAAGCAAAAGATTCAGAGTTTGTACTGAAATGCTCTTGATGTTTAGCGGTAGAAAAGCAAATTACAGCTGAACCCATAGCAGGTTCACAGTAGAGTTCTCTCCTCTGAGCTTTCGTTACACATTAAATATGTTAATATAATGGCACCTCTTTCTCATAAGTTGTTTTTCTGACATTTGTGTCTTTCACTGAAGACATCCCTGAGATCATGAGTTGCATCTTATTTTTTGTATCTTTAATGCCTAGCTCAATGTTTGGTAATTGTAGGTGTAAAATAAAATTTCATTGTATGTAAAAAAAAAAAGAAAAAGAATAAATAATTAAAAATACAGGGGCATCGTAATTTAGCATAATGAACCTACTTCCTGGAAAGAATATTCTAAGGGTTCTCAACGGAAGGTTTACATCAAAATTAATTGTAGAGCTTTTAAAATATACAGTGTCTACCCAAACCCAGACCTTGTAATGTATTATTTCTAAGATACCTTTCAATAGGGCTTCATAATTCATCCCAGTACTCACTAGTGATAGAGAATATATAGTCTATTGCCTTTGTAAATCCTATAGTATCCTGTTGTGACCCCAGTACTGAGTGACACAGACAGGAATCCCTTTGCACTATATATTTAGTGTAATGTGAGAGATACTAGTAGAAAAGGAGGAAAAGTCACATTGATTGAACACCTAAGTGCTTAACTCTGTCGCTGTTGCTTACACAGTTTATCTTAGTCAGTCTTCACAAGGACTCTACAAAGTAGATATGATTATGCTAATTTTCTTTATTTAAAGATGGGAAAATTGGACCATCATTATTTCAAGTTAAATGTTAATTACTATTATTTCATTGATATCAATTTCCATTCAATAGAATTGTGTACAAATATAGTTTTTACTTTTGCTATTAAGATAAAGGTATTTAGATTGTTTTCTAACTCTGCCACACTGTTCCCTTTTTAGTAAATATTCAGTTTATTTCTATTATTTTTCATGCACAATGCTAGGAAACTGTTTGGATTAAAAGCTCTGCAAAGGCAGAGCGTATCTCTGTTTTTCCTCCCTCCTTAGTTGTTCCTCTCCCCTCCTCTTCCCTCCCCTCCCCTCCTCTCTGCTTCTCTTCCCTCCCCTCCCCTCCTCTTCCCTTCCCTTCTCTCTCTGTTTAGGAGGCAAACAGGTCAGGAGACAACAGCCATTGAAAAGATAGTTACACATAGTTCCCAAGAGGAGAGGAGTGGGCATTCCATGCCACCCGGGATCATATGGGTAAGCACCAGGGCCAGTCAGGAGGCAGAAAGAGCAAGGAAGAAGCAAGGACCGTGTGTGTGTGTGTGTGTGTGTGTGTGTGTGTGTGTGTGTGTGAGAGAGAGAGAGAGAGAGAGAGCGAGAGAGTGAGAAAGCTCTTACTGTGGTTTCTATGGAAAGGAACAGGACAGGAAAACTGAGCAGGTTGAGGATTAGCTCTTTGAAATAATTTCAGTGGACTCTGAGCTACAGGGGTGGTCTCTAGTTGTTTGGGACCAGGTCCTGGAGTTATTTAGGGCATGGGGATAGTTCTGGACTGCAGGAACCTGATAAAAGGAGTCAGGTTGGTTTGCATATGAAAGGCTTGTTCTCAGCAAGTTGTTTGCTGTCTCTGGGAACTAGTCCTTGAGAGGGTAAGTCCCTCCTCAGGTCCACAAGGCACCAAGATGTCAAAGCATCATAAGATATAGAAAATAAAAAAAGATGATTAATACACACTTTTTCTGTTTCCCATCATAGTTGTACACTAAAGTGATAAATATGGAATATGACTCAATACATTTTTATTTAGAACCTACAGCAATGAAAAAGAAGTGAAGCTGTGCAGATCCCTATAGAATATGCATAGCAGATTTCAAACTAAAAGTCTTTCTATAATTACTTTTAAAAAGTATTATTTTAGAAATTAATGATTAAGTTTTAAAAGATTTAAACTTGTTTTTTCGCTGCAGTACAAGATATGGAAAAAAAAGACAGATTGAACTGAGCCAATGACCCAATGAGAAGCAATAAAGGTATAGAAACTGCAACTTTTGTCTTTAAGGATAAACATTTCCAGTTCAGTCTTTGAGCTCAGAAAGATGGTTTTTACAAAACAGGCATGCTGATCCAAATGCCCAGGACCAGTAACCACAGTGTAGCTCTGTTGTGTCAATCATTACTCTCTCTTCCCATAAAGGTCTCAGGACAATTTAAGATCCAGAAACACACATTTTGGGGTAAGAAGATAAGCATGTAATTAAACAGAGGAGGAAACCTAGGTTTCATTATTCAAGGGTTTTCAAAAGAAAATGAATAATGAATAATGTTCAGCCAATGTGAAGCAGAATATATCTAAATGTCAGCTTTCTACTCACCAAAATAAATAAATAAACAAACAAATAAATAAAAATAATAGCATGAACAAGTTGGATCCACTGAGAAAATAAAAATTTTCCATATTATCCCTGGCAGAATAAATCATAAACATGGTATACTGCTTGGATTTTTTTCTCTTCAGTGCACATTTTCGTTCCAGGTCCGAAAGAATTCAGTAGGTAATATTCATAATTGGAATACCAGCTGTTTATAAAAAAAGATTAAAGATTAAAAATAACAACAGACTTTATATAAAATTAAGGATTAATAGAGCCCAGGTTGGCTAACTTTGAAAAACCTGTGCATAGCCTCATCTCTGAAATCATTAGGAAATAGACCATGCTCATTTAAGTTGCTTCTTCAATCAAGGTGTAGCTTTCAATTACATTCAGTATTGTTCTTTAAGTGGTAAAATTGTGTTATTGTAAACTAAAGTGGTCATGACTAACCTTCCTATGACCTTTTCTATACAGATTCACCTCATTCAATTCTCAGAACAAGTCTGTAATCCAGGTTATTGCTTTTATTTTACAGATAATGTAAGAGAGGACTAAAGATTTACATCACAGCCCAAGTATACATAGCCAGTAATTGGCTCTCCTGGGATTCAAGTTCAGGTCTTGTTGATGAACTACAGTCTAGGTCCTTTCAACCACCACATCTGCCTCCTTGCCCACTATTGGTGCTAGACAGATGTGTGTTGAAATAGATTCAGATAACTTCAAACTTTAAATGAATTCCAAGATTACACAGACATTTATTTTCTTTAGCAATCTTTTACTTTTGAAATTTAAAATAGGCGTGTGAGTAAAAAGTGAACTTGGTCCTTAAAATGCTGGCAAATTTGACCTGTGACAGGGGAATAGAATTAAGACCATAGAGATTCAACTTCCCATGGTTCTTGTGAAAAAGAATTCTATCCCCTATCTTCAGGTGGTCAGCCTGTCTGTGACTGATTGAGGAGACACAGCAGAACCATCTGGTTTCTTCCCTTTTCCTACCAACACAGAGATTTCCTACCAACACAGAGGTCATCCGTGGGAGAGGTATAAGTCACTCCATCTCTGAGGTATACATGGGAAGGATAGAAAGGAAAAGACGGGGTAAGACCCAGGTTATATGTTTCTGAATCAGAGCGTTGTCACTGTTGTTGATTCATCACCAGTGATGGACATGGATCCTCACCTATCCTCCTGGCAAAGCTCCCCAGAAGATTTAAAACCTAGTGACAATTCCATCTGTATTTGCCAGGTTGTACAAACCCCGCTCTAGCCTGATAGTAGCCAGTGTCCAATGGCAGCTTCACGCTGGCTACTCAGCACTCTCCTAAGAAATGGCTGTTGTGGAGGGAGTGTGTGAGAGAGTAACAGATCTTAATACCGAAACACCAGAGAGATTTGTTTTCCCTAGAAAGTATCTCCTAGGCACACATTATTTCCTTTGTTCTGTTACTGCCTTTGATGGAAATGAATGTACCACATAAAGCAGTGGTTTGTATCATTTTCTCTCTGATCTATTGTGACTGCCAAGCCTGACACTGTTGACTATTGGGTATAGATCAAGTTTCCTTGCAATAATAAACTCTTGCATCTCCTTTTTTATGGATATTTATTTATTTATTTATTTTGTAGAGATGAGAAGATCCTCTCAATGTTCTTTCTGGCTCTTAAATTTGTTGATTCTCTGACTCCAATATCACTCTTCTGTCAAAATCTCAGTTGTACAGCTGGGTTAAATGAACATATCTTTGATTATATATGGACTCCCATCTATCTTGTAAGAAAAATGCTTTCCCAATATACTCCAGAGGTACTCTAATAAGCCTAATGGCAAATCACCTCTCCCAAAGGTCAAGAGCTTAATTCAAAGCTTGTGTACTATTTGGATTTGATTACGGCAAATGCCACTAATGCTGCTTTTGGCAAAAATGCTTTTGGCACTGAAATGGATGGCCTCTGGGTCTTATACCCTGGGGTTGAGATGCAGCTTGATATCTCAAAAAATGGAGTAAATTTTTACTAATTGGACCAAAGGGATAAACAGCTAGATGTAGAAAACTAAAATAAAAACTAAATCTGTTTTGATGGTATCTATGGCATGGAATAGACTGAATGCAGAAAGGAGAGGAATTTTATTTAATATTTGCAGCCCTGAGCAGTAAAAACTAAAGTAAAAAAGTCAAGTGGTAAAAACAGTTCTGTATATCTAATGTGCTGTTTGATCCTACCAAGTAGTTTTACAACATGCAGTCTACTTGTATAGGAGTCATTGTCATAGAAATTCCAAATTTTGGATCCTTGGCCTGTGGTACACACATAATTTTTCAGCTGATACTACTTTTAATGTTGGTTGTTTTTTCATATTGTACCTGGCACATATAATTCAAAACACTTAAAAAAGATTGTACTAATTGCAAAACTGCACTTTTGAGACTAGAACAGTAAAATACCCTAGTTTATCAACTGAACTTTGTAATAGATATTTATTGAACTTTATAATAAAAAATTTGGGACAAGAAAGTTGGAGTAGTGGTGGGATAGGTGTGAGTGGTATCATCGAATATATTCACATCTGATTAATTGCTAAGAAGCAATGAATCATCAGTACTGCTGAATGCATGGTCCCTTTGGAGTCAGACATATTTGCTTAGAGCACTAACTGGTGAATACAGCTTCCCAACTGAAATGAGGAGGCTTAAGATATATGTCCATCAAACTTGTTCAGAGCCACTGAAGGAAATTAATAAAGCCTGATACCACATTTCTAATCTGTCTTTAATATGCCAACAGAGTTAAAAATTTGGAATTTAGCATATGTCAGTTATGCATGAGATTGACAGAAGTTTAGTCTTAATAGGGAATAGTATGTGCAACTGACTTCCAGTTGTTTCTACTGGCCACCAGGCAGGGTAAATACACGGGGTATGTACCCAGAGTATATATGGGCATTTATATTTAAATTAATTATGTTGAAATTAGAATGTCATTATGCATATGGTATTCTTTATCTCATTCAGAGCTGGACACATCTTGCCCAGTGATGTTATTAGATCCCTTCTTTTTGTTTTCCAATGTGGTGGTCATCTGGTAGAAGTCATACAAACTGAGAGTGGGAACGTTGGACTTCTTCAGGCTCTTGGCTTTCAGGCTAAGTCATTGGATTTTTCTAAATTAGTAACCCAAGATGAATAATCATGGATAATAGTTTCAATAAGCAAAAAGTTATAGTATATAAAGGAGGCTGTAGTTAGCTAGAAAGGTGGGGCACAAAATACTTTTTAAAAACCAGAAAATTCACAATAATTATAGCTCTTTATGTCAAAATATTCAGGGCTGAAATTACTGAAACCCACAAGAGCAGGTGTTCTGAGTGATAATCTAAGGTGTAATTAGAGTTTCAGAAGAACACTATAAGGTGCAGTTAATTGAAAGAAAATATATGGTTAATCATGGAATGATTTATTTAAAAAATTAAAAATAGACTGACAAGCTATTAAAAAAACCCTATTTCCTAAATCTGTATTTTGACTAAACATAAAGCTGAAATACGTTGCTACTTTGATTAAAAAATGTAAACAATTTAGTTATGTCTTTAAAATGGTGTATAATTATCTCACTTTTTATGTTATTACACCTAATTATTTACATAATATGTAGGTTGTTTCCAAGGTTCACAAAACCACACTGAGCAGACAGATTATAGGGATAAATAGTAGGACAGTGCTTTAAATTCCACTTGGATTAAAGGACTTTAAAAATATAGAAAGAAAAAGAGATTTGGGCCTCTTCTCTTGATTTTTATAACCACTTTGGATATTCATATTTAAACCACTTTTATCTCTATGTGTCTATCAATAACTTTTTAGTCACCTCTTTGATTTTTTCAATTCTCCTCAAATCTGATTAAAGCTCTATAACTATTATGAAAGGAATTTTAATAGATGACGGTAGGTGCTGTTATGACCTGTTAGAACAAGAATCCTTCAGAGCCAGGATTCATTTGAATACTGGTCTGTGGGGACAGGGATCACACATTATCAATAAGAAGGGGATCAGCAGAGTAGAGCTGCGAAGAGTATTAAAGGCATCACATTGTTCCTCTTCATTATGTGAATGATAAAACTGGGGACCAGTGAGATTAAAAGATTTTCCCAAAGGGTCAATATATGACACTAACTTCACGAACAAAACAATTTGATCAGTGATCAGTAGTTTGGAATAATGAAAAAGTCATTTTGAAGAGAATAATATGTCATATGGCTTAAAAATAGACAGAATTTTCAACAGTTGAGATGGAAGTCAAAAGGGATGACAAGGGGAAAATACTCTACTGTGAACAATGACCTTGTGGCAGAAAATATGGGATACCTTAGAGCAAGGTTTCTCAGCCTCAGCACTACTGACATTTGGGGGCAAGAAATTCCTTGTTGTCAGGGGCTACCTGTACATTGTAGAAGGTTTAGCAGAATCCCTGGCCTCTCCCCACTATATGGCGATAGTATACCCACCCTGCACACTCTTGAGCTGTGACAACCACAACTATTTCCAGACTTTGCCAAATCTCCTGCAGCGGGGTAGGGGTGGGGCAAAATTGTTGCCCTTATCCTTGAGAACCACTGCAATAAAGCAACAGAGAGCCTTGGAAGAAGGGCTTGGTCGCAGTGCATGTATTAGTCACTCCTAAATGCTTGTTGAAAATAACAGAGCAAGGAAAAGAGGACAAGAAAGGGGAGGAAAGAAGATGAAAGAATATATACATTTCTTTCTTTTTTCTGAAAACTCTGACACTAAACTAAAAACCTTTAAAATGAAATAAATGTTCATTTTAATGGGAAAACTGTGAGGCATTCCATCTCAAACTGAAATATTCAAATAATTTTCACAGATAGAAAAATATATCAGTTCAACTTTTTTTTTTTTTTACTTTGGGACATAAAATGCAGTCTAGGGAAGGTTAATTGCATCAACAAATGTGGAAGAATGGATGTGACAGTCGATGTGTGGGTGGTGATGGGCTGTGAGGAAATCACTTACTATAAGGTGGCAGAGTTAGATAATCACCTTTAGCAGGCAACCTCTTTGTGAATCATGGTTATCTTCTACTTAAACCACATTTTAAAATAAAGTAATAGGACAGAAAAACTTCCTCAGTGCAAAATGAAGTTTAAAAATGAGAGCGTTTTGGGATGTATGGAAATAGCACAGTGAGTACAAGAGAGTAAAGAAGAGTAAAAGTCGCCATCTCTTCATCCCACTCATAAAGCAACATGTTTTGAGTTCATCCAAATATGGTGCATTATTCAAATTTGTTCTAACAGTCTCAAACCAGAAATTGATGCAGCAAGTAAATTGGTAAGAATAACTTTCTCTGTTGTAATGTCAGGGTGACACTTCTTACAGTGCAATTTTTTAGTGAATTAAAAATTAAATGTTTTGAGCAACAAAAAGTATAGGTATCTTCAAGTGCATTTATGATATAAAATAGTTAACTGAACAAACAGTATGTGATGTTAAGTCTGTATATGTCAGGGCTCGTGGGAGACTAAGCTGTGAAGGTAGAATGGAAACGTATGATTGAATAAATATTGTAGCCAAGCATATGGAACATAAAAATGAAGAAGATGTGGAACTTATCATCTAGGAAAAATTGTTGTAGATATCAAAGAAACATGAAATTAAGTGTAACCTGGAGAAGGCTTCATGGGAAAACCTGCCATAAATGAGTAAAACGCCAAAAGAAGTGGTGGGAAAAAATTATGTTCTAGGCTGAAAGAAGGCCCACGTCTAAGAAGACAGAGTGGATTTTAAAAATAGGATGAAATCTGAGTTTTCTGAACATAGTGTAGATGTTAGGTGAACACAAGGCCCTAAACCAGTTCATAGAACAGTTTGTATCTATCGTGAAGAAGTCAGGTTTTGCTGACTTCTTCACACCAACCTTATATCTCAAAACAGCAATCATCTCTTATGTCTCATGATTCTAAGGGTTGGCTGGGTAGTACATCTAATTTGGGTTGGATCAGCTGATTTCTGCAGTATACTAGCAGTGTGACTGGGTGGAGTTTTCTAGAATGGCTTTATTAAAATGTCTAGTGGTTGGCAGATGAGTTGTTCTAGACCACTGGTCAGCAAAATTCTTTTCTAAAGGATCAGGTCGTAAATATTTTAGCCTTTCCAGGCCAAAAGGCAAAACTGAGGATATTATGTAGGTACAAATGTAACAAGAGAGAAAACAATTACCATAGATTTTTTTATTGACAAAATTAAAAATAAAATAATAATTGAGTATAATTTTTTGTGATACAGGTCTTCTAATGAGGAAAACAGAACTTCTATTTTGGGGGGGAAGGAAAACATACTTAATTGAGGCCAAAGTTAGCATTTATTATCATCAAATTTATTGCTAACTTTTTTCTGTAAAAATCATCCTTAGCTCTGACCATACAGAAAAAGATGGTTGGCTGGATTTGGTTTGTGAACTAAAGTTTGCTGACCTCTGTTCTAGAAGGCCCTGGTTCTGATCCATTCTCTAGAAGGTCTCATTTTCCAGTATGCAAGCATGGACTTCTTCACATGGGTTGACTCGAGATTCCAAAGATAGCAAGAGAAGACAAGCCCCAATGTTCAAGCACTTTGCAGAATCTAAAAAAAAAAAAAAAGAAAAAAAAAAGAAAAACAAATACGAATGTGCCTGTCCTTTCGCATTTTCTGGAACATAAATGTCTCTCTAGTCCACTCTTATCATGTATCTCGTGTGTGTGTGTGTGTGTGTGTGTGTGTGTGTGTGTGTGTGTAAGTGCAGTGTACCTATAGCAGGGATGAAAAGCAAAACAAAGTATTACTTTTCAGCATCTGGCATCCAAAAGAAAATTTTGTAGTAACCTTGTATTTATAGAAGGCAGGCACTGTGGGGATTGGGGGGAGTTAAAATTTTCTTTATTTCCAATTTTAACAAATCAAGAGGCAGGCATGGCTGAATTGGAGTGTTATGTAAAGGAGGTCCTATCTGCCCAGAAAGAGAAACAGGGAGGGACTTGACTGCATCAGTTCCAGAGGTTGTGGGAAGAGGAAGAAGACGGAGGAAGAGGGGTGAGCCCAGGGTAAAGATGCCTAGGGTAAAGGTCCCCAGGTACCTCTCTCTCCCCTGAGGGGATGACTGACTCAGGGCTCTCCTGCAGGGATCTGAGAGGGGAGTGGTATTCAACCAAATCAAGTCTGTTTAGGCAGAAGTAGAGCTATAGTTTACATTTTCTGAGCTGTTTTGATTTTTGTGTGCTATAAACTGGAAACCAGAATGTCCCAGAAGCCCACAGTCGACCACAGAAAACAGCTGTTTAGAGAGCCAGTGAGGTCCTGCCACTGGTACAGTCACAGGAGAGTCATGGCAACTCACAGTAGAAACTGAAAGTGAAGGGCTTAAACCAGTGGTTAATGGAAGGATCTGGAGGCATTAGAAGGTTTTCAGCACCAGCGAGAACAGAGCAGCAGTGCAGATGACTGATCCAGAGTTACATACATCACAGATTTCAGAAGATACAGCTATGTTCACAGAGATGAGACCAGGGCTGACCCATTGTCACCAGTTCAGGAGACAGCCCAATGAACAGTGAGAATAAACTGTTCTGTCCAAGGATTTCGTCTTGCTCACCAAAATGCCATCTGGCATTGGAGCAGAAGGAGAAAGGTAGATATATGAGAAACTGAACATTTTTACCTGAAGAGGCTACACATACCTAAAGGGACATTTTAAATTGTTGCATTGGCTGGATTGGACTAATATTTAGTCTATTTTTCTTCTACCTTTCTAACAGGGCTCACAAGGAAAAGTCAGAGCAGTATTACAGAAAAACAACAACAAAAGCCACATTTTCTTTGCTAAATCAGAATGCAGTGTGAGTAAATGTGCCCTATTTTATATAGCCACAGGTTGGTATAGAATAGGCATTCAAAAATCAGTTGCTGTTATAATAGGATATGACAATTGCTTGAATTTGGGAGACTGAGAAAAGAAAGTATCACAGAGTATGCCAAGATTTTGATCTGAATAATATGGGAGAATTAGGACAGACAAATTTATAAAAAATATGAATATCAGCAAGATGAGTTCGTTTGGGGGTAAAAAATATGATTTTGAAAACAACAGGAGGGTTGATGAGTTCTAGGGCATGAAATAGTTAAGAGTAATGGCTACATAAATATAAACTGCTGTGTATTTGTAATGTTAAGCAGCAGGAGGCCTTAAGGATCAGGGAACAGATTATTTATAGAAACTGGGTCCTTGTGGTTGAAGGAAGACTAATGGAAGTCTTGGTATTGGGTCACAAATTTTATTCTTTCCTTATAATTCTTGGGTTATACATGAATTGATGTTGAGATTTTTTTTTGTAAGTGAGCAAATGCAACAAATCCTATAGCTATAGTTTAAGGTTGACAACATATTAAATGCTTAGAAAAAATTTAGAAGGGTATTATGTTTAATTTTAGAAACTATCTAGTTTACCCATTCTTTTTTGAGTCTTCTGTTTAAAGAGAAGCAATCTGGGGAGAAGGCAGGAGAATTGGAGTGATCTCTTCTCACTCTGTCAGTTTCGTTTCCCTTCTCCATCACGTAATCTCCCAGAATTACTATTTCTTAACACTTCTAGTGAAAGAAAATAGTCTTCTGGAAGTTGTTTCCCACCACTGTAGGAATTTCAAAAAGTATAAAATTTATAAGGGCCTGGATCATTGGAACTCAATTCCTCTGTTAACACTTACTTTTATACTGGGTCTTTGTAAGTGTATTAATGTATAAAAGAGAAAACTTCTAACAATGTGGGAGGGAATGAACAAATGTTACCTATTATTTGCAGACCAACTGGTTTACCTGGAAGGGTGTGCGTGTGGGGGAGACTCAAAAGAGGTCCTTGTTACTGAACTTCCTGGCACCAATGTTCTACTCCTTTCTCCCATAAAACATATGATAAAAAGTTCACTCTCTATTTCATGGCTTTGAGAATGTAGGAAAAGTGTAAATAGTTCTTCCGTAGGTGCTAGGCAGTAGGAGACAGGAAAAAGAAAATATTGAGAGTTGGAGCGGACCCCAAAGAAAGATTATATTGGAGGAATCTCAAAAGTAATAGAAGATCTAATGGTTGAAAGCAGAATTTAGTCAATGGAGGGGATCTGTGGGAGGAGGGAAGATGGGGCTTGAAGAATTAGTGCAATTTAGAAAATGAATTGAGGGAGAAATTAGGATGGATAAAACATAGGTGTTTAAACATGTAAATTTAAAAAATCACTTACTATAGTAGAGTACAATGAATATATGTAAGATCATAAAAAAAAAAAAACTTCTGCGGGATTCCCTGGTGGTGTAGTGTCTAAGGCTTTGGTGCTTTCAATGCTGTGGCCTGGGTTCGATTCCCAGCCAGGTAATCACCAAAAAAAACACAAACAAACAAACAAACAAAAAACAACAACAACAACAAAAAACCTTTTTCTAGGTGGCTATAAATCTTTTCAGAGTCTCAGACATGAATATTAAGCCCTACTTGATATCTTCACCTGGAGGTCTCAGGAGCACCCAAATACAAAACTCAGCTTACATTTTATCTGCAACCTCCTTCAGCACTCCATCATACTAAGTATCACCATCATTCATTCAGATGAAAAAAAAAAAAAAACAGAAACATAGACATCATTCTCAACTAAATCTAATCCTTCTTAATGTTGTCACTTTGGTCAGAGGTATTATCAACTCTTGCTTGGACTAATGCAGTTCCCTCCTAAATGGTCTCCCAGATATTTATTCTTAGCTTGATATAATCTTCTATTTTCATTGCACCCAAGTCATCTCTTAAAAATCTAAACTTTATCACATCAATATTCTGCTCAAAGTCCATGAATGACTTCCCATTGTTATTAGGCTGAAAACCCAAATCCTTACCTCCCAACACTCTCTCACCACATTTCTAACTTTTCTGTGACTCACATATTGTTGGTATTCATCTCTTTGAGTGTTTTCTTCTCATCTAACATTTTTATGTATGCCTTTCTCTTTACCTGGAGTGCTTCCTCCTTTCACTCATTCCACATTTCACTGAATTAATTTCTACTCTTCTATCAGGTTTCATTTCTATTGTCATGATCTCATGGAAACTTCCTGTTTTGTGCAATGTTATATGCTCTCACAAATCCCTGTTTTTTTTTTTCTTTGTAGAATTTGCTGGAGTTTGCAACTGTCTGTGAAATTATTTGCTTATTACATAGCTTCCTCACTACACTGCAGGATGTACAGGGAAAGAGACCATTTCTGTTCTGCTGGTCATTGTACTAATTGCAGTATTTTCTATTTTGGTTTCTGACTTATGCAAAAGAAAAAAGAGTTAATTTTAGTATACCACAAATCTTCATATACATACAAATTTGTAAAACATGAGCTTGTTAGAGAATGCACTAAAATAACTTTACCCAATAAAGCAAGAAGATATTTAATCCAGATAGCGTTCAGTCTAGAATTTCATTGGAAATAGAAGTACATTTTTCTGGGATCTTTGAGAAAACTGTTATTTCTACTTATTATTATTCCTTTGCTGTGGTCCACAAGATCAAAGTATGATGGAGAAGGGCAGTCATTATAGTGTGCAAAATGATGAGCTTGGGCAAAGTGGGCAGTATTCAGTTCCCAGCTACACTGACCAACATAGAAAGGTAATGGTGGGCCCCACATGTTGGCCATGAGAGACACTCATGGAGAGCCATCAGCAGTGAGCTTTGAAAAGGAATGTGCTGGTGCATGCAGTCAGTGCGAAGTTGAGTTGTCGGCACTGGGGGAAGAGAGCAGGTGACACTTCACAAATATTCCTTCATCTAACCTGAATTGAAACATATAGAGTATTCAAACTCTAGTCTATGGATCACATGGCTGAAAAAGTCAAAGACTAAGTGTAGGAATCTGCAGGTGTTTCCTTTTAGTTTTTTGCCTTCAGGAAGAAACCAAAAGTAAATTAAAATTCTGGTTATTTCACTGGCAAGAGAATAATGTGTATATATTTTTAGATTGTTGCATTTTAGTTAAAGTTATAAAGGAAGAATGTAGGAGTAAAGAGAACTATCATTTTTGCATTTTCTGATTATTTTACTAGCTATCACCAATGTGGATTTAATATTCAGAATTATAATTCTAACAGAAATACCATAAAGAGAGAATGGACTCCAGTATTTCAAATGGCTTTGGGGTAGCTGATCTTGAAATTTTGTTTATTTCCTTTTTCAAGGTAAGGAATCTATTTTTGTTCTGTTTATTTTGTTTTAGTCATGTCATGAGGAAATTAGGTATTTAAGTTAATTATTTTAATCCCAATAAAATGATGTGATAACAAACTATAACTATATAATACCCTCCCCAACTTGTCAGTTTATTTAAACAGTATATAAACTAGATTTTTTGTGTGTGTGATTTGTAAACAAAGGTCTTAAATGTTCCACATGGAAATTAATTACTCTAAAATCACACTATCCTAGAAAAAAATCCGAAATTGAATAAGACACAAGAATCTCATTCTATTCTATCCCAGAAATCTTATCTGCATGAGTATCATTTCAAAAGATTTAAAATAGTTGTTCAGACTCAGGGAAAACTATGCTAAGTTATTATGACATTAAACTTTTTACTCCCCAGGCACTATTTTCTTTATGAGCCTAAGATTTGGTGTAAAATCTCATATAATTTCTTGAGAACTGGTTATGAAATAATTACCATTGCTAGGGAATATGGGTTTTCAAATTAGCATCATGTACATATCACAAAGCACTCATATTTACTTTTCCAAGTGTAAAATTAATAAATAAAATAAGCAAGCAAGCAAGCAAAAAAAATCACTATCTCTATATAAATGTACTGAGTTGAATAGTGTCCCTCCAAAAGTCATGTCTACTGGAACTTAAGAAGTTGACCTTATTTAAACAAAGGGTCTTCACAGATGTAATTAGTTAGGTTCAGATGAGGTCATACTAGATGTTATGGACTAAATGTTTGTGTTCCTCCTGACCCATCCCGTTGAACTCTAATCCCCAAGTGATGGTATTTCAAGGTCGGGCCTTTGCAAAGCAATTTAGGTCATGCGAGTAGACCACTTACGAATGGGATTACTGCCCTTACAAAGAGACCAGAAGGCTAGCTTACTTTCATTCCACCTTGAGAAGTTGGCAGTCTGCAACCCAGAAGAGAGTGCTCACCATAACCCAACATGCTAGCACTGATCTCGGGCTTCCAGCCTCCATAACTGTGAGAAATAAATTTCTGTTGTTGAAGCCACCCAGCTTATGGTATTTTGTTATAGCATCCTAAACAGACTAAGATACTAGATTAGGGTGAACCCTAAATCTAATGATTGGTGTTTTTATAAGAGGAAAGAGGAAAAGCCAGACACAGAGACACAGGGAAGAAGCACTTGTAAAGACAAAAGTAGATTGGAGTGCCTCAGCTTTAAGCTAAGGAATGCCAGTCATTGTCAGAAACCCCCAGAAGCTAGAGAGGCAAAGAAGGATTCTTCCTCAGAACGTTCAGAGGGTCACTGGCCTTGTCCACACCTTGATTTCAGACTTCAAACCTCCAAAATGGTGAGAAAATTAGTATCTCTTGTTCTAAGCCACCTCATTTGTAGTAATATGTTATGGCAGCCCTAGGAAACTAATACAATTTCTTGAGCTCTTTTCCTATCGTCTCTACTTCATAGTTAAATTTATTGAAAGAATTTCTCACAATTGCTGTTTCCTCTTCATGGCATGACATTCACTCCTCAACCACTGCCATCTGGGGTCAGCTTCATCATTCCATAGAAATTACTTTCACCAAGGTTACCAGTAGCCCCTTGTGACTGTATGCAGTGAATACTTTTCAGTCTGCATTGTTTCCTCCTCAGCAGCATTGCGTTCTCATCTCCACTTCTTCCCTAAGCTTTATAAAGGCATCCACAAAATTTTATTCCTAGCTTTATGGGTCACTCTGTCTCAGGGATATTTCAATCTCCTCTTGTAGTCGTCGCTTACATGTTGGTATTGCATTTGTCAGAATTCTGTCATGAATTCTCTTTTCCCTCTAAGTACTCTGGGTAATTTCATTCACATGCATCTACTTGCTGGTGTTTATTAAATCTGTCTTCAGAGCAGATCTCCTTCTTGATCTTTGGATTGTTATCAGCTCCACAATTTAAGTGGGACATCACAAGTTAAGTGCATTATAGGTACCCCCAAATCTGTGTTCAAACCAGAATTCACTATTTTTCTCACTCATACCTGCTTCTCCTTTTTTGTCTGTGCCTTGAATCATGATGCCACCTTTCTCCCAGTTATTAAAGTCAGAAAGCAGGGGGATATCCTAGACTTTTTCTTCTGCTCATAACCCGAATCTTGTCTTTCTTTTCATCCTAACAGACAAAGTTCTATGCCCATCTACTGACTTTCTGGTCCTCTCTCATATGCCCTGGAGTGATCTTTGTAAAACATACATTTAATTGTATGACACTCTTGCTTAAAAGCCTGCAACACCTTCCTGAACTTTGTAGGATAAAGTACAGAATGGCAGTCAAGGCTGACATGACCTGTCCCTCTATGCTCAGGCCAAATAAATATCCCTCCTCTCAGTCCTTCACATGTGCCAAGTGATCACTTTTTGGAGGTGAATGAGATGTCACCCTTGAGACGCTTCTTCACCCCCTATGGCACTTGTCCCACTGCCTTGTAATTCTCTGCTTCCTCCAATGGTCTTCTGAGTTGTGAGGAGCTCATCCATCTATTTACCATGGATCTCTGGTGCCAGCTACAATGTCTGGAATAGAGAGGCACAATAAATATTGGCTGAATGATTGACCCAATAAAATTTCCCATAAAAAGCAAACCAGGGCTTGTAGTAATTAACTCATTTGGCCAAGCAAATGCAAGCCAGGGTCAGATTTTTCTTGTGCCTTTTCCATTCTTATTTATTTCCTAAAAAGTAAGAAAGGAAGGAAGGAAGGAAAGAAGGAGAGAAGAAAGGAAGGAAGGACAAAGGAACAAGGAAGGAGGGAAGGAAGTTTGCATTATGTAAAATTAAATCATAACTGTTAGAAAACATCACTTTAAAAGTGCAGCACACAAAAACCAAGATAGGCTTTGTTTTAGATGCTATACCCACTTGCCAATTTAAAATAAATTCTTTCTTCTAACCACTGCCTTGTATCCTTTACCTTTTCATGGGCTCATACAGTCATGCTTGCAGCTTTAAACTTTTCTCCTTTAGCTTACACTCGGTTGCTGGTTACTTCACAGGAGTCAAATGTCGCATTCTTCTCTTTGCTCACTGTGAGCACTAGTAGTGCCCTCAAGATGCCTCCTGCGCATTTTTACCTTAATCCACCCGTTTGTAAGCTCTGACTCTACCCTGAACTCTTGCTCACCTTGCCTGCCTCTGAGCTCTGCCTTTGAAGGAGCGTGGATGTCATGGTTCTGAATCTGCCCCAGCTGTTCCTAATTCTTCCATTCCTAACGCTCTCCTGCCTCAGAGCTGTGCTTGCTTCTCCAAGGAGGGGCTGTATGGGGGAGAAGTGGGGGGCACATGAGCTCCACTCTGCTCAGGAGACTTCTCCTCAGGAAATTGTAGGTGGTGCAAATTAGTTGCCTTTGTTGGGTTTTTTGTTTTATTTTGTTTCATCACAACTAGAAATTTTCATGTTCATTAAAGAAAAATATGGCAAGGGAGAAAATTAGATGATAATTCCACGTTACATACAGTTTCATCAACCAATCACCAGTCATTAAGATTTTGAGATATTTTTTAAGTCTTTTTATCAATGTGTAAATCTTTAATTTTGACATAGTTATTCTCCTATTGCACAAAAAAATTTATATATATTTTTTATTTTCACTTAACATGACCATGATATTTTGCATGATATTTTTACTGAATGCATATGCCAGAAAATAATTGTTCTCGTTGGCTTAGACTTTAAATTGTCACTGAAAAATAACAAAATGAATCTGATATTAACATATAGAAAGAAAAAAAAACCAATAACCCTGAGAAGGGACTCTCTTTATGCCTAACACCTTGTCTCTATTTAAAATATTTTCCTTAAGATTTATATCCAGAAGTGGAATTACTGGGTAAAAGGGAATTTGTATTTCCAAAGATCGTATTTCATTTGCTCAAATTGCTTTTCAAACATGTACCAATTTATACTGTAACTGAGTATATATGAGAGTGCCATTTTAGTCATCCTCGCCAGACTGTGGTTATACATTTTTTTCTCACTAATTTCATAGATCAATAATGAAAACATTTCTTCGATTCCTTAAAAGCTGAACATTTTCTCCAATGTTTGTTTATATTAATTGTATTTCTCCTGTGAATTTCCTTTAAAATCCTTTGTTCATTGAAGTATTTGAGATTCTGTACTTATCTTTCATATTGCTTTTTATTTAATAACAAAATTAACTGCAAAATTTGCTGCATTGCATATGTTTCCCTTAAGTTGTTTATGTATTTAATGTTTACCTATGGGTTTAAATTTTTTATGTAGTCAAATCCATGTATCTTTTTAATTTATAACTTTATTAAAGTTTAAAAAATACTTCCCACTCTGTCTGCTCCCTCACTCCACCCAAGCATTTAGTAATATTTATTCCCTATTATCATCTAAGATTTTATGTTTTCGTTTTTTTTCATGTAACTATAATTCATACAGGATTTTATTTTGGTGTGTGAAGTAAAGGACGAATCTGTATACTATTTTCTAAAATTTTAACCAAACATCCCCAAGCCATTTCTGAGATACTCTTTTTTTTGTCCATTGTATTGTGATTCTTTGTTAACCATACTTTCAATTCTCAAATATACTGGGATTTATTGTTGGATATTTTATTATGTTTCATTCACCTGCGGACATTTTTATGTAAGTAGTCAATATTTAATACATCTAAACTTTATAATATGTTTAAGATTTTGGGTAAAGTTTGTACTTATTTTACAAAGTTTGCAGAAAGCTCCTTTGTAGTTCCCAATAGAATTAAATCTATATATTAATTAGGGATGAGGAAGTTGTCATGTTTAAAATATTTTGTAGTATTTTTGTATATATAATTTTTACTTTTTCTTGCGTAGTATTTTATTGTCTACTTGTTTAAATTAAATCATTTTATTTACTTACCATTTTAAGAGAATATTCATCTACTCTGATTTTTAAAACAATTTTAAAATTAGGGATAGATTTTAAAACTGTTCTGAAATTTATTAAGTAAAATTATTTTAGAAATTATTCATATATTTAATATATTAACTGTATGTGCTTTAATTTATATATGTTGTAATTTTGTTTGCTTTTTTCTTATTTTCCTCTCTAGATTTGCTATTTATCTATTTGAAAAACACATTCTTTTATTTTGTTTAATTATTCCACACTTACTCATTTCAATATAGTCATTTCTATTTTTTACACACTGTCATTTATGTCTGCTTTCCTTAGGATTGTTAATTCTAACAGCTGGAGTTAAAATTTTTTTTATTTCTGTCTTATCTCTTTTGAGATAAAAGACTATATTTGTATTGTAATTGTTGTCTAAGTGTGCTATTCTACTTTTTATTTCTTACTTGAATCAATAATTAATTGTATCTTCTCCATAGTTTTGATTAGAATTTTTATTATTGTCGATTTGCATTTTTATTTATAATTTCTACTTTTTCTTGTGTTGTGGTCAGAAAATGTGGAGTTCAAATTTTCCTCTCTGGAAAAATTTTATAGTTATTCATAAATATAATGTTGATTATAAATGAAGATAGCATAATTCTTTTTTAAATTCATGTTTGATTCATATTCTATATCAAATTTTAGATTAAATATGTTTTAAATATTTTCTGTATTTTTAAGTCATTTATCTTGTCACTTGTTCTACCAAAACCTGACTAATAAGATGGCACTGAACATACTACATTTATTTTTTGTCAATTCCTTATTGACTTTCAAACTCATTTCACTTGTTATTGCTGCTCTAAAGTTCTCTATTGTTATGCTTTTCTTGTACATTTTATGTATATAAAATGATCTTATTTATTCCATTTCATATTTTCCCCTGTAATTTCTTCTTTGTCTAGGATTTCTCTAGATACTCTTGCTTTTTAATATATCTTTTACATATCTTCATATATTTTGCTAATCATTTAACTTTTTACCTTTCTATTTTTATATATCTTTAATCTTATATTTATACCCTAATATGCAAAATCAGTTTTGTTTACTTTTATCATAAAAAATTTATGATGTAGATAGTATTAGCTTTAAACTATTTTAGTATAATTATAATTTTTAAAACTTACAGAAATTAAATTATGGAAATAGAAAATCTTTAACATTCCATTAAGAAAAACTTTGACATTAATTGCGTGATCATTTACAAGTAAGATAAAACTGCTTGCAGAACTAGTTGAGTGCTCCACATTAGCCAATTTTTTACCCCAAATTCATCATTCTCAAATTCCACAGCACCACTTCCTTCAAGGTTCTTCCTATCCCACTGGCCACTTCTCAGTTTCCTTTGCCAGCTCCTTCTGGGCTCTATAACCTTGAAGCAAGAGGAGTTTCTTGCATCCTTTCTTTGTAAAAATTAGGTTGCACAGCTGTCTCATATTTCCTTATCATCCACTAGATTGCTAGTGAGATAAAAAAAAGTCTTTTAATTATTTATTAGTCATTAAAATTTTTTGCATTAATTTTTAATTCTGTTCAGTTTTTCAATTTCTATGCTTATTATTCCTTATTGACTATCTAGAGCTCTTTGTATATTAAAAGAAAAAATTAACTTTTCAAAAAAATTGTCATTATATGTGACCGAATTACTTCTAGTATTTAGGGTGCCTATTAAATTTTCTAGTTCTCATTTACTGTATCTATCACCAAGAAATTTGTTTCAAGGACAGACATTTCATTTAGGACAATGAGATTTACATTTTATTCTGGTAATACTATCACCATAGTGTATTTCTAAAAAGGCCATGGTGTATACAAATATAATCATTAGAGTGGAATAATAAAGCCATCAGTGTAATTCTTTTATTACTTGCTTCTGCACAGCATTACAACTTATTTAAAGAGAAATATTAAACTTGGAAATGAAATTTTAGACTGTGTAATTCTTACCAACATTTCCATTCTTTACAATTGCAAAGTGCAGAAAATCACATTCAATGAATAATTAGAAAAACATTCTAGTTTTTGTTTGTTGTTTCTACATTTCTTTGAAAATTATCTCTCCCTGGTGGCATTCATCCATTGTTAGAATGATAACCAAGAAAATAATCCCATAAAATGAGCAGATTAAATCAAGATAATATAGCATATACAACCACCTTCCCCAACCCCACTCTTTTTTCAGGAGTCTGTAATGAGCACAAATTGTATAGAGTGTGACTTGGGCTGCTTTTACCTTTGAATTTTTTTCATGGAGGCATTCTTGGTGACTACAGTATGTTTTAGTGTCATTGAACCAGTAATAAATCCCAGTGTTAAACTGTAAGAATCCAAAGGACAAGATGCATGTAATTTAGGCTTCAGTTGCAAATTTGCATTAATGAGTCCTTAAACAGAATCATTTGTATACTTTGCTGTCAATTTCTTACCTGTGGAGGTAGTAGCTACCTCACTGGTTGGTGCAAGATTAAATGTGCAATCCCCTGGAAAATATTAAAGTCAGTCAAGTATAAACTTTGTTACTGTCATTATTTTAAAATTTAGTTTATAGGGATACATTTGAAATCTGTACCATAAAAATTAAGTGAGTTTTATAAATCCAAGGCATAGCTATTCCCCCGTCGTCCCATTTTCTAGTGGGGAACCAGAATGAAATATTCATGGTTGGATTAGGCCCAAAGTTCCATTTTGATTCTTTCTGGAATGTCTGCTGTTAAGGGATCACTTGAGCATCTTTGGTAGGTCTATTTTTCCTTTGTATTCTGCCCTCTCCCCTATGAGCAAAATAATAATTGATAATAACCATATAAACAATAGATAATTATAGTCTGTTTTTTAAATTTTGTGTCCTTTGAAGGGAATGGGAAAATGACCAGGGGCGTGTGTGTTCTGTGTGAAGCTAAGGGTATACAGCCTCTTGCTATTTTACTGGCCTACAGATGTCTCACTATTATCCTCAAATTCTCTGCTTAAGAAAGTCCCTTGTTACTTAGTTTAGGCTGGAGTATTCAGCAGGACTTTGCCATAATTATAAATTAACTTTTATAATTTGATCAAGTGAGAAGATAGAAGATAACCTCTCACATGGGGTTTAGTCTTTACAATAGCTAAAGCAAAATTTTTAGTTCCAAGGTATCTTGCCTGAAATAACTGTTATCAAAGACACATGGGGAAAAAAATCATAGTAATCACAGCTTGAGATGCATTTTGCTAAAAATAAGAAACTCAGTGGCATAAGTTGGGTATCATTGGGTTTGTAGATGGGCATATGACAATAACTCTGATGTTTGTATCAACAGAGAATGACCTGATCAATAATTAATTTATATTTTATGTTTATATTGATAAAAGTGATTTTCTCTGCATTCATCCTGGCCTGAAAAACTATACTTGTTTCTCTGGAAACATATACAAAGCAAAGAGCTGTTTGGAAGATAAATAAATTTTCCAAGGAAATTTATCTAGAAATATTTAGATAATATTCAGATAAAAAACTTAAACCTATCAAATTAAAAGTTCATTAGGCAATGTTTTCTTGTATTCTCTTTTGCTTGTTTATTTTTATAATTTACAGGTAAATATGCCAGTTCAAAAGAGGTTCTTTTCAGTGTGAGGCATAGTGCCCAGCACCAAAGGGAGTGCAAAGATGAACAAGGTTTTGTTACATACTATTGCATGCACAGCTTACTGCACAGTTTAATCTTTATAATTCATCTGGACCTTTCAGCCACCTCTTGGTGCACCTGATAGGTATCTTTATCTTCTCTTTTAGGTACAGAAGAAGAATCAAGACCAGAGACAGTAGTTGCCTTACCCACAGTCAGACAGCTAGTTTGATAGGGCAGTGTCTTAAGTGAATTAATAATGCTTGCTGTGGAGAGTTTCTATGGGGACCTTGACAAAGAAAGACCAGTTTTTACTGGAGAAAATGAAGATACCAGTTCCAGTTGGGAGAAATAAGATGGGTCTTGAAAATGGATGAAATAACAAAGATTTAGCATTTCACACTGGGGAAATGGCATGAAATAAAAGCATGGATTTGTGAAAATGAGGGCACTGGATAATAATGTCCTCGTTATTCAGTGTCTTAAGAATTGTTAGAGGAGGGAGAGCTGCCAAGTGTTTCTGAGACAGCTTCTTGTTCATGCAGTAAGACTCACTCAGCTGAGGTTTAAATCTCAGTTCTACCACTTACGAATTTTTTTTATCTTGGGCTTTGTCTAAACCTTAGTTTCCTCAATAGTAAAATGAGTGTAAAAGTTTCAAAGGGTTGTTGTGAGGATTTACACGGGTAAAGTGCATATACCTGGAACATAGCAACTGAAAATAAATAGTTACAGAGACGGCATGATCAGAAGTACACTTTGGGGAGTTCCCTGATGGTGTAGTGGCTTAGGGTTTCGGCGCTGGCGCTGTCAGTACTGTGGCCTGGGTTCAATTCCCAGTCAGGGAACTACCCACATACCAAAAAAGCAAAAACAAAACAAAACAAAACAAAAAAGAAGTACACTTTAGGAAGACTATTATGGTGTAGACTGACAAGCAGGGGCAGGGAGGAGGAGTGTGGAATCCCTAGAGGTGGAAGTCAAGGTGAAATTCAAACAGAAGATTGAAGCCTGTAGTATGGATTCAAGTGAGGTACAATGAGGGCTTCGACTTGGGATACCAGCACTGTGAATGTCAGGTGTCGAGCATTTTAAAACTTTCTACAGGTGAAAACTAAAATATGAGATATGTTTTTCTTTAATTGTACAAAAATTAAAACTCCTCCCTGTTGACTGGCTAGGTTTAAAAAGTTTGATGACCCGATTTACAATGGTTTATTTCTGTCCAAATAAATCTATAAATATACCAGATATTTCAAGCCTTCATACTTCTTCAAATAGCAATGAAGATAAAATGAACTAGCAGAAAGACCAACAACTCCTTCTTTTCCTTAACTGGGCTTCATTGATTTTTTTTTCAAACAAATGAAAGACAATAAATTGCCCCAACTATTCTTTTCTTCAATACCTGTCTATAGGACTGATTTGGGTGTTCCCAGTTGACTCAAGTCTGTAAGGCCTCACAGCAGGACCACTAAATGCTTTTGCAGCTCTCAAGGATATTCCCTAAGTTCCCTCATTCCCATCAGAGTTCTAGGCATTTGGAAGTATAACCTGTTGGTCCCAAGACTAACATTTTTATTTGTCTAGTTCACAGATCAATGACCAAAACCTCTAAATAGTCACAAAAAAGCTCACAAGAAGTCAGAGGTTGCCCAAAAGGCATTTGGTTTCTGGCTTAGAAACAGTACAGACTTGAGATTTGTCTTAGCAACCTGTCATTCCTACAAGAATAGTGAGTTGGCTTCCTTCCAGTGACTTCTGTTTTGTATGTTCAGTTCTGCCCAGAAGATTGAGGTCTAGTGCTGTGCTGTTCAGTGTGGGAGCCATAAGCCACATATAGCTACTGAGCACTTGAAATATGGCTAGAATTGAAATGTGCTATGAGTATAAATTACACACCAGATTTCAGAGGCTTAGTATAAAAATGATAAAGAATAAAAATATCTCCATATTATTATATTGATTGCATTTTGGAATAACATTATAAAATTAATCTCACTGGTTTCTTTTTTTACTTTTTCTAATGTGGCTACTAGGCAACTTAAAATTATGTATGAAGTTCACATTGTATTTCTGTTGGAAAGTTCACTCTAGAGATAGGGTGCCATTAGTCTCCCAGATTATTTTGACAAATTCAAAGCATTTAGTAATTTGTGATTCTTTCTTTGAATACTCTTCGGTTGGACATATAACCTTGCTTTCATAGGAGCTGGTTTTTTTTCTCTCTACATTTGTCTTGCAATTTGTGATTGTCTTGTAAATCTGATTTAATGCAAAATGACTTCCATTTTGTTTTAATAAAAGCTGAAGGGGCCAAATTAGGTAGAGGGTAAACAAACAAAGGCAGATGGAAAATAAAAGAATGAAAATGCACTAATTAAGAAATTTATACTCAAAACACCTCCACAGGATGTATATTATTTTAATATTTTAATATTGGTTTGAATACGTAGAACTAACGTTATACATAGTAGCTTTTATTCATGACAGGTCAGTCAGTATTCCATGTGCCCTCTTGTTTCTCTTCTGGTTGTGTCACCTTAAATAGTCCTTTATACAATGTGGGGTTAACAACGCAAATCTCAGGGCTGTTGAGGAACGAAGGGAAGGCTGGCTATGAGGGAGAGAGAACTCTGTAGAACAAAAGCCTGCCAGCGTGAACCTCCCCAAACCCTCCTCTCACCCCTGAAACAAGATAATGATTTCACCTTGTTCTGCTGCATTTATATTATATTGCCAGACATTTGAGGCCACTGTTCCCCTCTGAAAATGAATTACAATATGAAAAAGCTAGGCATTATAAGGACCTTATGAGTCACCTTCTTGATCCCTCTCTTAACACAAGACTGTTTTTCAGAAACCACAGACAAGTCTCATAAAGTTTCCTTCCAATAATCCATTCTACCCCTTTGATCTTTTCACTCAAGAAGTCCCAGCTGCCTCCGCTAACCTCAAGTTTCCTCATTAGTTACTTTGGATGTAAATGAGAAAGATATTGGAAGATTAATGTCAAACCCATTAACTTTCTCTTCTCTGGATTAAGTTATTCTATAGCCTTTAATTGTCCTCTTCTTCATAGTCACTGCTACATCCTGAAACCCATTTACATGAATTTTCATTCAACTGGTTCTTAATTTATTAAGTATATAGAAATCCTGATTATAGAGGGATGAATTGCTACTATTATTTTACAGAGGTTTCCTCTAAAGTCAGTATTTTTTTTTTCTTGCTTAGATCCTAGGAGAATGATTTAAGGATTTCAGGGAAAATAATCAATGGTTTGTTGTTTGCTGCTGTTGACTTGGTTAGTTTTACTATTTTAACAATTAAGACAAAAAATATGATGAGCGATAGAGGAGCAGACAGGAAAGGTGCCACTATTTATTCATCACGACTTGACATGGAGTCATGCAGTGTACAGGTAGTGGTGTGACTAAACTAAAGCCAACTGTCCCATCAGGTCCCTTAGGCTATGAGGGTTTTGCCCATGCAAATTTCCTCTCATTACAGGAGGTGGAGGAATTCCAAGGTGTGTTAATAACCAAAAAGAACAAGTGGTAGCAAAAATGAGAATGACTCTTTAGTATTTATCTTACTGATCAACGATCAAAACACTTTTTCTGTTCTTTAAAAAAAAATTTAAATGTTCGATTGAATGAAGTATAGTCTCAATATATTCTGTGAAAAAATAATGTTTTTGTCTTTAGAAATTAAATATGGTAAAGGAAAATTTATGAATATTGAGTTGACCCAACCACCAAAATTTCTAAAACTAGGAACTATATTTCTAAGAATTTGCTTCCCTGCATGGTTCTGGCATAGAGTTTGACTATGCAAAGATTTACTGGGGGATTTGTAAATTGAAATAATGCAGAAGCCGCTATTCTTGGGAGGACACGGTGAAATGATGTTGGACAGAGGTGGTAGCTCTCTAGACCTGTCCAGGAGCCTTTACATCTGTGACCGCCAGACACGGTAGCATCAGAGACCTCTCCGTGAATCCCTCCTCCACAGTTATGGCAGCCAGATGTGGTGGCTTCTTGACCGTTTCAATGACTGGAACTTAGCTGCCTCCTCAAGTAACGGCTTCTCTGATGTCCTAGCTGTAGACTTTCAGGTGTTTACTGCCTAGTTCTTCCCATAGTCATAAAGTCTGTAATTCCTATATTATTATATCACTTCATTTTCAACACTTGTAATGGCTGTTTCCCTAACTGAATCTAGACAAAGATAGTATGTAATCAAGGGATCATTGGGCAATATAACCCACTATTATTTCTTATTTTAATTTCTTCAACTTTAATTGCCATTAATCTTGGGACCTAATATTAATATATCATAATCATTATATTTATAACATATTGATGTTATATTTGTAAACAAGTAGACAATACAATTTTTGGTTACTAGAACATTGACCTGGAAATATTTTAAAATAGACTGATTAACATTTAACTCTTTATGCATCTGAATGTGTTATAAAAAAGTGCTAATGGGACACATACCATATTTTATACCCATAATTTGCTTCCAGGTAAAATAATAGTCAGTAGGCAGTAGTTCTGCTGATGTTGACACCTAAACATCTAGAATACTGAAGAAATCTACCATCATCTGATGTTTGAGCACATATTAAACATTTTGATGCTTTTTTAATATTTTAGGGTTTTGACATTTTGTAGGTAAAATGCAAAACTGATTCATTTAGCTTTTAACTTTTTATCCAGAGGTTTGTCATAATTCTCTTAGTATAGAAGAAGAAAAACTTAACTGTCATTTATTTTAATCCCCACATTAATGCAAAAGAAATATAATGAAACAGTCAAAATGCTGAGCCACTGAATTAAGCACTACTTCTGTAATTCAGATAATTTCACCAAATGCTCTTGCTGTTCCTGGATTCACATCAAATCACTTTGATTTAATGCCAGTTTCATGAATTTCATGGCAAGAGAATGATTAGTTAAAATGTAATTAAACATGAATGATTTTCCATTGCAGCTTTGTAAGCTAAAGCATATTTCGGTGTGAGTTGGTAATAAATCATAAACAAATATCTTTTCAAACATAAACCTCTCCCAAATCAACCAAGAAAGTCCTGGCTTTGCTAAATACTCATATGTCTATTTCAGCTTCAAGTGACTACATATCTAATTGAATCTGGCTTAAACAATGGAGATAATATAATACTTCACAAAATATGGATTCTGAAATTCCCATAAGCTAAATTATGCTCATTTTTAGACTTGTTTAGAAAATATATGGGGAAAGCCTCAATTGCAAACATCTTAAATAATTTGACAATGAATTGATCTATTTGAGGGATCTTTGAAATTCTTAAAAGCCAATCATAATATTCTCTAAATCACTATATTTTTGGAACTGTGCTCACATATAGTCAATAAAAATAGATTTTTACAGAAAAACCTGTGTTGCAGTTCTGAACATTCCAGTTAAAAGAGACTTATCTTATGTCAAATATGATGAATTCTTAAAATCATAGAATCTCAGGATTAGAGTAGATCTTACTCATCTATTGAATGAAGTATATACATATTCAGAGACTCAACATTTAATAAACTATACTTAACATTTTATCAGGCTTATTAAATTTTTGTTGTTGGCAATAGAGTACTTAAGGCTAATGCTGCAAGGTCTTATTGTGATTACCAATTATACTCTAAAAATGCAAAATTTTCCATTAATACATTGTGTGGATGGTAGATTGTCATGAACTAACTCCATTCATAAATCCAAATTATCATTATTTTTAAAGTGTTTCAGGGAAATCATAATCCTAGACCTTTGTTGGCAATAGCAATCTGCCCAAATGCTATATTACCATAGGAATTTTCTGACTTGATAATTTAGTTCTAATGATGCCCTAATATGTGTAGTTATCATTAAATATTTAGTAAAAAATCAAGACACACTGAGTGAGGGAACTAAACCACGCTATTCCAAATCTGAAACCAAGAGAATCAGCCTTTCAGTTCTAATCTATATAACATCCAGGGCAGTATTAATGTCTATTAAACTTTAGGAAAATGTTTTGAAAAAGATGGGTTATCTAACCTTAATAATCATAATATTAATACTATATTTCAGATTATAAAAGCAATACCAGCTCAATGTTATATAAAATTTGGAAAATTTAAACAGCCTAATGTGTGAGGGAAAAAATTTCTTAATTTTATAATCTACAATTGCTATATTTACTTTTAAAGTATTATTTATGTATGTAAATTTATTTATACACGCAAATTTATTTATACATGTAAATTTATTTATATATATTTATGCATATAAATTTCTATATTTAAATTAAATTCAAAAGATACATACAGCCTTTTGTGTTACATTCTACTACTTTTCTATTCTTAAATATTTTTTTAAAATATGATTTTTAATTCCTCGATATTGTTAAATCATTTGGATGTGTCATAATTAACCAATTTTATATAGCTGGAAAATTAGATTGTTTATATTTTTGTTACTAGACATAATTATTTGATGAAAATCTCTGTACATAATTTTTGTGAGTATGATAGATTATTTTCTTAGATTAATTCCTCAGATGAGGCATTATTAAATCACATGGTATGAACATTTTTAAGATTTTGGATTTATATTTTCTAATTGTCTTTATTCAGATTCTCAGAGTTTAGCTTCTTCAGCTTCTAGTGTGATAAGATTGCATCATGGATGGCTGGTTCTCAGTCTCTTGATATTTATTATTATTTTTTTTTTTTTTGGTGGTTCCCTGACTGGGAATCGAACCCAGGCCACAGTGTTGAGAGTGCCAAAGCCTTAGCCACCACACCACCAGGGAACTTACTGATATTTCTTGATCATTTCTGTTTGGGGACATTCTTAAAGTGCTGTAGATCAAGCTTCCGGGCTAGCTTCTGTTTGTCCATGAGGATCTTCTGACTCTGAATATCTATTTATGCTTACTCCTCAGTTTGCAGTACTTATTTTAGAAATCTGTTTCATCTCACATTCTTTTCTCAGGCTACTGTCTCGCGGAAATCTGATGAACCCTAAGTCACTATTAACCCACTTGCCAAGAGATTGGAGTCTGGTTTTTGGATTCCAGACTAACAACTAAGGGCCTATTACTGATAACTTCCCAGAAGTAGACAGTATTAACAGTGACCACTAAGATGGTCATATAATTTGTTGTCCAAATAGCAATGCACTTGAAAGTGGGGAGCACTATTAATAATAATGCCAGTATGCAAGCATGAAGTGGGATTGACCCAAGCAACCCAGGATGTCTGGTTACTCCTGGATTCCTTATCTCCATATATGCCCACCAGTTGAGATATTTTGTGTACCATCTCCATGACTGACTGCCTACATTTGTGGTTATGCTCAAGGTTTTGAGGTTCTTGCCACAAAACACATCCTTAATTCTCTGCTGTCTAAACCTTATTATTACGTTAGTTGAGAGAAATGCTGTTTAATAATATTTAACAATAAATACTTGGAGGGCATGCATCTTTTCCATTCCTCTAAGATACTCTGAACTAGGCCATCTATCAAACCAGATGTTAGAATCCTGCATTCTTAAAAACCAAATTAATTGCCATCTGGTATCATTTCCTTTTACGATATGTAGGGGCACATTTTAAGACATAGGTGTTTGAAATTTGTTGCTTTATCAGCTGTGGACATGTTGTAAGGAAGGTGTTTTCTTTTTCCCTCATAGTGCCATCTTTGTGAGAACAAGAATAAATTCTTCTTTGGTCTTGATTTAAGAAGCAGCAGCTATGTCTCTTCTGGGCCACTAATTTGTCTTTATTTTTCAAACACTGAGCCTTGTAACATTTTCTGTTTCTCTCTTTGCTTTGGTGGCTAGGAAACTCAGGCCCAAATTTTGCCACATTTCTAGCAAATGTACAAGGCTTTGTATATACAAGTATTTCTTATACATGGTTTTATTATTTTTTTATCCTTATTGCTCTTAGCCCAAATACCTACATCTCATTTGTAATTTTGTAATATAGTATTAGTTTTGTTATTGTTTTGTTGTTTGCTACCTCAAGCCCTTTGTGGAAGGAGGTGATACTTAAGTACATAGTGGACCATTAACCAATGCTGTGTTAAGGGTGCAGAACCCTGCCCTTTGTTTCCAAATCGAAAACAGTATTTTCCACCCATGATTGGGAATTGTGTTTGGGAAACAGTGACTGGGAATGTGAAAATACTATTCCAATCCATGGTTGGCTGCATCCGTGGTTGCAAAATGTGTGGATACAAATAACCAACAGTATTGATTGAAAAAAAAATCCATGTGTACTTCACATTTCAAAGATCATGTTGATCAAAGGTCAATTGTATTAATAAGTAATAATTGACAAGAGAGTGCTAGTTATACAGAGAGATAGTAATACATATTTGGGGATTATTTATTTTTTTATGAGTAAGTCCTAGTCAGGTTATTTCTGGAAACATTTCTTTTTTTACATGAGGTCAGTGATACCATTAATACCTTTTATGCTTTTATCTCTGTGTTCTTCTTTTCCACAGTTACCTTCCGAGAATAACTAAATAGTATCAAGTCTGACATTTCTTTTTTTTTAAATTTAGGTAATATTGGCTTATAACATTAAGGAAGTCTCAGCATTACAACATTATAGTTTGATGTCTGTATATACTATAGAGTGCTCACTACCAAAAGTCTAGTTTCGGCCTGTCATTACCCGTGTGACCCTGTTTGCCCTTTGCCCTCCTCCCACTCTCTTACTCCTCTGGTAACCGCCAATCTGTTGATTGTATCTATGAGTTTGTTTTTTATTTTATTTGTTTGTTTCTCTCTCTCTTTTTTAGTACTTCCTCTACCTATGAGTGAAACCATATGATTTTGGTCCTTTTTTGTCTCACTTATTTCCCCTATGATAATACCCTTAAGGTCCATCTGTGTTACTGAGAATGGTAATATTTCATCTTTTTTAATGGCCCAATAGTATTTTATTGTATTTATACCACTTCTTTATCCATTCATTGGTCGATGAACATTTAGGTTATTTCCTTATATTGGTTATTGTAAATGATGCTGCAATGAATGTAGGTTGTAGATATCCTTCCAAATCTTAACTTTCTTACAAAATTAAAAACCTTCCTCTAGGGTTTTAAAACTAAAACATCAGATCTCTGTCATCCTCTGGCATCTCTTTCTCTCCACATTGAAAGTAGTGTCTGCAATCACTGTCTCCATTACTTCCCTTTCACTTCCCTATCCACTGAAGCTGTCCCTTCGAAGGTCTACTTTCCTGAATAATCAATGCAAGGGTCTGGCAGAAGTAATACCGTATTCTGGCAGAAGTAACCCCGTACATGAATGTCTCACACGAGAGGGACAGCAATTTGAACATTTCATCTAAAATGTCGTACAGTGTGCTTGAGCTGGTAATGGATACCAAATCTTTTATTATAAAATCACAAGCATGTATGATTATGATTTTGTAATAAAATCATAGCTCAAGTCCAGGAGTTGCTTCTGCTGGATGCTGTATCTCAGTCCTGGACTTGCTTAGCTCTCAGTTCTTTTTTTCTCAGAATGCTGTTCCCCAGGAGTCCCTGACATAATATGCTTCTAGAATTTTTTTTCTCACTCTCTTTTTCTGACCACACCTTTCTCAGCTTCTTTTCCAGACTCCTCTAACTCCATTTTCCCCTTAAAAGTTAGCGTTTCTCCTCCTTTCATTGTACCCACATACCCTGAGCAGTCTCATTAATCTCCTAACTTTTATCTCTAGCCTGATAACTTTCCTGGTCTCAGTTGCCTATTAGACACAGATGTCTGGATATATTGCAAGCACGTCACACTCAGCAGCTTTTCATCTTGGTCTTTCTCTCCTAGACCTGTTCCTTTTCTTCCCCTCTAGCTTTGAGAATGGAACCAGATGCCTTCTTGTCAACTACAAAAGCTTAGGTGTCTTCTTTGACTTCTCTCTGTCCCTGCCTCCACCCAAACTATCACCAAGTGTTGGTGATATATTGCCTAAACATCTCTTAAATCATCACCATTGCAGCCTGATCATACCACAGGGGTTCTATTCTCTTGCTTACCTTAATGTTTCCTGTGCTTTACATGGTTCCAGGTACATAATAAGTGCTCAAAATATTTCTTGAATGAATAATTCAATTAATTTTAGAAAACTGAGAAATATTAAGAGAGAACAGAAGCAGAACAATGGATTTTTTAAAAATACCCTTATGTTATTAGCACACAGTTTGTTTTAACACGCCAAATGAGTCCTTTTTTGTTTTTTACACTGTATTGCTTTTTGGAACATCTATATAAAATAATATACTTAGAAATGTATTTTTAATGACTTCCAGGAGGTTGTTTCTCCACATTTTAAGTAGGAAAATGCTATACAGTGAGTAATTTAGTCATATAAGCCTTTGGCTGAGATTTAACATACAAACATTTAACGTAAGAAGACACTAAAATGAAGAAGCAGTATATAAATTGAAGGTTGCTACAATGAAATTTCATGTATTATTTGCTTTTAGGAAAGCAACAATCACATTTCTAAGTATCTTTGAAACCTACTTTTAAAATTCATGATGAGAGAGACTTTAATGTATTCTAATTTATAAAAGTAAGTTCAGCTTCAGTTTGATGATAAAATTCTAATTGTTCAACATACATGTGCTCATAATGAGGAAGCAAAGAGTGTTGGTAATTGGGTAGCTCTTTTGAAAATTGAATCTTGGTAATTTATCTGGCAATTAGTAACTGAATGCTGCACTTTTTCAGGGCACTACCTTTAAAGATTGTGCTGAAAGCTTCTGCGAAGCAGTGTTCACATTGAATAATAGTGCTTCTGGGTATCAAACACTACAGATTTTTAAGGAACAAGAAAAGGAGAAGATTATTTATGAGGGGCAGTGTGTGGAAGAGTAGAATTGCTTTTTGAGGTTGTGCTCACACAGGTCAGTCTAGGTTTCACCTGGTTGGCATGAAAATCTTAGAGTTTCTTTTCTGCTAGTCTAGATGAAGAGCATTAAGTTAAGAAGCTCTATAGTCACAGAAGGGTGGGTGTGTCGGAGGTGATTTAGAGACCTTTTAGCCTGGATGCTGTTGTTTAGAGATTGATCATCCCTGCAGATATCTCTGGAGAACAAACCAAAAAAAAGATACATTTGCTAAAGTCATCACAGTTAACACCTTCAATAAACCACATTATTGCTCTTGACCATTAGAATTTTGATGTTGACTTGGTAATGTACAAAATGACCTCATAACTTGAAAGGTAGGGTTGTTTAGACACTGGATGGGCAGATTTCCAGTATACAACTGGATGCTTGCATTTTTTATTTGCTAGAGATTCCTTTGACCTTGGTGAAAGCCAAAAGAGAGGAAATAACATTCAAGGAGGCAGAACTTAAAATGAAAAACACATGAAATCAGAGCACTCTGTGGAATTGAAGCATGGAACACTGACTAGGAATGTGGTGGTGTATGCCCTTGCACAGTTTGGTCTGATCACTCAGAGGACTACCTGGTGTGAGATTGTCCATGTCCAATAGGCACAATGAAAAAGAAGTTATTGTTAGGCAGTAAACATTTCTTATATAGTTTCTCCAAAATAAAAACATTTTTTGAACACATATACCTGTCTGAAGTGTTCTGTGAATTTATTAATGGCTGTAAAGTTCATATGTGTCTTTCACTTTATTCAGTTTCAAGATATCAAATTAAATGGCCATTGAATTCTATTATCTTTCCATATTATATAAAGAAGAGTTTGCATAATAAAAGCCATGTGTTTACAATCTAAATATGGAATATTTATTACAGGTGGCTCTGACTACCTTGTAGCAGATGCTATTCAGTATTAAAATTATTTATATTGTTAACTAACATTTCATGTCTTATATAATGTATTGGCATTTAAAAAAGAAAACAAGGGAAGTAAAAGCAAAAATAAATGAATGGGACTATATCAAACTAAAAAGCTTCTGCACAGCAAAAGAAACCATCAACAAGGCAAACAGACAGCCAACTGAATGGGAGAAAATATTTGCAAATAATGCATCAGATAAGGGTCTAATATCTAAAATATATAAAGAACTAATAAGACTTAACAACAAAAAAACAAACAACCCAATTGAAAAGTGGGCAGAAGAACTAAACAGACACTTCTCCCACGAAGAAATACAAATGGCCAGCAGACATATGAAAAAATGCTCAT
>PVJL010000757.1:325158-345037 GCA_004026885.1 Lyroderma lyra | reverse complement strand
AAAAAAAAAAAAAAAAAAAAAAAAAAAAAAAAAATACAAATGGCCAGCAGACATATGAAAAAATGCTCATCCTCATTAGCTTTCAGGGAAATGCAAATCCAAACCATAATGAGATACCACCTCACACCTGTTAGAATGGCTATTATTAACAACCAGACAGAAAATCAATAATGAAATAAAAGTATTGAAAATACTATAAACCAATTGTAGCTAACAGATGTGTACAGAACATTCCACCCAAGAAGAGCATAATGCTGGTGATGGAAGAGAATGCAGACTGGGTGGTGAACATATAATGCAACAAATAGATGATGCACTGTAGAATTGTACACCTGGAACCTATGTAATTCTTGCTAACCAATGTCACCCCAATACGTCTAACAATAAAAAAAATATTTAAAAAATGGAAAGCATAATGCACATTTTTCTTAAGTGCACAGAAATATTCTCCAGGGTAGATCATATGTTAGGCCACAAAAAAAGTCAATATAAATTTTTAAAATTTCAATCATATGAAGTATATTTGCTGGTCACAATGGAATGAAACTAAGAATCAATAGCCAAGGGAAAACTGGAAAATTCACAAATGTGGGGAAATTAAATAACACATTTTTTTCCCTCAATTTGATCATTTATGTATGTACTTGGTAATCCAATATAAAAAAGCCCATTTTTGTTTTAATTGTGCTGCAGTTCTCAGCTCTCTCATAAAGGTATTCTTGCAATTTGGGAATATCCATTCACTTGTAAAAACTGCATTTGCCTCACCAAGGACTACAGAAAACCACTGGAAGCTGTTGGCCTTCTCTCCCCTGGGACCTTCACCTTACACTGCTCAGCATGTAGCCATTCCCAGGGTCCAGGGCTCTGAGTCACTCCAGAACCCTATTCCAACCCTCTCTCTTGTGGCCTGAGGCCATAACTTACACCTGACCCACTGACTGTCTGAGGGATTTTCTTATGAGCAAAGGGGAGCAATCTCATTCAAGTTCAGAGGATTTGAGTAGAAATGACCCTCACTGGAAATGTGGGGTCAGCCACTTGTCTCTTTCTCACCAGTATCCATGAGGAGGATAGAAAAATGGACAGGAGACATCTGAAAGGCACGGCCCCTGGTTTAGACTCCAGCCCTACAGGCTACCCCAGACATACCTGATATAGTCTCCAGGACATGGCAATTGGCTCAGCAGGGAAATGCCAGCACTACAGGAATCACCAAAGTCTGAGCTTTACTCTGACACCTGCATGAAATGGGAGACAGACACGAGTGCAGTTTCAGAGACTCGCAGTCTTAGAATTTTTTTCCCTTCAGTTGCTTCATGAGGAAGATTATAATGCAAAAATTGCCGAGGTGATTTCATTACATTGGATTATATGCTTTTCTTAATTAAAAAACAGAAAGAAATTAAACAACACACTTTAAACAATCTATGGATGAAAGAACTGGTCATAAATGAAATTAGAAAATATTTTGATATAATACGGAAGGGAGTTCTCGAGCAAGTAGGTCCCTATCAGATTGGTGTCATGGCAGCCCAGGAGGACAAGGCCTTTATGTTGTCACCTAGCTTAATCACAAGATGGGGGTTGCCTGGAATGCTTGTGATCTAGAAGAGACAGTTCTTGCCATCTGGAGGCTGTCTAATGACTGCTTGTCCCAGAGCTGGACACCAAGTTCTTCCCTGAAGTGGGGAACCAGGCAGCTCATTTTTTGGTCTACCATATACTCAAGCACCTACAAAGAGTATGTGCTAATAATATGGTAATTAGTTCACTGAAGTCTGAACTCAGTGATGACCTATATATAGTTAATGAGGTCAAAATCTCAGAATGCCCCAGACAGAGTCATGTCACTAGGGAACATAGCCATAGCATTGTTAAGTTAGAAGCTGAGAATGGCCCCTGGCCCTTTGGAGCTTCTCGTATTATTGGGATAAGGTCCTGTTGCTTGCTGCTTGTCTAATAATCAAGAGACAAGATTGGTAGAAAGAAAAACAGGTTTTATTCTAAACGCCAGCATTTTGAGAGAATGGCAGATCCCGTCCCCAAAAGCCTCCCCATTCTTAGGACAACCAGAAGGCGTTGTAGGCATGTAGGAAGAAGTAGAACCAAGGAAAAGGGGAGTTAGACACGTGACTCACCAGGGAGAACATCTCTTGGGGTCCAGTTTGTTCCATGATGGTTATCTTGAACTTAGTGATTCGTCTGTCTTCTGATGGAGAATCTCAGTCCAGAATTGCAGCCTGGGTGCCGGTGTCTGAATGGCTGAGTTGACTCAGTTTCTTGCAAGTTAGTATTCTGCTGCTTAACCGGATTAACATTGTATGCATGTAGCCTTAGGAGAAACAGGGCCAGTAAGGCTGGCAGAAGGGCAGGAAAGCAAAACAAAGAAAAAAGTTTTTAAAAGTTTCAAGTAAATTACATTGTTGAATCAAACTAAATTTTGAGTGTCAAATTCTGCAAACTGAAAATACAGTGTCACCCTTACCAAAAGGCCTAGAAAGGGTCACTGGGCTGAGCAGCGTAATCGATTTTAATTGCCAGGGAAAAACTGGGTTATTGATACACAATGGGAGCAAGGGAGGATTATGTGTTTCTCCGAAGGGATTTCTGGGGGCTACAGTCTCTTAGTACTTCTTTTCTAACAGTTCTTATCCACAGAAAACTGCAGTAAGTCAAGGCCACCAAGGACTCCAGTTCTTTAAGAATGAACATTTGGGTCACTATCATACAACAAGGCACATCCTCATCCAGCTGAAACACCGAAAGAGAAGAAAAGGGATGTGGTGCAGAAGGAGGATGAAATAAGCTTTAAAATGTCAATTTAGGCCTCATCACTAGCTACAGAAAAGAGTGAACAGCAGATATGTTCATGCAAATTGTTTTCTTTCTCCATCTTTCCTACAACCTCGGTATGGATTTCATACACCTCCCAGTACATGAAGAGCACTCCTAGGGCTAAAATTTAAGGTTTCATGTGGGCATATGGCTGGACTGACATTGCCCATGTTGGTATCTGGTGAGATTTTGCATGACCCTTCTGTGGAGACCTTGAACTTTTTTGCCTGAATAAAAGACAAGAGGGGCTAGACTTGGAGAGAACGCTTTCCTTTGGCCCTCCACACCCACTCTCCAGCCTTCCCCACTGTATGCTGTGGCTGAGACATGAACTAGGTCCCTGTGCTCTGCTTTCTGGATGAGATAAGCCAGTGGGAGGTCAGCTGTGTATGCCCCTCCCCTCCCTTCACTGGCAATCCTCTGCATAGACCTACTCCTCTGGGGTCTGGTGACCACTCTGTGCCTTTGCTTTTCTAGCCCTGACAGTGGTAATGACTTTCCTCTACTGTCTGAGGACACTGTACTACTCTCTGTTTCTTTCTCCAACCCTCGTCCACACCTCTATAAATATCCGTTCCTTTCACACTCTCTTTAGTTACCCAATTTGAGGGTCTCCTCTATTTCCTGCTACATTCCAGATTTCTCCAAATAAAAAGTCACTGGAACTATTTTTTAAATTGTAAAATGCAACTTACATGAAGAAAAGGGTGTCTAACATGTATCTAACATTAAACATGCAGTTGTGAAATGAGAACCCATGTCACCAGCACCCAGATCAAGAAGCAGAACATTTCCGGCATTCCAGATGCCCACCTGACCTTACGTATTTCATACCCACAACAGCCCCCTTGCTCCATTCAGAAGTGAATGTTTCATTACTGCTGTAACACACTGCCACAAATTTAGTAGATGAAAACAACACCAATTTGTTAGCAAATGGTTCTGGCAATGAAAAGTCAAAAAATGGATTGGTTGCACAGACTAAAGTCAAGGTGTTGTCAGGGCTGCGTTCCTTTTGGAGGCTCTTGGGGAAAGTCACTTCCCGGCCTTTTCTAGCTTCCGGAGGCAGCCTGCATTCCTGGGCTCACGGCCCCACCTCACTCCCACCTCTGTGTGGGACATCTCGTCTCCTTCTATGACGATGACCCTCTTTCCTTCCTCTTACAAGGACCCTGGTGATGACGTGGGGCCTATCTGGCTAATCCAGGATAATCTCCCCATCTCAAGATTCTTGCTTCAATCATATCTTTAAAGCCCCTTTACCCAATGTAACATAACATATTCACCAACGCCACTGATTAAGAAATGGACACTTTTGGTTGCTATTCTTCTATCTGCCACATCCACTATCTGGATGGACTTATTCTGGTAATTACTTTGACAAGTAAAGCTATTTTTAAAAATTATTTAATTGTACCCATTCATCATTCTCCAGTCAAGTGGTTTTGTAGTTAGGCCATGGCGTGGTCACTGACCAGCCTGTAGTGAGCTGTTTGGAGCTCAGCCATCAGTTCTTGGCCTTCAATTTTGGTCAGGAAGCCAGAATGCCACGGTACAAGACCTGCCTCACTCACATTAACAAGGAATGGCTTCTGACGACTTTTTGTTCATGACCTTTTCTCTAGGACCATGACCCTGAGAGATATATTACCATCCTTATTTTATAGGTGAAGAAATTGAGGCTCAATGGGCTAAAGCAACCGGCTTCCAGTTAATGAATGGCAGAGCTGATATTTAGCACCTTAGTCTGTGAGATGACTTTGTACTCCATCACACAGTTCCCCTTGAGGAAAAGATAATTCTCTTCACAGATAAAATAGGATTGAGGTGGGACACTCCTGCACAGATGCGATCTTATGTTGCTGACAGAGCAGCCCAAAAGTGGACAAAAATGTTCTGCACTATGAGCTGAATGGAAATGCCCCTGAAGGACTAGGAGCTCTAATTTACATTTCTCTGAAATTTCCATCTGCTTACTCTATATTCTCTCATCAAGTTCTGCAAAACAAAATTCTAAATAAAAATATAATAACTGTTCACTGAGTCACCTTAGCAGGTTTATGGTCTGTTTCATGGGAGTGGACAGTGTATTGGGTCAATGGCTCTAGTAACAAAATACATGCTAGGGTCATTATTTATAATGGGCCGTGAAAAAAGCAGTAGTGAATCTGGCATGAAGCAGCAGGCAGTATAAAATTTTAATTGGGAGGGACATTTTTGGAGTCTGATTTCAAATGTCCTATGGTTATAGTGAAAACAGCTTTCAAGACAGATAGGCACTATGACTGCAGTGAGGATGGAGAACTGTGGGCATGTTTGCTTAGGACACCAAAAAAAAAAAAAAAAAAAAAAAGATACAGCCAAATCTCTTCTCCCTGACACTTATGTGGCACTATCATCAATGACAGTATCAAATTATAGATCATCTGAAAAATGACTAAGTTCTTAGCACACGTAAAACATGAGCATAAGAATAGAGTTAGTATCCCAGTCTAAGATCAATTCAAACATCCTTGTCTGACACCTGCTACAGGTCTGCAGAGTGCTAGGACGTGTGGGGACAGCAGGAAGGTACTGAAGGAGCAGCCAGTGGCACACACTGCATGAGCTCTGGTGTCATTATCCTGGACAGACCTGAGGCTCTGCCAGAACTCAGAACTGCCCATCAGGATGGGAGGCAGTAGCCAGGCCTCCTGGAGAGGTAAACAAAGGAAAAAGCTGCAAAAAGTTTAGGACAAGGAAACCATACAAAAACTACTAGTTAAGCCACTGTTACTCAAATTATAGATTGTGATCCATCTAATGGGTTATGAAATCAATTTAGTGGATTTTGAAATTAAATAAAACAGAACAGAAAATATCAGAGTGCACTACACATAGTAAGGGCAAATGTTTCACGAAACATTTAGTGTGGTTTTTATAAAGGTAGACGCGGTGTGTACTAGGTCACAAGAGGAAATGTGTTTCTTACTGTGGGTCATAGTTCAAAAAAAGATTGCGAAACTCAGGTTTAAAGGAAGTGGTTGTGAACTCATTATAAAACTGGAGAGCTGATTAGTCAATTCCATTACGCACACCTACCTTTCTTGAGACAGGCTCAGCAGTCCTTTCTCCTGTGCCGTGGCCCATCTATTTTATAGATGAGAAACACTGGGCACAGAGACAATGACCTTCCCAGGGCCATGCTGCTAGACAGGGCAGAGGACAGCGTGGAAGTCAGCAAGTCCCAGTCTTCTTTCAGCATACGTCCCCCACGATCCCTGTTAAGACCATAAGCTTTTTGAAGGCAAGTTCTGTCTTGCTGTATCTGGCCTATTTTTGCTTGCCATTTGATATTCCTTTAACTCTTGCTACACAACAACAATTCAAACATAGTGGCATTAAGCAATCATTTTAGTATGCTCACAGATTTTGGGGGTCAGGAATTTGCACAGGGCACCGAGGAGATGACTAGTTTCTTCTCCATGATGTTTGAAGTCTCAGCTGGAAAGACAAACAGCCAGAGGTCACTTGCAGACCAGACACTGGAACCATCTGGAGGTGTCTTCATTCACACATCTGGTGCCTGGGCTGAGGAGCTTCAGAGGCTGGAATTGTTGACCTGAGCACCTCTCCATGACCTTTCCATGTGGCCTGGGCCTCTCCTAGCTGGGTGGCTGGGTTGTTGGTGGGCATATCCCAAGAGGGCTCCTTAAAGGGTAAGATGGAAGCTGCAGGCCTTTTATGATCTATCCCAGGAGATCCTATATGACCTTCTACCATTCTCTGTGGGCTGAAGCATTCCTAAGCCCACCCGATTTAAAGGGAGGAGATATAGATCTTACCTCTTGCTGTTGTAAAGCCACCCCATACGATGTTCGCAATTTTCTTGGTTTCCAACTAGAGTGTGAAAATTTCTTGCTTGGGACAACTGGATTTGCCTTGATGTGGATGAGTGGCTCAAATTCCCTGTGATGCATAGTGCACTTTGTGGTTAATAATCTTCTGCTCATTATAATGATCTGTAGTCTCTATAATAGTAAATGGGCTGGAACCACAGATATATTTACTGCCTTAATTTAGTTGTTTTCATTAGGCTTATTTTAAAGTATTTTCTCTCCATTTGGACTGAACGACTTTTTTCTCGGCTTATCTTCAAAGTCAATAAGTTTAGCATTCTTCACCAGCTGGAAGCCCAGATATTATACATTTCCCCTTCTGTTAATCTTCTGTAAATTGATCTTTACAGCCAGTTGAATCCATTCATCATTGCAAGCTGTCCTTCAACATGTGTATAGTGTTGCATTTAGCTAACCTAAAGTTTATTTCTTTATCATGACTGAAGTTCTTTGTCATGTTAATAGTTTATAGTTCTTTCTTAGAGCCGGCAGAGTGTCAGATTGGCCATGAAGAACAAATGGATGCTAATAATGTTTCTGTGTTTTGTTTCATCTTAACCCTAGGGCTCTTCGGTAAATTTTTTTATTTAACTTTTTTTTTTTTTTTGTATGTGGGTAGTTCCCTGACTGGGAATCGAACCCAGGCCACAACGTTGATAGCACTGAAGCCTAGCCACTACACCATCAGGGAACTCCCTCTTCAGTAAATTTATTCCCAAGAAGACCCATAAGGTCAGAGGATCTCTAGTATATTCTATGTTCTGTAAGAGGACCTACAGTTTGGCAATTCTCCCCACAGTAGAACTGGGCAGTATATTTCATCTGTTCTCATTGTACAAAATTTTAGTTTTGATTTTATTCACCTACATCATCCCTAACTGATACAAAGCAGACTACATCATGCAGTTTTTAAAAATCAATAAAATCCATATTGTGAGATAGGAAAGGGAGAGAGTTGTAAGTGAGGGAAGGGAGTGGGAGAGAGATGAGAAAGATTGGTTCTCTGCAGAAAAAGGTCACAGAAATCCAGAGCCCGACCACGGGAAGGAACTATGCTTTCCCACTTCAGAGATGAGAATATGAAGCAACTAGTAAAGATTCAGAATCAGAGCATTATAATCAGTGTGGCTGGAACACCCTAGCCCAGGGGCATGTCCCTTCCTCCTCAGGCCCTGCTATGCCCCAGGGAATGATTGGCTGGTGTGCAGCCCTGAGTCACTTGTGCCAGTTGCTGGGCTGAGTATAGGACATGGAAATCCTGGCCTGGGCTGAACTCCCTTGGGAAGACAGTCTAGGAAGTACTCTTTGCACCGGTGCTGGGTTGGGCAATGAGTAGGATATCATGGGAATGCTGACACAGGTGGTTAGGATCCCAGCTCTCAGGATACTTACACTCCAGCTGGGCCACCACCACACACAGCAACCCACAGCTCTGATCACTAGTACAGGACAGGCCCAAGAGCTCAGACTGACACTTCCCTCTGCATGAGGTCTTCAGGGGCGACTTCACAGAGGCAGGAGAGGGGTCATCATGTTCCATTAATTGCGATCAGTCTGGCTGCAGTGGGTGGACAGAGAACAAATACTTTCCTTCAGCATCTCAAAGGTCATTTCCTGGAGCCCCGTCAGTAAGGAAACCTACAGGATTTCGCAACTCCACGGTGGCCTCCAGTAAGTACCTGTACCCCTGTCCCAGCCTTCTGTCAAGGGGAGAAGAGCCACTTTGTCATGTATACTCTACTTCTACTGCACCAGAAAGGAAGCCTTCAGTCTGCTTTGAGTAGTGAATCCTCTGAAGCAGCCGTCCTTCTGGGTGTAAACCACTGTGCTCCTCCTGCTTCCAGGATCCAAACAGCGTGACTGCTCTGAGTCCCTTCCTACCCTCCGTGCCAGGCACTGGACTTGTATAAATGCCTCCCGGCAGCCAAAGTAGACTGGGTTGGAATGACAACCCCATTTTTTTTTTCTCAATGGGGAAACAGGGATCAAGATGTCAAGTAACTCACCCAAGGTCACAGACTATCAAAAGGTGGAGGATTCGAAACCAGGCACTCTGAGTCAAGAGCTGGCCTCATGGCTGTTCTGCGGTGCTCCCTCTTCCTAATGGTGCTCCCAAAGTCACATTCTGGTGAGCGTCCCCGATGCTGCCAATGGAAAGTTTAGGTAAGCTCAGTGTCTCGATACCCTTGGCACAGGGGTTCATCCTGGAAAGATGCTTTTCTAGGGTATAGCTGAGAACCCACTTCCTGCCCATGCTTGCACACGTGCTGAATATAGAGCTCCCTCCCAGGAAAAGAAGGCCCACTATCTAGGTGGGCTCTCCTGCCCCAGAACTCCTGGCCGACAAAAGGGAAAGTTGGCTTTCCTGATGGGGGTGGGGCCCAGCTGAATCCTCAGGATGCCACCCATGGAGACACCTCAGCCCAGTCCTGTAGTTCATAGCCTGTACTTGGGTTCAGACAACCTGTGAGAATTGGATTGAAACCTCTGGAATTTAAATCAAAATTCTGTGCACACATTTTCCTGGAAGGATCAGCTTCAACATAATGTTCAGGATGTTTGGGACAGAGCGAGGAGTGTCTGGTCCTTTGTGGCTCAGAGTTCTCTAATTCATGCTCCATCAGCTACTGCAGATCAGCTGCAATTTACCCCAACTCTTGTCTAAAAGTAAGGCCCTCACCAAAGCTGAACAGCATAGCATAAGTGAAGCGCTAAACAGACCTGCAAGTAACAGCTGCTCGAGGAATAACCACCAGCTCATAAATCACCGTCAGCTGATGTTAAGGAATTATTCTTAATTTTTTAAGTTGGGATAATGATATTGCCTCTGTGACAGAGAGAGAAAAGGAGAAAGAAGAATGGCGTGCAGCCTCTATGGAAGCCAGTATGGAGTTTCCTTTATTTTTTTTTAATTCATTTTTATTGTTAGACTTATTGGGGTGACCTCTGTTAGCAAGGATCACATAGGTCTCAGGCATACAATTCTAGAGTGCATTGTCAACTTGCTGTATAATAAGTTCACCACCTAGTGTGACTTCTCTTATGGAGTTTCCTTTTAAAAATAAGAATAAAACTACCATATGATCCAGCAATTCCTTTTTTGGGTATTTACCTGAAAACACTTATCTGTAAAGATATATGTATCCTTATGTTTACTGCAATATTATTTGCAATGGCCAAGACATGTAAACAACCTAAGTGTCCACTGACAGATGAATGAATAAAGATGTGACACACACACACACACACACACACACACACAGGAATACCACACAGCTATAAAAAGATGAACTATTGCCATTTGTGGCAACATGGATGGATCTTGAGGGTATTATGCTAAGTGAAATAAGTCAAATGGAAATGAACAAAAAACATTTCACTCACGTAGACTATAACACAAAAATGTAATGAACTAACAAAACAATCATAAGCTCATAAACAGACAACAGAATGGTGTATACCAGAGGGGAAGGGGTTGGGGAGAAGGCAAAGTGGGTAAAGTGGTGAAATATATGGTGATGGAAGGCGACTAGGCTTTGCATGGTGAGCATGCAACAGGGTACAGAGACATCGAATTGCAATGTTGTACCCCTGAAATTTACATAATGTTATTAACTAGTGTTACCTCAATAAATAAATTTAAAAAAAGTGTTGACAACTGCTGGAGCCGAGCCCTTGTGGGTTCATTATACTAGTCTCTACTTTTCATTTTTTAAAATTCCACAATAAAAAAGTTTTAAAAAATAAATCAAAGAGACCATTCATAACGAGATGCAAATGACTGAGACCACAGAAGTGTTACTTCTCCCACAAAGAAAATCCTACCGGACCCCGCCCAGGCAGTGAAGGGTAGCACGGGCGCATCCCCATCCTCCTGCTTGGAAGGAAACAAGCCAGATGCGGGCCCCTCCTCTTCAAGGGCTCCGGATCCCGGCATTCTCCTTCCTGCTGGCCTCTCACTAGCCCAGCGTCTGGGCTCTTCACCTTCCCGGGAGGCAGTTCCGCTCTTCCTACACCGGTTGGACTGCCAGAAGGAGAGGTGTGCGAGGATGGAAAGGAGGTAGGTGGGAGCGCCTGCAGAGTGGTACAGGTGAGGCAGAGTCTGGCATTTTCCTACGATTGCTCGGGGGACGCGGGGGTGGATGGAGAGGATCGTGATGAGGAAGATGGAATGAACACACGCCCGTCTCCCGCCTTCCCTTCCTCTTCCTCTCACCCCGCCCCCGAGGGGCGGAACCCTGGTCCCTCGGGAAGGTTTTCGGGCTGAAGACCCGGGAAGACAGCGCCGCGTAGGGTGGCGGGTCGGGGCGGTGACTTGGGTCTGGGCCGCTGCAGCCCGGTGGCCTGCGCCGCAGCGGCCCCTCCCCCGCTCCCCTCCCCCTCCTCTCCCTCCTCCCCGTCTCCCCATCCCCGCCCCCCATTCTCCTCCGGGTCCCCGGCCGTGGCGGCTCGAGGAGCAGCCGGCGGCGGAGCGGCCGCGTAGCCTTTGTCTCGGGGCCGCCGGGCGGCGGGCCCCAGCGCAGGCGTAAGTGACCGGCGGCCGGGCCGCGGGGGGCTCAGCGGGCAGCGGGCCGGGGACGGGGGCGCTCCCAGCGGGGGATGCTGGGCCCCGAGTCGTCCCGTCGCGCCTAGTCCGGGAAGGTCGCGGGGCTAGGCGGTGCAGGCGCGCGGGGCGCGGGGAGCCGAGGGGCCACCGCCGAGTGGGCGCGGGCGGCGCAGGGGTGCGGGGCTCCGGCAGGGGTGTCGGCTCGCAGGACGCCGCAGCCTTGCGCCCGCGGACGTGCGGCGTGGGTGCAAATCTTGTCGACTGTGTTTCTCCGGGCAGAGGCCACGCGGGGACGGAGGAGGCAGAGAGGACAGGCAATGATGGAGAACACGGGAGCGGAGCTGGCCGGCGTCACCACCATCACCACGGTCACCACCATCACCATCACCATCATCATCACTGACCGGTGCTCATCCCGCCCGGCTCTCCAACCTCTCCTCCCCTCTCCTTTCCCTGTGCCACGACAACTTTATCAGATTATCTTATTTTCACGGTACCACTTTGAAAAAGCGACAGAGTCCCTTGCATTAGGAATAAGTACATCTGCTGTGGGACGTTCTGTCATCTTTCGGTCGCCAGTGACCTCAGTTTTCACATCAGAAAAAGGGGCACAATGATGCTTCATTCCTCTTAATCAAACAGATGGCTGGGATGCTTTCAGTTTTGCTAATCCTGGAACTGAAAGAGTTTTATATATTTAAATTTTTTTTTCTGTCAGTGATGATGATGATGATGATGATGATGCAGTAATCAGTTTTGCAATTTTCTCTTCTTTGATTTTAGATTGTCAAAATACCAGTAGCCAATAGAGGCATCAGAAACATGAGACTTTGACTAAAATAATACCAAGAATAGAAGTGAACTAGGTACTTTTGTGGAAAAATCACCGGAGTGCTGGAGGCAATGATTGTGGTCTGAAGTGTAGTGAGTGCTCTTTCAGTGCTGAGTGGCTCTAGAGCTCATTATTTTGGACACATATAGTATCCCCTGGGTGCTTTTCACCCAACCTCAAGAATGTTTCACCCGACCTGTGTTTCAAAACTGGCATTTACCTGGCCTCAGGGAGCAGTCACACACAAGTCAACACAGCGGGACTAACTATCTGGAAGCCCAGCATGAAAGAGCCCAGAGACCTTCTCTTTATGAAAAGTAACTTAGAGGAAACAAGCTCCCAAAGCCCTCTGCCTGTGTGCCTACTGGTTAGAAAAGGAACCTTGAAATTCTGTGTTTTATGTTCTAATCTAAGAAAGACAACTAGACAATCCTAAATTTCTTGACATGCTTGGAAAATTTCTTCCCCCAAAGTCAAGATAGCAAGACTCCTTTCTAATAGGGCAATGAAGGAGTCCCCCGTATAGTATGGGTATGGTTCACCCTTTGTTCTCTTTCTACAATTCGAGAAGGAGAGTGATAATATTGACTATAATGTGGACCCAGTTGTACAGCAGTTGTCATCTCCAGTTTAAGATACCTCCAACATTGAAGTATAAGTACACATCATAAACTCATACCTGTGTTGTGAAATGGGGGTTTTAAACAGTACATGTGATTCTGTAGAGAGTGATTTTGAAATAATTTTTCCCCTAAAGATATTTAAGGGCCTCAAATTTAACTAAGGCAGAATCCATCTAAAACAATCTCATTTTCAGAGCAAAGACTTAAAGAATTACTTCACCATGTTTGTAATTTGGGATCTTTGGGAGATATTAATATCTAGCATCTTAAGGAACTTTGATGCCTGTGGTTGTTACTGAATTCTATTGTTATATCCCACATGAATTGTTTTAGCTCATGTGAATATTTATATCTCAATATGAATCATACTATAATTTAAAAGTAATGCATTTCTTTTTATTGAGAAATGATTACATACATAAAATCACAGTTCTTCTGTGTACAACTTGGTGAATTTTTACCTATGTATACCCACATACAACCTCCACCCAGACCAAGATGGCACACTTTCCATTGGTCCCAAAGTGTCCTCTCATGCCCCTTTCTAGACATAACCACTACTCACTGTTGTCAATACACAAAAATAATTTATTTTAAAATATTTAAAAAATGATTTCTTTTAAATTTCCTCTCATTAAATCTAGTTGGCCTAATCCCCTAGCAAATATGACTCTAAGTCCAGGCCCTGGGCCCAGCACTGTATAGATGTGAGCCTTGGCCTGGAGACGCCAATTAGAATTGAAGAAAACGGGTAATACTGTACATACCGATACAGGGGGGTTTAGGAACTCAAAGCAGTTTGCATGCCAATTTTGGAGGGTGTTTTTTTTTTTAGAGGTGACAAGGGAAGGCTTCTTGGAGGATGTGAATTTTTAAGTTGGGAACTGAAAAATGAGTAGAAGGTAGTCAGCTGATACATGTGTTAGGAGGACAAAAAGTATTGCAGGTGGAAGGAACATCATGAGTCATGGCTCAGAAATAAGAGCGCGGAGGGTTCGAGGAACAAAATTAACTTGGGGTAATTAGAGTACAGTGCTGGAGAGTAGAGTGAAATACAGCTGGAGAGGCAGTAGGGGCCCAGTCAGAAAGGCTAAGGCCATGGGGCTTTGCTCTAAGGGCAAGGAAAACCTGTGGACAGGCTTCAGTGCGGGATGTGGCAGAATGAGATCTGATTGCTCTGCTGACTGCTGTGTGGTAGGAAGACTGGGAGGGACGCTGCCATAGCATGCAGGTGAGTGAGTGACTAAGGTGGCCTAGAGTAGGTATTGATAATGGGAATGGGGAAATGGATCGACTTGAAAGAGATTTAGAAGGTAAAATCAACACAACTTGGTGTTTGACGGGCTAGGATTCAAGGATGACCCTTAAGTTTCTTAGATCTTACAAAGTGGGGGATAACAGTACACTGGAAATATGGGGGAAGAATCTAGTTTATATAATTCTTTTCTTTGATATATTCCTTTCCAAATACATTTAGTTTCAGTTGCCAATTAGGTTTGAAAATTTAGATAGAAATATCCACTAGGAAGTTGTAACAAATATTTATCGAGTACATTCTACATGCCAAGCATACTCTGATCACTTAGGGTGCAACCCTGAACAAGACAATGAACAGCTCAAATTTTATCATGATGGAGTTGCAGCCTGGGGCCTACCAGATGTGAGGGGTGACTTAAAGACCTCAGTGAATGAGGTTGCTCAGTAAGGTATCAAGAAAAGAGCTGAAGGCCAAGCTTAAACTCCAGCGAACATTAGGGTACTAAATTGAGAAGAAGCGACATGGCCAGGAAAGAAAAGTGTGGTGTTCAGAAGTCTAGGGAGTCGTCCCTAGCGTCACATGCAGCTGAGAAGTTAGATGAGGATAAGAGAGAATCGATTGCAGTGCTTCTCAGAGTGGGGTCCCCAGATCAGCAGCAACACCTCCAGGAATTGAGAAATGCAAATTCTTGGGTTCCACCCCAGCTTTACTGAATCTACATCTGAAACTGAAAGTGGGACCAGCCCTCTATTTTAACCAGCCTCCTGGTGGCTCTATTGCATGAATGGTAAGGAAGTCATTGGTGACTGAGAAACCTGTTGAAAGTAACTTCATTGGGGTTACATCCTGTTTGGCAAATTTTTAAAATATTTAATAGGAGGGTTACAGTTTTGTTTAATGTCTTATTTAGGAGTTTCTAATGTTTTATTTTCTTCTTTATGTTTGAGTTTTTCCTTTCTTTTATATACTAGTTGATAATAGATTCATATTTTTTTTCACACTGTTCCGTATGATTTTTGAAGTTTTATTTTTCTCTACTTTGAAACATAATTATTTGGGGGGAGGGGTCTCACCATGTTAGGCCATATGCATCATTGATCATTGTTTCACTGCCCTCATTTCTGAAACTGAGGAATTAAAATACCAGAGTGCAGTCATGAAGATAAGTGGATCTCAACTCTGAATGGCAACCTGAAAAAACACCTAGATGCTTAAATTAGCTCTTCCAGAAAGTTCCAAGACACTATCAGGGATCTATTTCTAATTATTTGAATTTGTTACTCAAGTGAAGTAATTGGAAGTGTGCCCTTTTCATCTAAAGTGGTCAAACAACGTAACTGTAATTATTGTACTTCTAATGTGCTTGTAAAGGAGAGGACTTTTTTTTTTTTTCAAAATGTCTTGTTTTCTTTTTCAATTAAATTGGGGTACATTAGTTAGTAAAATTACATAGGTTTCAGATGTACCATTCTTTATCATCTATGTGTTGCATTGTGTTCTCACAACCCAGAGTCAGTTCTTCCATCACCATATATTTGAATTCCCCTCCCTCCTTCCCCACCACCCCCATTCCTTCTGGTAACTGCTAAACTATTGTCTGTGTCCATGAAGTGTTTTTTTTTTCTATTTTAATTGTTCGTTTATGCTCTTCTTTAGATTCCACATATGAGTGAGATCACATGGTATTTGTTTTTCTCAGTTTGACTTATTTCACTTAGCATGTTACCATCTAGTTCCATCCATGTTGTTGTAAAAGGTAAGATTTTATTCTTCTTTGTGTCTGTGTAATACTCCATTGTGTAAATGTACCACAGCTTCTTCATCCAATCATTTATTGATGGACATTTAGGTTGTTTCCATATCTTGGTTATTGTGAATAATACTGCAGTAAACATAGGGGTGCATATAGTTTTTGAATTAAGTGTTTTGGATTTCTTTGGATAAATACCCAGAAGTGGAATTGCTGGATTATAAGGTAGTTCCATTTTTAATTTTTTGAGGAAATCCCATAGTGGCTGGACAAATTTGCAGTCCTACCAACAATGCACAAGCCAACACTAATTGTTGGTCAATTTTTTTTTAAATTAAAAATAATTTTTTTTGTTGTTGGTCAATTTATTGATGATAGCCATTCTGACAGGAGTGAGGTGGTATCTCATTGAGGTTTTGATTTGTATTTCTCTGATGATCAGTGATGTTGAGCATCTTTTCATATGTCTGTTGGCTATCTGTATGTCCTCTTTGGAGAAATGTCTGTTCAGGTTTTATGCCCATTTTTTAATTTGATTGCTTGCTTTTTGATTTGAGTTGTATGACTTTCTTGTATATTTTAGATATTAACTAACCCTTTATCAGATGCCTCATTGGCGAATATTTTCTCCCATTCTGTAAGATGTCATTTTGTTTTGTTGATGGTTTCTTTTGCTATAAAAAACTTTTTGGTCTGATGTAGTCCCATTTGTTTATTTTTCTTTGTTTCCCTTGACTGAGAAGATAACATCATTGAAGGTATTGCTAATGGTAATAATGTCTGAGAGATTACTTCATATATTTTCTTCTAGGAGTTTTACAGTTTCAGGTCTTATGTTTAGGTCCTTAATCCATTTTGAGTTTATTTTTGTATATGGTATAAGGATGTGGTCCAATTTCATTTTTTTGCATGTATCTGTCCAGTTTTTCCAACCATTTATTGAATAGACTGTTTTTACCCCAATGTAAATTCTTGCTTCCTTTATCATAGATTAATTGGCCATATAGACATGGATTTTTTTCTGGGCTCTCTATTCTGTTCTGTTGATCTGTGTGTCAGTTTTTACGCCAATACCCTGCTGTTTTGATAACTGTGGCCTTATAGTATAATTTGATATCTGGTAGCATGATTCCTCCAACTTTATTCTTCTTTCTCAAGGTTATTGTGACTATTCTAAGTCTTTTATAGTTCCATATACATTTTAGAATTATATGTTCTATTTCTGTGAAGAATATCATTGGTATTTTGATGGGAATTGCATTGAATTTATAGATTGCTTTGGGTAGAATGGACATTTTAATTATATTAATTCTTCCTATCCATGAGCATGGTATGTATTTCCATTTATTTGTATCTATTTTGATTTCTCTTCTTCAGTGTCATATAATTTTCTGAGTATAGGTCTTTTACTTCCTTGGTTAAATTTATTCCTAGGTATTTTTCTTATGCCATTATAAATCAATTTTTTAAATTTCTCTTTCTGCTAGTTCATTATTAGTATATAATAAATCAACCAATTTCTGAATAGTAATTTTGTACCTGGTACTTTACTCAATTCATTTATCAGTTCCAAAAGTTTTGGAGTGGAATCTTTGGGGTGCTCAATATATAGTATTATGTCATCTGCAAAGAATGACAGTTTTCCTTTTTTCTCTTTGGATGCCTTTTATTTCTCTTTCTTGTCTGATTGCTGTGGCTAGGACTTCTAGTACTATGTCAAATAAGAGTGGTGACAGTGGGCATCCGTGTCTTGTTCATGATCTTAAGGGGAATGCTTTTAGTTTTTCTTTATTGAGTATGATGTTAGCTTATCACATGTAGCATTTATTGTATTGAAATATGTTCCTTCTAGTCCCACTTTGATGAGAATTTTTATCATAAATGCTGCTGGATTTTGTCAAACACTTTTTCTGCATCTATTGAAATGACCATATGATTTTTATTTTTTATTTGGTTTATGTGGTGTTTCACATTAATTGATTTACATGTATTGAACCAACGTTCCATCCCAGGAATGAATTTCACCTGATCATAGTGTATGGTTTTTTTAAATGTATTGCTGAATTCAGTTTGCTAATATTTTGTTGAAAATTATGTATCTGTGTTCATTAGGGATATTGGCCTATACTTTTCTTTTTTTTTAAGTGTCTTCATCTGGTTTGGAATCACAGTAATGGTGGCCTCATAAAATGAGTTTGGGATCCTGCTCTCTTCTTGGATTTTTTAAAATCATCTGAAAAGAACAGGTGTTAATTCTTTTTTGAATGTCAGTAAAATTCACCAGTGAAGCCATCTGGTCCAAGACTTTTGTTAGTTGGGAGCTTATTGATTGCTGATTTGATTTTGTTATTAGTAATTGGTCTATTTAGATTTTCTGTTTCTTCTTGATTTAACCTTGGAAGCTTGTATGTTTCTAAGAATCTATCCATTTCTTCCAGATTGTCTAATTTGTTGGTATATAGTTGCTTGTAGTATTTTCTTATAATTCCTTCTATTTCTATGGTCTGTTGTCACCTCTTTCATTTCTGACTTTATTTATTTTGTCCTCTCTCACTTTTTTTGTTTTTTGGAGGAGTCTGGTTAAAGGTTTGTCTATTTTGTTTATCCTTTTGAAGAACCAGCTCTTGGTTTCATTGATCTTTTGTATTGTTTTCTTAATCTTAATTTCATTTATTTCCTCTGATTTTTATTATTTACTTTCTTGCATTCATTTTGGGCTTTGTTCTTTCTTTAGTTTCCTTCGGTTAAACTGTTTATTCGAGGTTTTTCTTGTTTTTTTAGGTCGGCCTGTATTGCTATGAATTTCCCTCTCAGGACTGCTTTTTCTGTGCCCCATAGATTTTGGGTAGTTGTGTTTTCATTCTCGTTTGTCTCAAGGTACCTTTTTATTTCTTCCTTAATCTCATTTTTGACCCATTCATTGTTTAGTAGCATATTGTTTATCCTCCGTGTATTTGTGTATTTTTTTTTAAATTGATTTCTGGTTTCATATTATTTTGGTCAGAGAGGGTGCTTGATATAATTATAATTTTTAAAAATTTATTGAGGCTTTTGTGGCCTAACATGTGGTCTATCTTGGAAAATATTCCATGTATATTTGAAAAGAATGTATATTCTGCTGCTTTGGGATGTAATGCTCTAAAACTATCAATTAAATCCATCTGGTCTAGTGTGTGTCCTGTTGATTTTCTGTCTGGAAGATCTGTCCGTTAGTGTTAGTGGGGTGTTAAAGTCCCCCAATATGATTGTGTTACTATTGATGTCCTCCTTTATGTCAGTTAATATTTGCTTTATGTATTTAGGTGCTCCTATGTTGGGTGCATAAATGTTTATAATAGTGATGTCCTCTTGTTGGATTGATCCCTTTATAATGATGTAATGTCCTTCTTTGTCTCTTGTTATAGTCTTTGTTTTAAAGACTATAGTCTTTATTTTGTCTGATATAAATATTGCTACCCCAGTTTTTTTCTCATTTCCATTTGCATGAAATATCCTTTTCTGTCCCTTTACTTTCAGTCCATGTGAGTCTTTCCTTCTGAAGTGAGTCCTTTGCAGACAGCATATGCCTGGGCCTTGTTTTCTTATCCATTCAGCTATCATATGTCTTTTAATTGGAGGATTTAGTCCATTTGCAATTAAAATGATTATTGATAGGTACAAAGTCATCACCATGTTGTTATTCATGTTTTTAAAATTTATTTTGTTTGCTTGTTTTCTCTTTCTTCTGCTTAAAGAGGTCCTTTTAGCATTTCTTGTAATGTTGGCCTGGTGGTAGTAAATTTCTTTAGCTTTTTATTGTCTGAGAAGTTCTTTATCTCTCCTTCAATTTTAAATGATAGCCTTGCTGAGTAGAGTAATCTTGGTTGTAGACCCTTGTTTTTCATTAGTTTGAATATTTCCTGCCACACTCTTCTGGTCTGCAAGGTTTCTACTGAGAAATCTGCTGATAGTCTTATGGGAACTCCTTTTAAGTAAGTAGTTATTTTTTTCTTGCTGATTTTAGGATCCTTTCTTTGTCTTTAACCTTTGCCATTTTAATTATGATGTGTCTTGATATGGGCCTATTTTTGTTCATCTTGATTGGGACTCTCCATGCTTTCTTTTTTTTTTTTTTTTTTTTTTTTTTTTTTTTTTTTTTTTTTTTTTTTTTTTTT
>PVJL010000757.1:0-325058 GCA_004026885.1 Lyroderma lyra | reverse complement strand
TTTGCCAGTTCAGGAACATTTTCAGTAATTTCTTCAAATAGGTTCTCGATCCCTTGTTCCCTCTCTTCTCTGGTACCCCTATAATCTGAATGTTGTTATGCTTAATGCTGTCCCAGAGGCCTCCCAGGCTACCCTTTTTTTTTTTTTAATTCTTTTTCCTCTTTGCTCTTTTATTTGGGTGTTTTCTGCTACCTTGTGTTTCAGATAGCTGATTTGGTATTCTGCTTCATCTCACCTGCTATTGATTCCTTCTAATGTAGTCTTCGTTTCTGTTACTGTATTCTTCATTTCTGATTGGTTGTTTTTTATAGTTTCGATGTCCTTCTTTATGGTTGCTATCTCTTTGTGTTCAGTAAGTTCCTTAAGCATTCTTATACCCTGTGGTCTAAACTCTTGCTCTGGTAGGTTAATTGCCTCCATTTCATTTAACTGTATTTCTGGAGGTTTCTCTTATTCTTTTATTTAGGATGTGTTTTTCTGTTTCCTCATTCTGGCTTCCCTCTGTTTGCTTTATTTAGCAGGTATATCTCTTATGTCTCTTAGTCTTTGCTGGTAGTGTTATGTTGTGTATGTCCTGTGTGGTTCAGTGGTGCAATCTCTCTGATCTCCTGTGTGTGTAATCCAGGATTGTTGTGTTTGAATATGTTGTGTTTGTTCTGTAGTTGTAGTTGCATGGTATGCTGCTCACAGCACACCATTAATGGCCCAAGGGGAGTGGCAGAGTAACACCAAAAGCTCACCAGTCCACATGGACAGCCACTCCTGCTGAGATCTGCAAGAATATCTTCCCCATTAGTAGGATGGGACTGATCACTCATCCATCTAGGGTGCCTCTGTGTTGACAGGCAAAATCTCTAGGGGGCCTGTGTTTGCTGTTTCAATTGGACTTTTTTCTTTATATCCTCAGATGTTGGGGCTCTGTTCAGTTGTCCGATGTTTCCCAAGGTTGACTGTTCCCCTGTCTCTCTGAAACCTTGATGTGATCCAGGAGGCCACAGATGCAGTAGCCACCTAATCCACCATCTTTTGAGCTGAAGGAGAGGACTCTTATTAACCATGTCTTTTCCTGATTCTTTTTTCATCAGGTTCCCAAGTATTTTATTTCACTTGACAGGAGGAATTAGAGTATATTATTATGTTTTACTATCATCAGGAAGAGTCTGTGGCAGATTTTCAAATGAGAAGAAACTGATGCAGATATTACTCATTGCCATCCATGTTCAAAATGAATATTTTTCTTTTTATAAGGATAAAAACTGGTAGGTAATTCTAGTGACAAGCACAAAGAAGGGTGCCAGATGTTGAGTGGATGAATGAATGGATGGATGGATGATGGATGGGTGGATCGATGGAAGGATAGAGGAGTGGATAGATAAGAAAGGTAGCATGAGAGACTTATTCTGCCTGAAGAGAGAAAAGCCATCTTTTAAAAAATATTGTTCCGTCTGAGGACGTATAGTGAAATGAGCTGAAGACTTAGAGGTTTTAGTGATGCTACCTCTTATTTTTAATGTAATATTGTACAAATCCTCTAACATCTCTGAGTCCCTTGCATGAAGAGACGGTATCAGCCATCCCACCTGCAGCCAGGCTTGTGGTCAGGACCAGATAGTATAATGACCATGAACTTATTATTAAAACTGTGATGTTCTATAGGAATGTAAATAATTCTTACTATATATGGTTAGATAATGGATTGTAGTTTGATGTTACTTTTAAATATGTTAAGACTGCACTTGTACACAGCAGCTTTGGGTATGTCCAAGTCATTCCTTGAGCCAGCCCACACCAGGTTTTGGCAGGCTCCTTTACTCCTATCTGAATTAAGAAATGCAATGATCTTTGGCTTAATACAGTGTTTTCCCACATATGGGATGCATTGTAGAAGCACATGTTGCCAGGGTATCAAACCTGTGATTTATTTATTAAAACAAGAAGAAAACATACAGAAATAAAGTTAACTTATAGTTGTTGTAAGGAGAAATATTGGATAAATTATAATACAAGTGAGATTCAGCTATGTTGCAAAAATCACGAAGGCAGCTGGCAGATGAATGATTAACTTTGGAGCAGCTCTAGCTTAATCTATCCAAGAGTGGGATGCATAAAGTAATCTGAAGTTACCAGCTATTGAGCGTAAGTGCTTTCACAAACATACTTGTGCACACAGATTCTGTTTAGTAGGTAGTGCCATCGCCACTTCTGAAGATAAAGAGGGAGAAGAAGTGTTCTCGTTGAGACCACAGAGAGCCAATGCTCCAACTCAGATTTTCTGAAGAGTCCAGTTCTCTTTCCACCTGACAACTTCTCAGTAATGGAGCTCCCATCAAAGTATGTCAGATCTCAGAGGCATCAGGCTTTTAATCCTGTTTGCATGTTGATTCTTTTGAAGAATCATCAAATGGGTACAAACGGGATCAGAATGGGGCAGTCCTCAGCAAACAGTACAGAATAAACACAACACCCAAAGGAAGGGGAGCTCCCTGTGCTATATGGATCCTGGCATAAGTGAGGGAGCCTTCTACTCAAGTTCAAGTGGAATGCTTGCAGACCTGGTGTGAGCTCTGGTTGTTCTAGCACACTCCATGAGTCTCTGACCACATTTGTAGGGGACATTATTGTGTCGGGGTAAGCATTCAAAATGTAAAGACAATGGGCTTTGTAGCAAACCATTATTGGACACTTACAATCTCTTGGGGATATAGTTTTTAGTGGGTCCCTATAAAACTGGCTCTTTGAGCCAATTCAAAAGAAGAAAATAAATGCCTTTATTCATAATTTATTCATACATTTTACAGACATTTATGGAATGCCTACTACATGCAAGAAGCCATAAAAATAAGAACTTTTTACCAATTACCTTTTACCAAAAAGGATCCAAGATGGAAATTATCAAAAGTCAAAAGGATTTTAAAATTGTAGGAATATAATGAGAACATTCGTTTGATTTTCATGTTAATTATTGGCCTCAGACACTCAACTCTACTTCAGAACTGCTTAGTAGCTCTGGGGACTGCTGAGAGTTTCTTTGTTGATGTCATCGGTCTTTGTGAAACATGATGTTTGGATGATGACAAATCTGCTGTGTATTTTCTGAAACTGAAGGTTTTGTGTTTGGTAGTCAAACCATGTCACAACACTTCTGTAGGAGACTCTCAAATTAGGGTGAATGAGTCAAGGAAAATACATGGAACTTGGAAATGGGCAACCTGAGTTTGGGAATAATCATGTTCTTGCGTGAAAGGAGTACAGGTTTTAGAGTGACTTAGGTCTGTGCTTGAGGGCTTACGAGACCACTTAAGGCCACTTAACATGCTGGTTGACTGAGTCATTTTCCTTTCTGTCCTTGAGTCTTCTTATCTGTAAGGTGGTGGTTATAATAGACCCTTTTAAGGATACTGTAGGATCAGCTAACACTTAAACTGAAGACTTCCACGCACCAGGCATCATACTAAACATTTCTCCTACGTTATTTCACTTAATCCTTACAAAAGCCTCTGAGGGAGATGCCATTCCTAGCACCATTTACAGACAAGAAAGGGAAGTAGGTGAGGCACTGTCAAGGGTCAGGAATAGAGTAGGCCTTCAGTATGTTTAGCACACATTCATCCAGTCTTCTCTATTCTCTTGCTGACTATGTGCCAGCCTCGCTGGTCTTTAGTTTCCTCGTGAGTCAGTGAAGACAATGGTACCTGCTCCACCACTAGGCAGTCCACTTGTGGGCATGTTCAAATAAAACTGTCACTGAGAAAGCTCTTTGTGATGGAACAGTGCTCTAGAGATGCATATGACCACAGTTTTATCATGGTGGGGCCACTGACAGTGCCCATCTCCTTCCCTGGACTGTGTACTGGTAAGCCTGTCTTCTGATGGCACTAACAAGAAGGCTCATGAAAAGGGGTCTCCCTGTGTTTATGTCCCTGGTCTCAACTACCATCTCAATATCATCCTAATCTCAGTTTGAAATCTGACTGAGTGACTCTGTTAAGCAGGACTTTGAGACCAGCTGCATTTCAAAGCTATGGGAAGGTGATACCAAGGTGAGGAAGAACATAAAAACATTACCTTTATGAGAAACTTGCTCCTTAATGGTGACTGTATCCCTCTGTGGGCTGGATCTTATTTCTGTAGAAAATGTTTACAGTTGCATTGCTGCTTCCTGCCAAGTGACCACCTGTGACCACTAGTGCTGGGCATATTTCCATTATAGGCCAAATAGGGTTTTCCACAGCCACCTTTGTTCAGGTTGGGCTTAGCTTATAACAGTGGCAAGGGTGCGTGTTTCCTTAGGTGATTACTGGATGAGTAAGAGGAGGAAGTCCTTTGGCCTCAGCCCTTAGGTGTGACTTATCTGGGAATGAGGAGCACAGGACAGAGTTACTGTGGACTAGTGGAAGAGGTGAACTCACCTTCTTGCCTACAGTCACATTGGGCTTCTCCCTTTTTTAAGGAAGGAGACGAGGACATGTGAATGACTTTGACTGTGATTGTGTTTATGTTCAACACGTTGGGGGATGGAATGGCACACATTTGTGTCAACCTGAGTGTAGTTGCATGTCCACAGGCTGGAATCTGTTTCCTGGTTGTTCCACGAGGACTCAGCTTTTTTCCTTAGGAAACACTTGTGCCTTTATTATAAAAATCATCAACTCTGCTTGAGTTTCTTACACATAATGCAGGACTAAGGAACGTAAACATTCTTATAAGAATGTTCATTTATCTGATGCTCTCAAATAATAACAGAAATAAAATCTAACTGGAAATAAACAATTAGCTTTATCAGTAGTAAGTTAAACATTCGATTCCCAGCCAGGAAACTACCAAAAAAAAAAAAAAAAAAAAAAAAGGAAGAATAGTAAGTTAAACAAAATCTTAATTTACGCACTTGCAAATTTTTCCTGTCTGCTACATCAAGGAACAAAATGGATAAAACAAAAAAAATGTTTCAAATATTTTTTGCTGATTGCTGTCGATATTTAATGGCTATGAATTTTGGAGTCCACAGGGAATGAAAGGACAGGAACTAGTGTAAGCCACAAAACCATCGTTGTCTTCCTCCTCAGGTTTTGTTAATAAAGCTTACTTGCCATGTGGAGAGCTTTCTAGAATATTCTTTTTTACTCAGTTTCCCAGAGACACCAAATTTGTTGAAAAGAATATTAAACAGGAGAAAAGACCTAGGTTTTAGTTTTGACTCCACTGCTGTCTGAGTGTATGACACTTGCAGGTCATTTAAGTCCTCTGAGTCTGTTTCCTCTTTTGTAAATGTATAGCAACAATGTATAGCAACCTGAATGTAAGGAACAATTGCCATGATTCCTCCAACTCTGCAACACTAAGATTCCATGGTTCAGGATTAGGAAATACAAATTGGAAGTCACAAAACAGTCCAGGGATGTAAAGTACAATATAGAGACTGTAGTCAATAATACTGTTAAGACTATGTATGGCGCCAGATGGGTATTACACTTAGGAGGGGCATCACTTTATAATTTATATAAATGTCTAACTGTTATGTTGTACACCTAAAACTAATATAAAATAATATTGAATGTCAACTGTAGTTGAAAAAAAGAAAAGTTTACATGGTTCTATTCCTATATGTGCCTTTTCCCATAGATTTCTCTTACATCCTGAACTCAACATCCATGAACTATGCCGTTACCATAATTACCCAGTCATTGAATACCATATGATGGAGGATACAGTCACTAGTATTTATGTATTTCATTATTTTGGAGGGATGACAGAAGAGATCTCTATGCATGAAGCTCTAATTATAGTAATACAGTACATGAGATTATAGCTCTCTTTTGCCCTATTTTGTTGATGATCATAGCCCTGTAAACCCAAGTCAAGATTTTTATTTCCATGCTCACATTGTCCATATTCCCCACCCCCAATAGGAGGCCATCTCTCCCAAATGAGAAATGGTGGCCTGAGGTTGTGAATCTTAGCTCAGGAAGGATTAGTGAATGGAGCTGCCTCAGTGCCACACAGCACTCATCAGTGAGAAGCACTTTCTGGTGCTGGTCTGGGCACTAGTCCTCTGTGTCTTTGGCTCAAGGCCTGCTGACACTGCTCCTCAAATTGTAGGAATGTGTCATTAGGAGATGCCACCCTCTGCCAAGGGTGCAGCATAGAAGGAAGCATCTTTCTGGAGTATACATTTTGCTTAAATATTTTTTCATAAGAAATATTAGCCAGATATGAAAACAAACTCAACTTTATCGTGGAATAGAAAGCAAAACTTGCATAAATATTTAGTACGAAATAGAATGCTTCAAAGAAATTTCCAGCAAATAGAGACTAATATGGAGTATTTCCACAAGCCTCATATATATTCTACTATTCAGGGCACTTTGGTGGAAAACATTGAAAATTGTAATTGTTAACATTCATTGAGTGCCATGAACTGTTCCAAGCATTTAAAAAATATTATGTAACACCTAAGTGGCACCAAATACGTAGTCACTACTCAAATATCCCCAATTGCCTTATCAATTTTCTTTTAATTTGACTTCGTTGAGTCAAATAAGATTCATGCATTACACTTTTTAAATATATGTACAAGCATATGGATGGATGGATATATATGTGTATAATATAATACGAGTTTATTTCTATAACCCAGCCTTGCCTTCTTTATCACTTTTAAAATTTTTTTTTTGAGGGGGGTAGTTCCCTGGCTGGGAATTGAACCCAGGCTGCAGCATTGAGATTAGTTGCTGTAATTATGAAAAGAATATTATTGGTATTTTGTTAGGCATTGCAGTGAACCTGTAAATTGCTTTAAGTAGTATGGACATTTTAACAATATTAATCCTTGCAATGCATGGGCAAGTTATATCCTTCCATTTATTTGTAGCTTCAGTTTCTTTCTTCAGTATTATAGTTTTCAGAGTACAAGTCTTTACACCACCAGGGAAACCTCCACTTTTTAAATTTTTATTTCTACCACCCCACACCCCTCCCCTTTAGCAACCACCTTCTCCTCTATGTCTATAAGTCTGTTTCTGTTTTGTTTTGTTCATTCGTTTTGGTTTTCTTTAGATTCTACATATAAGTGAGATAATATGGTATTTGTTTTTCTCTGTCTGACTTATTTCATGTAGCATAATACTTTATAACTTCAAACATATTGTCACAAATGGCATGATTTTATTCTTTTTCTTTTTCTTTCTTTTTTTTTTTGTAGCTGATATATAATCACATCTTTATCCATTTATCTTTTGATGGACACTTAGGTTGCTTCCACATTGTGGCTATTATTAAAAATGCTGCAGTGAACATAGGGGTGCATGGTTCTTTTCAAATTAGTGTTTTTGTTTTCTTCAGATAAATACCCAGAAGTGAAACTGCAGGATCATATGACAGCTGTATTTTTAATTTTTTGAGGGAGCTCTGTATTGTTTTTCATAGTGGCTGCACCAATTTCCATCCCACCAACAGTGTGCAAGAGTTCTCTTTTCTCCATATCCTCTGAAGCACTTGTTATTTGTTGGCTTATTCATGACAGCCATACTTATAGGTCTTAGGTAACATCTCAGTGTGGTTTTAATTTGCCTTTCCCTCATGATTAATGATGTTGAGCATCTTGTCATATGTCTGTTGGCCATCTCTGTGTCCTTTGTGGAGAAATGTCTATTCATTTACTCTGCATTTTTAAGTGGATTGATTGTTTGTTTTTTTGTTGGTGAGTTATAGGAGTTCCTTCTATATTTTGGATATCAATCCCTTATTGTATGTATCCTTTGTGAATCCCTTCCCCCATTTAGTAGGTTGGGGTTTTTTTATTTTATTGATTGTTTCCTTTGCTGTGCAAAAACTTTTTCATTTGATGCAGTCCCATTTGTTTATTTTTCCTTTTGTTTTACTTATCTGATAAGACATATCCAAAAAGACACTGTTAAGAGTGATGTCAAAGAGTTTACTGCCTATGTTTTCTTCTAGGGGTTTTATGGTTTCAGATCTTACATATAAATCTTTAATCCATTTTGAGTTTATTTTTGTATATGATGCAAAAAAGTGGTCCAATTTCATTTTTGCATACATCTCTCTAGTTTTTCCAGCACCACTTCTTGAAGAGGTTGTCTTTACCATATTGTATATCCGTGCCCCCTTTTTCATAGATTAACTGACTGTATAAATGATGATTTATTCATGGGTTTTCTATTACATTCCATTGATCTATATATATGTTTTTCATACCAGTATCATACCATTTTGATTATTGTGGCTTTATAGTATAGTTTGATATCAAGAAGTGTCATAGCTCCCTCTAACTTATTTCTCAAGGATTTTTTTGGCTATGTGGGGTCTTTTGTGGTTTCCTATAAATTTTCAGATTAGTTGCTGTAATTATGAGAATATTATTCGTATTTTGTTAGGCATTGCAGTATATCTGTAAATTGCTTTAAGTAGTATGGACATTTTAACAATATTAATCCTTGCAATGCAGTATTATAGTTTTCAGAGTACAAGTCTTTATCCTCTCTAGTTAAGATTATTCCTAGGCAATTTATGCTTTTTGATGCAATTGTAAATGGCATTTTTCTTAATATCTCCTTCTGATCATTTGTTACTAGTGTATAGAAATGCACAGATTTCTTTATATTGATTCTGTATCCTGAAACTACCAAATTTATTTATTAGTTCTACTGATTTTTTTGGTGGAATCTTTAGAATTTTCTCTATATAGTATTATGTCATCTGCAAATAATGAGAGTTTTACTTCTTTCTTTCCAATTTGGATACCTTTTCTTTTTCGTGTCTGATTGCTATGGGTAGTACTTCCAACGCTATGTTGAATAGAAATAGTGATAGTGGCCATCCATGTGTGTTCTTAATCTCAGAGGAAAAGCTTTCAGCTTTTCACTAATGAATATGATATTAACTGTGGGCTTATTACATAAAGCCTTATTATGTTGATCTATGTTCTTTATATACCCACTTTGTTGAGAGTTTTTATCATAAAAGGATATTGAATTTTGTCAAATACTTTTTCTGAATCTATTGAGATGATCATATGGTTTATATTTTTTGTTAATGTGATGAATTATGTTGATTGATTTATTGGTTGAACCATCCTTGCATTCTTGCGATAAATTCTACTTGGCATAATCCTTTTATTGTATTGTTGAAAATAATTTGCTAATTTTCTTGAGAATATTTGTATCTATGTCCATCAAGAATATTGGCCTATTCTATACATATAATGGCTGTTTGGAAAAATCCAGCCATAAATGACTCTTTTTGGCTGGATACTTTCCAGATAGCGCTCTCTCTCTCTCTCTCTCTCTCTCTCTCTCTCTCTCTCACACACACACACATACACACACACACAATATATATATATATATCTGACAAGTTTTCAAACTTGCCACCATGTGTTTACACTGGCAGCACTGTATAAACAATTTGGTAAGGTGTTATAACCTTGGCAAGTTATTTGTACAGTGCTGCCAATGTAAGTGCATGGTGGCAACTTAATTATCAGATTTTGGGTATGATGACAACTCTGATGGCCATTCCAGAAAGAGTTCCAAAATTGCTTTGAAGTGTGGACTAGGCACTGGCATTGGTGAATAGCTTCCTAAAGAGAATACTTCGAAGGTGACCATAGTGATATTCAGTAATGAGGTATGTAGCACTTTTTCTAGAATGAGTTCGCAAAATTAATTTTCTGACCTCATATTTTGTTATCAGGGAAATGCTGGCATTGTAGAATGAGCTTGGAAACACTTCTTCCTATTCAGTTTTTAAAGTTTAAGAAGGATAAGTATTACTTTTACTTAAAATCTTTGGTAGAATTCAGCCATGAAGCCCTTTGGTCCTGGACTTTTATTTGTTGAAAGTTTTTTTTTTTTATCACTGCTTCAATTTTACTGCTAATGATAGGTCAGTTTAAATTTTATATTTCTACCTGGTTCAGTCTTAGAAGGTTTTGTACTTCTAGAAATTTATGCATTTTTTCTAGTTTGTAGAATTCTTTGGCATATAATTATTTGTAGTATTCTTTAATATCTTTTTGTATTTCTGTGGTGTTGGTTATAACTTCTCTTTTACTTATAATTTTACTTATTTAGACTCTTATTTTGATGAGTTTGACATTTGTTGATTTTGTTTATCTTTTTAAAGAAGCAGCTCTTAGTTTTATCATTTCTGTTGTTTTTAAATTTTATATTATGTTTATTTCCACTTTGAGTTTAACTTTTTACTCCCTTATGTTTACTTGGGGTGTGGAGTTAGATTGTTTATTTGGGATTTTTCCTATTTTTTTTTTTTCGCTTTTTGGTATGTGGGTAGCTCCCTGACCAGGAATCGAACCCAGGCTGCAGCACCGACAGCGCCAGCACCAAAGCCCCAAGCCACTACACCATCAGGGAACTTCCCCTATTTCTTAATGTAGGCCTATGTAGCTATGAACTTCCCTCTTAGAACTGCTTTTGCCACACCCCATGAAATTTGAAAGGTTGCATTTTTATTTGCATTTGTTTCAAGACAGTCTTTTATTTCTTCTTTGATCCACCAGATGTTTAGCAACATGTTGTTTAGTTCCCATGTATTTGTGGGTTTTTTTTCTAGTTTTATTCCTGTAGTTGACTTCTCTCCATTGATGTGAGTGGGCATTAATATCACCTATATTATTGTATTACTGTGGATTTCTCCCTTTTTTGTTCTTTATATATTTAGTTGCTTCTATGTTTGATACATAGGTATTTACAAATTTATATCCTCTTCTTGAATTAGCCCCTTTATAATTATGTAATGTCCTTCTTTGTCTTTTTTTACATTTCTTTGTTTTAAAGTCTATTTTATCTGATAATGAGTACTGCTACTCCAGCTTTCTTTTCATTTCTGCTTATATGGACTATCATTTTTCATCCCTTAGCTTTCAGTGTATATGTCTTTCAAATTGAAGTGAGTCTCTTGTAAGCAGCAGATAGATAGATCATGTTTTCTAATTCATCCATCCACCTTACATTTTTATTAGAGCGTTTAATCCATTTACATTTAAACTATCTATTGATAAGTATGTACTTGCTTAATTGTGTTTTGGTTGTTTTTATAATTCTCCTCTGTTTCTTTTTTTGCTTGATCTCTTCCCTTGTGTTTTGCTGACATTTTTTTTATTGTTTTGTTTGGGTTTCTCATTCTTGGTATATCTTTTATAAATTTTTGGTTTATGTATATCCTTCTATATCTACTTTAAGCTGTTAGGCATTTAAGTTTTAATATATTCCATAAGGACTACAATTTTACTCCCTTCTCCATGCTTTATGTTATTGATGTCATGTTTTAACTCTTTTTGTGTTGTATATATATTAACTATAATACTTATTGTAATTTGAGTTGAGTTTGATACATTTTTCTTTTGACTTTCATAGTAGCTTTTAAAATGTCTGATTCACTGTATTTGTTAAATATTTGGCTTTACCTGTGAGATTTTTTCTTTCACATATTTTCTTATTTCTGGTTATTATAAACCATTTTTATTTGATTCTCTGTAGGATCTACAATTATTCTTATTTTACAGATGAGAAACTTGAGATACAAAGAAGTTAAATAATTTGTCCATGGTATACATAGCTAGTAAACAACAAAGCTAAGACTTAAAACCCAAGCAACTTCTCTCTTCCCTCACTTCTCATGTGGCTACCAACACTCCTACAGAGTAAACACCTTCTCCCCAAAGTGTGAACTCTCTGTATTACAGACATGACAGGTCTAATGAAGGGCAATGGAGCTCTGCTCTAGAGAGTCTCCAAAATTGATTTCAAGACAAGTATGGCAGAGATAGCTCTAAAAGTTTCCTTCCCTGGACTTTCAGGGAAGCCCAGGGCAGAAAATAATCTCCTGAAATTGTCATGTTTTTCTAGACATAAGCAAATCCTTCACTGCCATACGTCCTGCTTCCTGATTAAGGCAGCTGCAGTCTTGCCAGCCACTGATGGACCAAGAGTAGAGATCCTGCAAGGACCATACATTCTGTCTCATAATTATTAAATAGATTGAAAATAGGTTTAAAGAAATATGTGAGCAAAAGGCTATGATTGTTAGTAGGGAAAAAGCATCATTTCTGACTTGGGTTATCAAGGAAAGTTTCCTTGAGATAATGGTCCCTGACCCACTTCAGCAAGGGGTGGGGGACATTCCAAGCAGAGTAAAAGTGTGCGTGAAGTCCTCAGATTAAACTATACACCATGTATCTGGGATCCAGAAGAGCATTTTAGACATAGCATCAGATTGTGTGTGAGAGTGGAGGAAGATAAGGCTGTCAAGGGAAAGTTGAGACATTATATTAATGTTTTGAACCCCAAACTAAGGAGTTTGAGTTTTACTAAGTAGCCAGTGATGAGCTCTCAAAAGTTATGGCGAAAGATAAAGCGTAAGAATTATGCATAAGGAAATAAAACTGGCCACAATCTGTAGAAAATAAGAGACTGAAAGAAAAAGGTAGGTTGTCAGTTTAAAGACATTTGTAAGCCATTTAAATAATTCAAACAAGAGATAATGAGTTTTTAAACAGGGAAAAGGCATGGAACATGGAAAGGGGCATACTTTTTATTCTGGAAGGGTTAAAGTGTGGAAATTCAAACATTGTTGCAATATTGGCAATGGAGAGAAATGAAGGAGCCAGATATGACTCCTGGACAAAGAGAAAGATAGTTTAATTAAAAGGAACATGGGCTTCTGCTTTCAGAAAGATGGAGTAAAAGTAATTGTCCTTAACCTTCCTACTAAGTAGAGCTAAAATCCCTGAATATTAGTATAAAACAAACATAACAAGATCGAAAGGTAGAGAGAAGACAGATCTATTAGTGATCTGAGGACTTGAAGAATGACATGGCAGTGAATTCTTAACATTTTATTTTGCCACTTGTATTGCATAGTTTCATAATATAATACTAGTATGTATTTGTCTAGGTTTTGATAAAAAATATCATTCATCATAAAAAGAATCAGGAAAATCTCAACTTGAATGAAAAAAATCAAGCCACAGATGCCAACACCAAATGATACATATGTTAGAATTAGATGACAATAGTTCTAAACCAAGTATCATAAAAATGCTCTAAGAAATTATGACACATCTGAAACAAATAAAAAGATAGAAAATCTCCGTAAAGAAACAGGAGCCATAAAGAAGAATGGAATGGATAACTAAGGATAAAAAGAAGAAGCTATGTTGAGACTGGTAGGATGGGTGGAGACACGAAATGGGCTGGTCCCACACCCACATGTGATGGTTGAAAATTGGGAGAGGTATTTTGAACACAGAGGTACTCCACAGAGGAGCAAGGGTCCCCAACCCCACACCAGTCTCCCCAGCCCAGAGTACTGGTGCTGGGAAGAAGAGCCCTACAACATCTGGCTATGAGAAACAGTGGAGATTCCAACCAACAGTCAAAGTGGAATAGAAGGCTGCAGAAAACTCAGACATCCTCTTAGTGGGCCCATGAAGGCACTTACCCTGGGCTCCCATCGAGGGATAATGGCTTGGGGGATGTTGGAAACATATGAGGAGAGACTGAATTATATAATTTTGGGGTAAGGACTGGAGAGACAGTCTACATTTTCTCTAGGTGGGGGTCTTCCTCCCATGCTGCCAGCAGGCTGGCACCGTATTTTCAGTGTTGAGCCCTCCCCAGAGGCTCATGGGCAAATCTGAATCTGAATGTGTCTGGTGCACTCCACTCGCTCTACCCTGGTGACTCACTGAGACCTCCCACACCCAACTCTGTACTGCAGGAGGCTTTATCAATGGCTGAAACTCATGAGAACCAGCAGGTGGCAGCAGGTCTCTTACGGAGCTACTCCAGACCTGGTACTGGGAGCAGCCATCCTCAGTTCACAGCATGGCATCTCCCACATGCCTCCAGGTACAGTACAAGCAGTGACCAACCATGGATCACTTTGTAGCTCCTACTAGGTGGTCCTTGGCCAGTCACAGAGAGTGGCTGCTGTGGGCCTGCACAAGAGCCCCTCCCAAGAAGTCCCAGAATGCTCTTGGAAGTTGGCTTCAGACCACAGCAGAGACCACGCAATTAACCCCACAAACAGCACAAGCAGAAAAGGGTGATCTCAACAAGCAGTAGAGCCTGCTGGAGCAAATCCCACTCTGTGTGGTAAGCCCTCTGCACAGCAGCTCCTGTAAGCTGTGGATGTAGCCAAACACTATAGCCAGTCAGCCTGAGGCTCAATCTTACCCAATGATGTGCCAAAAGCAATCAAGGCTCAGCTATAACAGGAGGGCACACACAACCCACACAAGGGACACTTCTGGAGCACCCAGCTCAGGTGACCAGGGAGACTGTGCTACTAGACCCCACAAGTCACCTACTACATAAGGCCACCCAGCAACAGAGAGACATAACAAATATACCTACTGCATAGAAACAAACACAGAGTGGCAGCTAAAATGAGGAAATAAAAATATACAACCCAAATAAAAGGATAGGAGAAAACTCCAGGAAAAAAAAAGGAGGTTATAAGGATGCTCAAGGAACAATAACTGAAATGAGGAATGCACTGGAAGGACTCGCCAGCAGACTAGACATAGCAGAGAATTGAATCAGCAACATGGAAGATAGCAGAAAGCAGACAATCAGAACAGCAAAAAGAAAAAGAATCAAAGAAAAAAAAGGAAGATAGTTTAAAAGACCTCTGAAACAACATTAAGCATAACAATATTTGCATCACAGGCTACCAGAAGGAGAAAAGAGAGAGCAAGAGATTGAAAATCTATTTGAATAAATAATTATTGAAAACTTTTTAACCTGGTGAAGGAAATAGACATACAAGCCGAGGAAGCATAGAGCGTCCCAAACAAGATGAACCCAAACAGACCCACACCAAGATACATTATAATTAAAATGCCAAAGTTTAAAGACAAAGAGAGAATTATAAAAGCAGCAAGACAAGAGAAAAGCAGCTAGTTACCTAGAAGGGAGCTCCCATCAGTCTGTCATCTGATTTCTCAACAGAAACTTTGCAAGCAAGAAGGTATTGTCATGAAATACTCAAAATGATGAAAAGCAAGGACCTACAATCAAGATTATTCTACCCAGCAAGGCTATCATTTAAAATTGAAGGACAGATAAAGAGCTTTCTGGACAATAGAAAGCTAAAAGAGTTCTTTCTTTAGGATGGAGAGGGAAAAAGATAAAAATTATGAATAATATTATAAAATGGAAATAACTATATATCTGTGAATATGTAGATGAATTAAATTCTTGAATCAAAAACAGAAGGTGGTATAATAAATAAGAAAACAAAACCCTTACATATGTTGCCTACAAGAGACTCACGTTAGATTGAAAGACACACAGTGACTAAAAGTAAAGGGATGGAAAAAATTATTTTATAAAAATGGAAACAAGCAAGAAAAAAGATGGGGTAGCAATACTTATACCAGACAAAATAGACTTTAAAACAAAGGCTATAAGAAGAGACAAAGAAGGACCTGGTATACTTCTTGGTATATATCTGAAGAAATCCAAAATACTCCTTTGAGGAGATGTGTGTTCATATGTTCATTGCAGCATTATTTACAATAGGCAAGATGTGGAGGCAGCCTGGGTGTCCATCGATTGATGAATGGATAAAGAGGAGATGGTACATGTGAGGGAGGACCCCACAAAAAAACAGAATTTATTTATAAAAAATTGTTTACTCATTCTTACGTGTTTAAACTTTACTCACCTTCGAAGTGCTCTTTGTTTGATGCAATACATATATTGAGATGTCTTTTCCACTGCTCAAAACAATTTTTGAACTTGTCAACTTTGATACCTTTTAGTGCTTCTACTGTTTTTTGTTTCACCTATCCCACATCAGCAAAACATTTCCCTTTGAGGACTTTTTTAATCCGGAGAAATAGGGAGGTGAATAGGGAGCGTGGGGCCTGGAAGTGATGCCATTTTTATTCAGAATCTGCTGAGTACTCACTGTGATGTGGGCAGGTGCATTGTCATGCCATATGTTGTTCGTGTAAATCACCCATTGTGAAATGGGCAAATTCGTTGAAAGAGTCCCCCCAAAAAAGAATTTAATGGAGCAAAATGCAACTTTGTACAATAATACCAGATAAATTTCTAGAACACTCACCTCATGGGGGAATCCTGTACTACAAGGGTCTCACTCTATAATTCTAGGGTATTTGGTGGGGGAAGTCCTTGTATATACAATGAAATATTGTTTGGCCTTGGAAGAGAATGTGTTCTTGCCATCTGTGGCAGCATGGATGGAACTGGAAAGTATTGTGCTAAATGGTGTCAGATAGAGAAAGACAGATGCATATGACTTTGCTTATATGTGGACTCTAAAGAATAACATAAACAAACAAAACAGAAACAAACTCATAGATACAGAGAACATTCTGATGGTTGCCAGATGGGAGAGGGGTTGAGGGGGTGGGTGCAAAAGGGGAAGGGATTAAGAAGTACAAATTGGCTGTTACAAAGTGATCACGAAAATGTAGGGTATAGCACAAGAAATATAGTGAGTAATATTGTAATAACTAGGTATAGTGTCAGATGTGTACTTGATTTGTTGGGGTGGCATATGGAGACGGTTTAGGGGGCAGGGTGAAGAAAGTGAAGGTATTAAGAAATACAAGTTGGAAGATATAAAATTGTCATTGGGATGTAAAGTAAAGCTTAGGGAATACAGTCAATTGAAATGGTAATAACTATGTAAAGTGCCAGGTTAGTACTAGACTAGCCAGGGTGATCACTTCTTAAATTATACAAATGTCTAACCACTATGCTATACACCTGAAATTAATATAAAAATAATATTGAATGTCAACTGTAATTGAAAAGATATCAAACAGGGGAAAAGTAAAAGGCAATAAAGTGGTCCATATTTCCAGGCATAAAACAAGTAAGTCATGGGGATGTAATGTACAGTGTAGAGAATACAGTCAGTAATATTGTAACAATGTGGTATGGTGTCAGCTGGTTGCTAGACTTACCATTGTGATCACTTCTTTAGGTATATAAATGTTGAACAACTACGATGTACGCCTGAAACTGACATAATGTTGTATGTCAGCTATATGTTTAATTAAAATCTTTTTAAAAAGAATAAAATGGTAATTTTAAAGAAAATCCACAATAAATGAAAGAAAAATCTTCATGGATAAGCTCAATAGTAGAATGGAGGAGAGAGAAGAAAGAATCAGTGAACCTGAATATAGATATAGAAATTTACCCCATATGAATAAATAAGAGAGAAAATAGACTGAAAGAAAGAGAGAGAAAAAAAGAATAGCGGGGATTCTGTGAGAGTATAAAAAAGGATCTAACATTTATGTATTTGGACTCTTAGTAGAAGAGGAGAGAAAGGGCAGAGCTCAAAAAAGCTCTCAAAGAAATAACAGTTGAAAATTACCCACATTCGATAAAGATATAAGAAGTTGAGAAAATCCAAAATAAGATAAACCCAAAGAAATACATTTCAAGTTGTGTCGTACTTAAATTTCTGAAAACTAAATGCAAAGCAAAAAATATTAAAAGTAGCCAGAGGAAAATAATGCCTTACTTATAGGGAAAAGCAATTTGAATCATAGCAGATTTCTCTCAGAAACCATGAAACTGGAAGGCAGTGGCATAACATTTTTTTTTAATCTTGAAAGAAAAGAACTATTAATCAAGAATTCTGTATCTCATAAAAGTTCTCCATAATAAAGGGGAAATCAAGACATTCTCAAATAAAGGAAAACTCAGAGAATATGTGGACATAATTTAAAATATAAAACCACCTTGCATTATGGCTAAAAGAAGTTCTCGAAACACAAAACAAAATGAAAAAGAAATCAGAGAAAGAAAGTAGTAAGCGAAAATATGGGTAAATACAATAGGCTTGCCCTTTTCTCTGAATTTTCTTAACTATGTTTGATAGTGAAAACATAAATTATAACATGATCTGATATCGTTCTCAGAGTATTTAGAAGAAATACTTAAGACAACTATATTATAAATGGAGGAGGGTACAAATACATAAAGAGTGGTAAGTTTCTACACTTAAACTGGTCAGCACCAGTAGACTATGATAAGTTATTGATATTTAATATCTATGGCAACAACACTTGTGTGTGTCTGTGTGTGTATACACATATAGACATACATATATACATATACACGTATACCATACACACGCGCGTGCACACACACACACACACACAAAGGTCTGACAATTAAGTTTGCAAATTCACCACCATGTGTTTACATTGGCAGCACTGTATAGACAACTTAGTAAGGTTTTATAATATTAGTATATCTGTGTCTCACAGCTGTGTTTGTGCTGATATGTGGCCGTGTCTTGCTGAGTGGCCTTCATTATTATTGTTGCATGGTTTTGTGTGCTGTTGTGAGAATATCAGAACTTGAATTAGAGCCATGAACAAACATTAAATTTCTTGTTAAACTTGGCAGGAGTAGAAATGAAATTAGGGACATGTTAGTCCATATTTATCGGGATAATGCCATGAAGAAAACGGCAGTGTACAAATGGATTAAACATTTTTTTCTGAGGGGAGAGAAAGTGTCACTGATGAAGAGAGGTCAGGGCAGCGAGTAATGAGCAGAACTGATTAAAACATTGCAAAAATTCATTAAATTGTGTGTCACAATCATCAGCTGACTGTGAGAAGCATAGCAGACCAAGTTAACATTAATAGAGGAACTTAGAAAAATCTTCACTGAAAATCTTGGCATGGGAAAGGTGTGTGCAAAAATGGTCCTGAAGGAGCTCACTGATTAACAAAAGCAAAGGAGAGTTGAAGTTTGCCAAGACCTTTTGGAGAGGCAGGATGATGTTTTGGGCCATTTATCACTAGTTGATGAAACATGGGTGTGCCACTACAACCCTGAAACAAAGCGTGAAAGTGCACATTGGAAAGTCAGCCAGTTCTCCACAATCAAAAAAGTTCCCTCAGTCCAAATCAAGAGTCCAAACAATGTTACTAAACTTTTGATATCAGAGGGATTCTTCATTATGAATTTGTACCAACTGGGCAAACAGTCAACCAAGTTTACTATTTGGAAGTGCTGAAAAGGCTGCATGAAAAAGTTAGATGAAAACAAACTGAACTTTGCACCAACAACTCATGGCTCTTGCATCACGACAATGCACCAGCTCACACGGCACTGTCTGTGAGGGAGTGTTTAGCCAGTACACAACTAACTGTATTGGAACATCCTCTCCACTCACCTAATCTGGCCCTCAATGACTTTTTTTCTTCACCCAAAGACAAAGGAAATGTTGAAAGGAAGACATTTTGATGACATTCAGGACATAAGGGTTATATGACGACAGCTCTGATGGCCATTCCAGAAGAATAGTTCCAAAATTGCTCTGAGGGGTAGACTGTGCTGGCATCAGTGCATAGTCCCAAGGAGAGTACCTCAAAGGTGACCATAATCAACAATGAGGTATGTAGCACTTTTTTAAAGATGAATTTGCAAACTTAATCATCAGACCTCATATAAAAAGATGCATTGAAAACACTATGAATAAATCAAAATGAAATATAGAAATGTTCAAGTGACCCACAGGAAGGAAAAGGAAAACAGGTACAGAGAGACAAACAACAGAGGGAGCAAACAGAAAACAAAAGCAAAATAGCAGACATACACTCTTATGTATCAATAGTAATTAATTAAATATAAATGGTCTAAATATACCAACGAAAAGACCATTTGACAGTGTGGATTAAAAAACATTCTTTTTTTTTCTGAGTACAAGAAACTCCTTCCATTTTAATAATATAGCTAGGTTGAAAGTGAAATAATGATAAAACTTGTACTATGTTAATAATAACTTTTAAAAGTAGAAGTCATGTTAGTTTTGAGTAAACTGTAGTTCAGAGCATAAAAATTGCCAGGGACAGAGAGGAACCTTGCATCATGATAAAAAGGTCAATACAAGAAGATATAACATAAATGTGTATGCATCAAACAACAGAGTCTATAAATGTAAAGCAAATACTGATAGTTCTGAACAAAAACTAATGGAAGGAGAAGTGTACATCCACCACTATAAGTGGAGGCTTCAGGGCCTTCTCTCAACTGCTAACAAAACAAATAGAAAATCAGTAAGGATACAGAATAACCAACAGTGCCATCAAGCAGTAAGATCACATGAACACTTATAGAACACTGCATCCAGCAACAGCAAATAGCACATTTTCTCAAGCATCTATGGCACATGTAACTAGATAGAACATCCCAGGGCATAAAACAAACCTGAACAAAGTAAAAGGAATTGAAAACATACAAGATCAGACAATTAATTTCACAAACTCATCCTGGAAAAAGTGCTACATACCTCATTGCTGACTCTCACTAGGTCACCTTCCAAGTACTCCCCTTGGGAAGCTATGCACCTGTGCCAGGTCCTAGACTACCCTTCAAAGCAATTTTGGAACTCTTTTTTTGGAATGGCCATCAGAGCTGTCATCATACCCAAAATCTGCCAATTAAGTTTGCAAACTTGCCACCTTGCACTTATGTTAGCAGCGCTGTATAAACAACTCAGTAAGGTGGTGTAACCTTGGCAAGTTCTTTGTACAGTGCTGCCAACATAAGCACACGGTGACAAGTTTACAAACTTGTTAGATTTTGAGTACACCAATACCTGATGTTTATCCCAGAAAACGAGTTCCAAAACTGCTTTGAAGGGTGGACTAGGTGCTGGCATTGGTGCATAGCTTCCCAAGGGGAGTCTTTCAAAGTTGACCATAGTGATACTCAGCAATAAGGTATGTAGGATGAATTCATGAAATCAATTGTCTGACCTCATTGGAATCAAACTAGAAAGAAAGAACAGAAAGATAACAGGAAAATCTCCAAAAACTTTAAACTAAACAATACATTTCTAAATAATTCATGAGTCAAAGAGTAAGTCTCAAGGGAAATCAATAAAAGACATTGAACTTAATCAAAATGAAAATACATCATATCAAAATTTTGTGGACAAAGTTAAATCAATGCTGGGAGAGAAATATATAGCATTAAATACATTAGGGAAGTCTCAAATCAATAATCTACTTCCCTCCCAAGAAACATTAGAAAGAACAAAATAAACCCAAATCAAGCAGAGGAAGAAAACTAATAAAGCTACAATAAAACAAATCTGTGAGTTCAAAAACTAAAATAATAGAGAAAATGAAGTAAACAAAAAGCTAGTTCTTAAAAAAAATTTTTTAAAGGTAATATGCTAGCAAGACTGATAAAGAAAAAAAGAAAGAAATGCAGATTCTAATACCAGGAATGGAATGGATATCACTACAGATTCTGCAGACACTAAAAGGATAATAATACTGTGAACAACTCTATACCCATAAATCTGATAATTTAAATGAAATGGACCAATTCCTTAAAAAGCACAAACTACCACACCTGCTCCAATATGAAATGATGGTTTGAATAGCCCTATAAGTATTAAGGAAATTGAATTCCTAATTTAATAGCTCTTGAAAGAAAATCTCTAGACTGTGTTGATTTCACTAGAGAATTCTGCCGAACGTTTAAAGAACAATCAACACCAATCCTACTCAGTGTCTTCCAGGAAGCAGAGAAAAGAACATTTACCAGGTTTTTTTTTTTTTTATGAAGCCATTATTACTCCGATAACAACCAAAAAACAATAGTACAAAAAAAGAAAACTAAACACTATGAATATAGGTGCAAAATTATTTTATAAAGTATTAGCAAATAGAATTTAGCAATCAAAGAAAAGAAATAGTATATCATAACTAAGGTTTATTTCAGGTTGGCAAGGCTGACTCAATATATGAAAACCAAATAATATAATTTACCACATTAATAGGCTAAAGAAGAAAAATTGCATAATGATATCAACTGATGCAGAAAAAAGCATTTGACAAAATCTAATATCCATTCACAATTAAAACATCCAGGAAATAGAATAGAGGGGAACTTCCTCAACTTGATAAAGATATCTACAAAAATCCTATAGCTAATCTTATACTTCATGATGAAATATTGAATGCTTTCTCCTAAAAGATTGGGAACAAGGATATCTGTTCTCACCACTCCTATTCAACATCATATTAAGAGTTCTAGCTAATGTAATAAAGCAAAAAAGGGAACTATAAGGTACTCAAATTATAAAAGAATTTTTTAAATTGTCTTTATTTACAGAGAACATCATTGTCTGCAAAGAAAATCCCAAGAATCTCCAAAACCGTCAGAGAACCAATGAGTGACATCACAAGATTCACAAACAAAAATCATTTGTATTTCTATACACTAGCAATGAACACTTGGAAATGAAAATTAAAAATTCAGTACCATTTGCAATCACTCAAAAGAAGAAATACTTAAATGTAAACCTTTAAGAACCATGTATAAGACTTATTATTTAAGCAAAAAATCTGTAAAACAGATAAAAAAATAAAAGAAAATCCAAATAAATGAAAAAGCAGACTGTTCATGGTTTGGAATCCTCAACTTAGTAAGAATGTTAACTTTTTCTAAAGTGACATGCATTTTTAATACAATTCCTATCAAAATTCCAGGAAGATCTTTTGTAGATTGCCTTAAACTTCACATTTTAAAGTAAAAATTTATGCCAATATTTATTTTAATTTTTTTCTGTCTGTGGATATCAAATTGCTCTCAAACCATTTGTTGAAAGGACAATTTTTTCATTGAGTTATTTTTTAATGATTTTCAAAAATCAGTGCTGTCCTTGTATAGGTATCCTTCTGGGTCTTCTGTCTTACTGATCTATTTGTCCATCCTTCCACCAGCACCACACAAGCTTAAATTGTCACAGCTGTTTGATGTCTTAAGATTGGGTAGACTAACTCTCCCCATCTTATTTTTTTCAAAATTATTTTAGTTATTCCAGTTTCTTTTCATTTCTTTATAAATTTTAGAATAATTTTGTCTATGTCTACAAAAGATCTTCTTGAGATTTTGATAGAAATTGTATTAAACATGCATGTCACTTTAGAAAAAGTTAACATCTTTAATGAATATTCCAAACCATGAACACAGTATGCTTTTTCATTTATTAGGTTTTCTTTGATTTCTTTTATCTCTGTTTTGCAGGTTTGTTTTGTTTTGTGTTATTTGCTTATATAAGTCTTATACATGTTCTTAAAGGTTTACATTTAAGTATTTCTTTTTTTGAGTGATTGTAAATGGTATTGAATTTTTAATTTTAGTTTCCAAGTATTCATTGCTAGTATATAAAAATACAAATGATTTTTGTTTATGAATCTTGTGGTGTCATTTATTGGTTCTCTGAGGGTTTTTGGAGATTCTTTGGGATTATACAAAATTAATTCAATGTGGAGCATAGATTGCAATGTAAGATGTAAAACTATGAAACTCGTAGAAGAGAAGACAGTAAAGCCTGGTGAAGAGTTTTTAGACATGACACGAGATGCACAATTTGTAAAAGAAAAAAATTTCAATAAATTGAACTTCATCCAAACTTAAACCGTTTGTTCTGCAAAATACCTTGTTAAAAAGATGAAAAGACAAGTTATAGACTAGAAGATATTTGCAAACTCATATCTGACAAAGGACTCTTAGCTAGAATAAAAAGCTTTCAAACGTGAGCAGTATAAAACAATGTAATTAGGAATTAGACTAATAACATGAAGAGACATTTCACTGAAGAGGATGTATTTATTGCAGATAAGCACATGAAAAATAAATCCAGCATCTACAAACAACAAGGAGATGCAAATTCAGATGAAATATTGTCACACACTTAGCAAAATAAATATCATGTACTGATGATACCAAATAATGGCAGGCTGCATGAAAGGTGTATCTCTTACACAGGGTCTATCAGAAGTAACTGTATCTCTTATATGGTATCTGCCAGACCCCGTATGTGAATGTCTCACATGAGATGGACAGCAATGTGAACATTTCACCTAAAATGTCATATAGTGTGTTTAAGTGTGATAGTGTTACATTACAGAATTACATGCTTATGATTCTGTAATGAAAGATTTGGTATAGATTACCAGCTCATAAAAAGAGGTGTTATTTGTGCCAGACCCTGTAGGTTGCTGATGGGAATGTAAAATGTTATGGGCACACTAGAAAACAGTTTTGCAGTTTCTTTAAAAAGCTAAACATAATTAAAGAAGACTAAGAAGAGGTCCAAGATGGTGGATTAGGTAACCTCTATGCCTCCTGCCTCCCAGGATTACACCAAAATTACAATAAATTATAGAACAATCGATCTCAAGAATGATTTGAAGACTAGCTGAACAGAACCCCTATAATTAAGAATATAAAGAAAAAGGCCACACCAAGACTGGTAGGAGGGAAGAAGACATGAAATGGGCTGACTCTAAACTCACAGGTAGTGGTTGAACATGAGGAGATAAACAGTGGTGGTGGAGTTCCTCCCTGAAGGGAGACGAGTTCCAGTCTCACACTGGGCTCCCCAACCAGGGGTCCTGTGCTGGGAATAGGAGTTCCCACAGTATCTGGCAGTGAAAATCAGTGAGGACTATCTTTCCATCCCAGTGAGAAGGAAGGCAAATGGAAATTCAGGCCCCTCTTATAGATCCTGCACACAGACTCACTTTGTTGCAAATACTCACATGGTCATTGATGGAGGGGCAGCAGCTTGGGAGGCACAGAAACGTTGCGGGGAAAGTTTGACTTGTGTGGCTTTAGCGCAAGGGCTGGAGGGAAAGGAACTGTTGTTTTCTCCAGGTGGATTGTGCCTCCCATGTAGCCTATAGGAAGATGCCATCTTTTTAGGGTTGAGCCCTCCCCCAGAAGTCCAAGTCTGGGACTGCAATGGTCTGGTGGAATCTTGTGCATATGCACTACCTTATTGATGCCCTTGGGTCCCCACCCTCACACAGCTGATGCTACAATGCCTAGAGAATTTTTAACTGTTGGGCTGCTGGCCCCACTCCATAGGCTGCAGACATCTTTTTGCAGCATGAATGGTCTGCACAGTTTGGGAAACATTTGTTGGTGGGAGGTGACCCAAGACCTGTGCCATAGTGTCTCTTCAGCAGCTCTCAGGGACCAGATAGCCTGAAGCAGGCAGTGGCTGGCCTCGATGTTTGTGGGGCATTTTTATAGGGTGGTTGCTGACCTGGCACTGGTGCAGGAGCCAGGACTACATTGACTTTGTAGAAACAACTGCCCATAGTCCTTGGTTCCCTGGAACCCCACCCCAGTGTATTATGAGGGGCACTCCTGGCCCCTGGGTAGCTAGCCCCACCCCACAAGTCATGGAAATTTACAGTGGCAGAAGGCCTCTGACAGCCGGTGTGGGTTTTGGTGGTAGATATTAACCCAAAACCTGCACAGCAGCTACTCTTGGTCAGTTCTCAGGGATTTGAGAGCCCAAGGCAAGTATTGGCTAACTGAGGTGTTCTAAGGGCATTTCAGGCCAGACACTACCCCAAGGTGAGCATTGATGGCTGCGGTGTTCTCAGGGCACTGTGTGAAGTGGTCATAAGCCAGGCACTGGTGTAAGAACTGAATCTGCATTAACTTTGTAAAAACCACTGGCCATGCTTTATGAGTCCCTGGGGCTCCACCCCATCTAGCTAAAGTTGTATAACTGAAGGCACTTTCAACACTGGCTCAACCAGCCTGGCCCACACACCAAAGGAGGCTCTTTCAATGGCTGGGCCTTATGGGCAGGTGGCAGTAGGCCTAGGGGGGCCTGGGCCTTTGGCTAAGCTGCCTGAGGCCCAGTACTGGTGACAGCCAGCCTCACTTCACAGTGAGGCCACCCACACACACCTCCAAGTTCAACACAGGCAGCAGCCAACCACATATAGCTTTGTGGCTCCTACCTCATAGCCCTGAGCTGGTCACAGCCAATACTGAAATTGGACTGCATAGGAGCCCCTCTCAAGAGGCCCTGGAGACAACACACCCAGAGGCCATCTTCATACCACACCAGAACACTACCTGGTTATTTCCAAAGCAGCACACCCAAAGGGTGGTCTCAACAGGCACAAGAGCCATGGTATGAAGGGTCAGTCCCCTCACAGCAGCTTATACACTGTGTGTGTGTACAATTCTAACAGTCAGCCTGGGAGTCATTCCCACCCACTAATGTGCCAAAAGCAACCAAGGCTCAACTATATCAGGAGAACACACACACACATTCAAGGGAGACTCCTGAAGCACATGCACAAGAGATCAGGGAGACTGCACCATTGTACCACACAGAATACATACTACATAAGTCTACTCAGTAAAGATCAAGAGACATAGGAGATCTACCTAATACATAGAAGCAAACAGAGAGGCAACCAGAATGAGGAAACAAAGAAACAAATCAAATAAAAATGAAAAACAGGAGAAACCACTAGAAATAGAACTAAATGAATTGGAGGCAACCAACCTACCAGAGACCGAGTTTAAAATACTGGTTATAAGAATGCTTAACGAACTTAGTGAATATTTCAGCAAAGAGATAGCAAACATAAAGAAGGATATAGAACCACAAAAAAGAACCAGTCATAAATAATGAATACAATAACTGAAATAAAGACTACACTAAAAGGACTCAACAGCAGATTAGATAAAGCAGAGGACCAAATCAGTGATTTAGAGAACAAGGTAACAATAAACACCCAAGAAAGAAAAAAAAAGAATAAAAATTTTAAAAATAAGAATACTTTAAAGGGCCTCTGGAACAATATCAAGCATAACAACATTTGTATCATTAAACTACCAAGAGAAGAGACGGAGCAAGAGATCTGGAGCCTATCTGAAGAAATAATGACTGCAGACTTCCCTAACCTGGAGAAGGAAATAGACTTACAAGCCCAGGAAACATGGAGAGTCCCAAACAAAATGAACCCAAACAGGCCCACACCAAGACCCATTATAATTAAAATGCCAAAATTTAAAGACAAAGATAGAATCCTAAAAACAGCAAGAAAAAGATAAGTAGTTATTTACAAGGGAGCTCCCATAGACTATCAGCTGATTTCTCAACAGAAACTTTGCAGACCAGAAGGGAATGGCAAGAAATAGTCAAAGTAATGGAAAACAAGGGCCTACAACCAAGACTATACCCAGCATGGCTATCATTTAAAATTGAGAGAGAGATAAAGAACTTCTCAGACAAGTAAAAGCTAAAGGAATTCATTACTACCAAGCCACTGTTATGAGAAATATTAAAAGGACTTCCTTAAGCAAAAGAAAGGAAAAAACAAACAAGAAAAAAGCAAAATCATGAAATATAACATGGTAATAACTATGTACCTATCAATAATCACTTTAAATGTAAATGGATTAAATGCTCCAATCAAGACATGGGGTAGCTGAATGGATAAGAAAACAAGACCCACGCATATTACTGTCTACAAGAGACCCACCTCAGATCGAAAGGCACACACAGATTGAAACTAAAAAGAAGAAAAAATATATTTTATTCAAATGGAAATGAGAAAAAAAGCTGGGGTAGCAATACTTACATCAGACAAAACAGGCTTTAAAATGAAAACCATAACAAGAGACAAAGAAGGACATTACATAATAATAAAAGGACCAATCCAACAAGAGGACATCACCCTAGTAAACATTTATGCACCCAACATAGGAGCACCTAAATATATAAAGCAAATATTGACCTACATAAATGCAGAGATCAACAGTAACACAATTATAGTAGGGGACTTTAACACCCCATTGACACTAATTGACAGATTTTTCATACAGAAAATCAACACAGAAATAGTGGCTTTAAATGGCACACTAGACCAGATGGATTTAATTCATATTTTTAGAGCATTTTACCCCAAAGCAGCAGAATATACATTCTTTTCATATGCACATGGAACATTTTTCAAGATAGACTGCATGTTAGGCCACAAAACAAGTCTCAATACATTTAAAATTTCTATCATATCAAGCATTCTCTGTAATAAAACTAGAAATCAATCACAAGAAAAAAAAATGAAAAACACATGCAGGGTAAATAACATGCTACTGAATAATAAATGGATCAACAATGAGATCAAGGAAGAAATCAAAAGATACCGTGAGACAAACAAAAAAAAACACAACAACCCAAAATCTAGAGGGAAATTCATAGCAATGCAGGCCTATCTAAAGAAAACAAGAAAAATCTCAAACATTCTAACTTTACACTTAAGGAAATTGGAAAAATAACAGCAAATGAAGGCCCATAGTGATTACAAGGAAGGTACTAATAAAGATCAGAGTAGAGAAAAATAACATTGGGATTATAAAAGCAATACAAAAGATCAATGAAACCAAGGCTATTTTTTTTTAAAGCTCAATGAAATCAACAAACCTTTAACTAGACTCATGAAGAAAAAAGCAGGACATAAATAAATAAAACTAGACATGAAAGAAGAGAAGTGACAGTGGACACCACAAAAATACTAAAAGTTATAAGAAAATACTACAAGCAACTACACAGCAGTAAACTGGACAATCAGGAACACAGGAATAAATTCTTACAATCTTCCAAGGCTGAATCAAGAAGAAACAGAAAATCTGAACAGACCAAGCACTACCAACAAAATCAAATCAGTAATCAACAAGCTCCCAACAAACAAAAGTCCTATACTAGATGGAGTCACAGGTGTATTTTACCAAACATTCAAAAAAGAATTAAAACCTATTCTCAAACTATTCCCCAAAATCCAAGAGTTTGGGAAGGCTCCCAAATTCACTTTTCAAGGCCACCATTATCCTGATTCAAAAACCAGACAAAGACATTACAGAGAGAGAAAACTATAAGCCGATATTTCTAATCAACATAGATGCAAAAGTCCTCAACAAAATATTAGTAAACTGAATTTCAAAATACATTTAAAATATATACCAGAGAAGTCACAAAATGGTGGTGTGAGAGGGACCCCTGTAAAAGTCCCCTGGTGATTACAACAAATAAAACAAATATAATTGAACTAAGGATTCTCTACGCAACACAGAAACACGGCTAAGAGGCTCACTCATTGCATCGATGTACCTGCAGGTGGGCAAAGAGTGGCAAACAGAGGAGAAAAGAGGGGAAGTACAGAGACTCGGGCCATATGGGTTCCTACTTGGAACTCTCCTGCTCAGGGAGGGAGCGGGGAAAAAGGCAGTGCGTGAGCATTCTGGATCTCACTCGATCCACAAGACAGAGAAAAGGAGGCCCAGAGGCAGGAGCCATGAAACACCACAACCATATTGCACTTTGGCCCCCAGGAGTTATAGACCAGGTGCCACGAGACATGGTGGCCTGACTTGACTCTGGACTCAAGCGGAGGGGGAGCAATGGTGGGCAGTGACGAGCCTTGGCCCAAGCTCTCTGTGGCCTGGGAAGGAGAAGGAGAGAGCGGGCTGCAGGCACATTTCTTAGCCCACAACCAGCTCAGTCTGAGGGACCAGCATACAGGACCACTGATCCCAAGGCTCAGGGAAAAGACCTCAGAGCTAACCAAGAACAAAGGCATAAGCTCACACTGCCCAAGCGGCCCCATGTCTCCAGGCAGAAAAAAAGGTGTGAACCCTGGTTGCCCCACCCCCAGACCTCTGCCCTCCCAGTATTAGCAGTGAGCCCCAAAGAAACTGCAGCAGCAAGTGTCAGGTTAAGGAGCAGAATATCTATTAACAGAGAGGCTGCCAAAATGAGAAAACAAAGAAATACAGCTCAAAATAAATTCAAACAGCAGAAATCACAGTAAATAAGATGGAGTCAGAGAACCTATACAAAGGTTGTACGAACAGTCAGAAAAATAAGTGATAATAATTTCAGCAGAGAGATAGCAAGCATAAAAAAAGACATAGGGACCATATAAAACATCAGGCAGAGACAAAGATTACAATAATTGAAATGAAGAATGGCATAAAAGGAGTCACCAGACTAGATGAAGCAGAGTTTTGAAGCAGTGATTTGGAGGTAAAGGTAGCAGACATCCAATTAGAACACAAAGAAAAAAGAATCCAAAAAAATGGAAGATAGTTTAAGATTCCTCTGGGCCAACATCAAGCATAACAACAATCACATCATAGGAGTACCTAAAGGGGAAGAGAAACAACAAGGGACCAAGAACTTATTTGACAAAATAATGACTGAAGTTTTTCCTCACCTGAAGGAAATAGACATACAAGCCCAGGAAGCACAGAGAGTCCCAAACAAGATGAACCCAAACTAGCCTACACTAAGAAACATCATAATTAAAACAGCAAAAGTTAAAGACAAAGATAATATTAAAAGCAGCAAAAGAAAGGCAAATGGTAACTTATAAGGGATCACCCATATGACTGTCAGTGAATTTCTCAACAGAAAATTTGCAGGCAAGAAGGGACTGGCAGAAAATATTCAACATGATGTAAACCAAGGATCTATAACAGAAATTAAAGTGTCCAGCAATGCTATCATTCAAAATTGAAGGACAGATAAAAGAGCTTCCCAGACAATAAAGTTAAAGGAGTTCATCAACACCAAACTAATACTACAAAGAATGTTGTAGGGACTTCTTTAAGATGGGGAAAGAAATAAAAAGCAAAAATTATGAGTAATAAAATGGCAATAGCTACATATCTATCAACAGTTACAAGTAGAATGTCAAACAGAGGAAGACAGACACAAGTTGACTTCACTTATAGGTGAAATCCAAAGAAGGAAATAAACAAGCAGAACAGGAACAGATTCATAGATATAGAAAACATTTGGTTTTTTGACAGATGGGAAGAGGGTTAGGGGAGGAGGTGAAATAAGGGAAAGGGATTAGGAAATTCAATTTGGTGGTTATAAAGTAATAGTTATGGGCATATAGAGTATAACATGGGAATATAGTTAGTAATGCTGCAATAATCATGTGTGGCATCACACGGGTACCAGATTTGGTAGAGTAGTGGGGAAAAGGCTGGAGGGGTGGATGAAAAGGGGGAAGAAATTGAGAAGTACAAATTCATAGTTATACAATAGTCACAGGGATGTAGCATAGGGTATATAGTCGGTAACATTGTAATAACTATATGGTGTCAGAAGGGAACCAGATGTATGGAATAAGGATTTTGTAAGCTATATAAATGGCTCACTACTATGCTGTACATCTGAAACTAATATAATATTGTATGTCAAATGTAATTTTTTAAAATCATACACTACAATCAAGTGAGATTAATTTCTGGTATGCAAGATTGGTTAAATATCTGCAAATCACTTAATGTGATACACCACATAAACAAAATGAAAAATACTAACCATGTGGTCATATCAATAGATGCAGAAAAAGTGTTTGACAAAATCCAGCGTATTTATGATTAAAAACTCTCAGCAAAGTAGGAATATAGGGAAAGTATCTCAATATAATAAAGGCCATATGTGACAACCCACAGCTATTATATTTAATGGGGAAAAACTAAAAGCGTTCTTTTTATGATCAGGAATAAAAGAAGAGTGCCCACTTTTACCACGTTTATTCAGCCTAATACTGGAAGTTTAGCCAGAGCAATCAGACAAGAAAAAGAAAGAAAAGGCATCTAATTTGCAAAGGAAGAATTATTTGTGGATGACATGATACTATATTTAGAGAGCCCCAAAGATTCAACAAAAAGACTATTAGAACTGATAACTGAATTTAGTAAGTAGCAGAATACAAAATTATAATAATATTCAGAAATTGGTTGCATTTTTATACACAAATAATGAACTAGCAGGAAAAAAATTAAGAAAACAATCCCATTTACAATTGCATGAGTAAAATAAAATACCTAGGAATAAATTTAACCAAGGAAGTAAAAGACCTTTACTCAGAACATTATAAGACACTGAAGAGAGAAATTTTAAAAGGTACAAATAAATGGAAACATACACCATGCTCATGAATAGTAAGAGTTAATATAGTTTAAAATGCCCATACTACCCAAAGCAATCTATAGATTCAATGCAATCCCTATCAAAATACCAATGACATTTTTCACAGAACTAGAAAAAATAATTCTAAAATGTATATAGAACCAAAAAAGACCCCAAATAACCATGGCAATCCTGAGAAAGAATAAAGCAGAAGGTATCACACTACCTGATATCAAATTATACCACACAACTATAGTAATCAAAACAGCATGGTACTGGCATAAAAACAGACACATAGATCAATGGTACAGAATAAAGAACCCAGAAATAAATCCAGTCCTATATGGTCACTTAATCTATGACAAAAGTAGAAAGAATATACATTGGAGTAAAGACAATCTATTAAATAAATTATTTGGGGAAAACTGGACAGATACATGCAAAAAATTGAAATTGGATCACCTTCTTACATCATATATAAGAATGAACTCAAAATGGATTAAATACATGAAATGTAAGACCTGAAACCATAAAACTCTTAGAAGAAAATATAGGAAGTAAACTCCCAGACATTACCCTCAAAAAATAAACAAGTGGGAGTACATCAAGCTAAAAAGTGTTTGTACAGCAAAGAAAACCATCAACAAAACAAAAAGACATGCTACTGAATGAGAGGATATATTTGCCAATGATACATCTGATGGGGGTTAATATTCAAAATTTATTTTAAAAAACTCAAACAACATCAAAAAGCAAACAATTCAATTAAAAAATGGGCACTGGACCTGAATAGATGTTTCTCTAAAGAGGACATACAGATGGCCAATGGACCTATGAACAGATGCTCAATGTCCCTAATCATCAGAGAAATGCAAATAAAACCCACAATGATACACCATCTCACTCCTGTCATAATGGCTATCATCAATAAATCTATCAATAAGTGCTGGCAGGGATGTGGAGAAAAGGGAACTCTCTACTGTTAGTGGGATTGCAAATTAGTGCAGCCACTATGGAAAATAGTATGAGGGTTCCTCAAAAAATTAAAAATAGAGCTACCTTATGACACAGCAATTCCACTCCTGGGCGTTTATGCAAAGAAACCCAAAACATTAATTCAAAAAAATATATGCACCCCTATGTTTACCACAGTGCTATTCACAATAGCCAAGATATGGAAACAACTGAAATGTCCATCAATATACCAATGGTTGAAAAAACTTTGGTACATTTATATAATGGAATATTACTAAGCCATAAAAAAGAATGGAATCTTACCATGGATGGACCTGGAGGATATTTGCTAAATGAAATAAATCAGACTGAGGAAGACAAATACCATATAATCTCACTTATATATGGAATATAAAAAGCAGAATAAATGAATGGACAAAAAAGAAATAGATTCACAGAGAACAAATTGATGGTTGCTAGATGGGAGGGAGATTGGGGGATGGATGAGAAAGGTGAAGGGTTTAGAAAACACAAAGTGTAGTCACAAAATAGTCACAGGGATGTGAAATATTGTACAGAGAACATAGAGAATAATGTTGTAAAGACCAGGGTGTCGATGGGTACTGGACTTATAACTTCATTGATTACATAAATGCCTAGCCACTGTGCCGTACACCTAAAACTAATATAAAATAATATTGCATGTCAACTATAATTTAAATGTGTGCATGTGTGTGTGCGTGTGTGTGTAGTCATGGAATGTAAAGTACAGCCTAGGGAATATAGTCAATGGTATTGTAATAGCTATGTACAATATCAGATGGGTAGTAGACTTGTTGGGGTTATCACATTATGAGGGTTATAAATGCCTAATTAGTATATTGTTTTATACACCTGAAACTACTAAAGGAAAAACTAAACATAAGTAAAATAAGTCAGACAGAGAAAGACAAATACTGTATGATCTCACTTATATGTGAAAACTAAAAAATACATCAAAAAACCTTATAGCGATAGACATCGTATTTGTGGTTACCAGAGGTGGGAAAATTAAATGAAGGCCAAAAGGTACAGACTTTCAGTTATAAGATAAACAACTATAATATTGTTTATCTATGAAAATGATGATGACTGTAGTTAACACTACTATATAGTGTATTTGAAAGTTGCTAAGAGAGTAAATCCTAAAAGTTCTTATCACAAGGGAAAAAAATTACATTTGAGTGTTTTTGTTTTTGTTTTCTGTTCTGTATCTATATGAGGTGATGAATGTAAACTCAACTTATTATGGTCATCATTTCCAGCGTATGTAGTTGAAGTCATTATGGTGTACACCTTAAACTTATACAGTGCCATATATATCAATTATATCGTGATAAAACTGAGAAAAAATAAAAAACTAAACATATGTTTATGATACACCCCATCAACCACAGTCCTGGGCATTTATCTCAGAGTGATGAAAACATGCGCACACAAGTCCTTTACACTTGTTCATAGCAGCTTTATGGGTAACAGTCAAAAACTGGAATAAGTAGATAGTTAAATATGGTGGTCCATTCACACCATGGAAACCTACTCAGTAATTGAAAAATAAATGAACTAACAACACAGGAAACAAGTTGGATGGATCCACAGGAAGTTGTTCTGAGTGACTCGTATAATGAAAACATAAAAAGCCCATCTCAGAAGATCATACACCGAATGATTCCATCTGAATAATATTCTCAACAAAAGTATAGAAATGGAGAACAATGTAGTGGTTGCCAAGGGTTAAAGATGGGGGAAGGGAAGCAGATGGGTGTGGTTATAAAGCTGTGGCATGGGGCAGATCTGTGTGTTGTTGGAACAGTTCTATATGTTGAATGTGGTAGTGGTTACGTGAATTCGCACATGTGATAAAATGGCATAGAACTCTGCAAAACACTACCCATGCCAGTTTCCTCATTTTGATATAGTGCTACAGTGATGTTAAGTTGTAACCAGGGGGGGAAACTGGAAGAAGAGTACAAAGGACTTCTCTGCACTATCTTTTTAACTGTGAATCTATAATTATTTCAAAAGTAAAAAATTGAAAAAATATTGTAAAGAAATAGAAAATTCTGGAGAAGAACTGTTTGGAGAAGAGGAGAGAGTTTGATTGGGAACACCTCGCGTTGCAGGAGCTGGCATAACTGGATGGAGCTGTGAACAGACATCTCACAATACTGGTCTGAATTTGTGAGCATCTGAACCTGAGATGAGGCTAAATCAAGCTGCAGCTCTTAGTGTGGCTGCTAAGGGAGTGAGTGGAGGAAAAGGAGAAAATGGGGATATTTATGAGGAAGGAGGAAGAGGAAGAATTGCTAGCAGGAGGAATTTGGTCTCTGAGTTGTCAATGGGTCAGAATTGGTATCGACATAGAAGAAGCTTCCTTTTATTTCATCAGAGACAACAAGGGTTTTCAAAATATTGGATTGTAATCCTTCAAAACAACTGGATTTTACAACCAGATCTGCAATTAATTAGTTAGATATGTTATATAAACCACTCAATCTCCGAGTCTCATTTCCTTAGCAGAATGTAGGAAAGTCAATATTCTTTATCAGGTTGGTTTGGGGGTAGGATCTTCCCCACCTTGTTCATTTGGGGGCCTGGGTGGAGAGCCACAGCTACCCAGGGCACGTCTTCAAGGCAGATCGGCAGCATGTTTCAACCTTTTGCTTGCTCATATCTGCTAACATTCCTTTCAAAGAAAGTGATAAATAATACTCGAGGTGGGGAACAGTGCCCCACGCAAGGTGGATGGAAATAGCAAGGGTGTATTTGCTGAATAATCCAGTCTTGTGTGGTTTGGGTTTGGGGTTCAGGATACGTGGAACAATCTAACCGTACCTGCTGAGATCGATACTGAAGTTGCCTTGGTCTCTTCGTCAAATCTCAGCCTGCGAACAGCTGAGCCTGATTCCCTCTGATGGCTTGAGGATAGGACTCTCCTCAGATTCTCCTTGAACTGGCTTTGTCTAAGTTCTAGAAGACTGTCTGGCCTCAAGCCAGCTTCCTGGAGCTGAGGCACAGGGTGGTCACCAACCTAACGTTTCTTCATGGGGTGTGGAACGTCGTTTGTCTGCCCTCCAGGTAGACCCTCTCCATTTTCTACCCTGATGAGTTCGGACTCTGCAATGAAGGGCTCTTTTACATTCTGTCATCTGCTTGGGTTTAGCCACTAGGAACTGTCAGGGAATCGGAGTGAGATTAGGTCTTTACTGCCTGTGAGACAGCCTTGGGTGGCTACACCACCCCTCTACCAAATTCATTGTTCCTCTTAGGACAGCCTTTCTTACCATTTTCTTCTCTTGAGTTCCAGTATCCACTCCCTCCTGTCGGCCATTCAGCCTATGGGTGGTAACAGCATGACCATTATTAGCCTGGGTTTCTGAACCAGCTGTATGTGGTTTACCTATATCTTTGTAAAAGTCCCTTTATTAAACCCTCCTCAAAGGACCCTACGGTGAATGTGCCATCTTTTTCCTCCTGGGACTTTCACTGATACAGCCTTAGATTGCAGACAGGTCCACAAGAGTGCAAGGATTTCTGCCAGTTTGGGTTCACTGTTGCAACCCCAGTGCCTAGAAAAGCACCCAGCACACAGGAGGCGCTCAATAAATATTTAAAGCAGGCACGTCCAACCTGCAGCCCAGGACAGCTTTGAATACGGCCCAGCACAAATTCTTAAACATTATGAGATTTTTGTGTGTGTGACTTTTTTTTAAAGCTCATCAGCTATTGTTAATGTTCATGTATTTTATGTGTGGCCCAAGACAATTCTTCTTCCAGTGTGGCCCAGGGCAGCCAAAAGGTTCGAAACCCCTGATTTAAAGGATTCGTGAATGGATGAAAATAAATGAACACTTTTCACACAGAACACATGTGGCTCTGTTTATTTAAAGGAGAATAGAATGCCATGCTCTTCACTGTGAGAAAGGGTAAAAAGCCAAGAGGGCCACCATCTCTTTTTCTTTATCATTTTTTAAATTGTGATAAAACATATATAACATAAAATGTACCAGTCTAACCATTTTTAAGTCTACAGTTCAGTGGCCTTAAGCACATTCCCATTGCTGTGCATCATCACCATCATCCAGCTTCATGAATTTATCTTGTCTGACTGAAACTCTGTACCCATTAAACATTAATCCCCATCCCCCTGACATGAGGGGTAATCCCCAGCCTCTGACAACGACCATTCTACTTTCTATCTAAATGAATCTGACGACTCTAGGGACCTCATATAAGTGGAATCACAGTACTTGACTTGTCTTTTTGTGACTGGCTTAGTTCACAGCATAATGTCCTCAAATTGCATCTATGTTGTAGCAGGTGTCAGGATTTCCTTCCTTTTTAGCTGAATAATACTCCACTGCACGTATGTACCCCTGTACCACATGTTCATCCATTCGCCTGTGGATGGACGCTTGGGTTGCTCCACCTTTTGGTTATTGTCAACAATGCTGCTGTGAACATAGGTATATCAATAGAATCTGAGTTTCTGCTCTCAGTTGTTTTGCATATATGCCTACAAATGGAATTGCTGAATTACTTGGTATTTTTAACTTTTTGAAGAACAACCATGCTGCTTTCCACAGTAGCTCTACCATTTGACATCCCACCAGCAATGCACATGCATTCCAGTTTCTCCACATCTTTCCCAAACCCTGCTATTTTCCACCTTTTTAAAGTCACCGTCCTAATGGGGACATTGTGGTTTTGATTTGCATTTTGCTAATAATCAGTGATGTTAAGCATCTCTCCATATGCTTATTGGCCATTTGCACATCTTCTTTAGAGAACTCTCTATTCAAGTCCTTTGTGTACTTTTGAATCAGCTTGTTTATTGTTGTTGAGTTGTAGGAGTTCTTCATATATTCTGGCTATTAATTCCTTGTTAGATACCTGCTTTGCAGATATTTCCCTTTAGTGGCCTTCTCTGTTGATAGTGTTTGATGCAGAAACGTTTTTCATTTTGATGAACCCCCATCTATCTCTTTCTTCTTTTGTTGCTGTGTCAAATGTGTAGAATCAGTGCAACATCATTGCCATGTGGAAATACAACAGCTTTTCTCCATGAGACCCACACTCCTCTGTGGCCCCCACCCAGCACCTTTATGTACTATCAGAGCCCATGGAACACCAGACTGTGAACTCCCGGATGGCAGGAAGTTTTCTGTTCATCCTGGAGCCTTGCAAATTACTTCACAGCACAGAGTAGGGATCTGAAAACATGTTGGATAAGTAAATAAAGGGGTTACTGAATACAGGCTTTAGGAAGTGGGTGGGGAAGGGCCTCTCAGCAGGGCTGCAGAGCCTCAGACCTGGCTCTTTTCAAAAGCTCTTTGTTTCTTTCTTTCCCTATTGTCCTGGGAAGATGCTTCTCATCTGGACCTGACTTTCATAGAATTGTTTGCAGCACAATAATATGGTTCTATAGCTCTTAGGCACTAGCCTAATTTCCCTCCTTCTTTAATGAAAGGGACATGCTTTCTGTGGGAAATCAGTGATTTATTGAGTGACCAAAGACTGTTTCTGTTCCTAATAGAAACCAGTATAGACAAGTTCCTTGTTGAAGGTGAGGAGGGAACATGACCACCTACTTCTGAATAGGAAATTAATTCATTGCCCCTGGTGTGTCCTTGCTAATTTGGAGCTGAGTTTTATCCTGAGATTCTCCCTCGGATGGACAGCCCTCCCCAGGACATCTAGTGCAGAACCTTTGTAATGAACTTGGTGCGTGTAAGTCTCCCATGGGAGACTTTTGATTTCAGTGTGAAATCAAAATTGAGAATATTCATTCCATAATAAAAGAAAACCTACTGAATGAAGCCTGAATAGTTGTTAATTATCTTTTCCTATTTTTCATTGTTTTTAGGACAGCTGAAGTCACTATCAAATAAGGGTTAGTAAGCACCAAAGCTAAGCAAAAACTAATAGGAGAAAAACATGACATTAAGAAACTTCTGTCAATTAACTTTTTGTGCAGATTGGAGAAAAGCCATCATTTTAAGTCATGATTTGATTTTAGCAATGAACTGTCCCAGTAAAATGTATGTCTTGTCATAGCAAGTTTGAAAAGTCATGACATTCTAGAAAGAGCAGGGCCTGGATTTGAATCCTTGCAATGCCTCTCCCCTTCTCTCTGGATTACCTTGTACAACTTGTGTAACCTGTTGTAACTTCTATTTGCTCATCTGTAAAAGAGGGATATCATGAAAAAAATGCCTTACAGAGCTGCTGTAGGATTAAATGAAACAGCATTTGCAAAGCATGGAGCATGTGCTCAGTAAAATCACTTACCTCCCCCTCCCACTATTGGTAGTAGCATGTTTTGTGGATATAGCTTTTAGAGGGTAGAGTTATTGTTAGGTGATTACTAATTTAAATAGCAGACCAGGTGACCAAGGCCTTGCGGACAGAAAACTGTGGTTTTAGAAGACATCATATCTTTTTTTTTTTTTTTTTTTTTTGCTTTTTGGTATGTGGGAATCGAACCCAGGCCGCAGCACTGACAGTGCCAGCGCCGAAGCCTTAAGCCACTACACCACCAGGGAACTCCCGAAGACATCCTATCTTTTATTCACTTACTCCGTCAGACATTTGTATGTGCTTTGAGAAGGAGCTGATGGCAGTGAAGAATTCAACCCCGGGCTTGATCCTGGGAGCTTGGCCTGATTTGTAGTTTGCTTTTGTTTTTCATGACTTATTTCCAAATTTCCCCCGGATAGTTGGGTTGGTTTGGGGGACTGTTGTGACCACTTTGGTCAGTGTCTTAATTCCCCGCATCACTGTCAGCACCAAGGGTGGGCTGTACCAATTCCATTCATGGCTGCATCCCAGTGCCCAGCAGGCCACCAAGAGAACCCTCCACAGTCACAACTGACCCCTCACCTCATCCAGTAAATAACATTTTTTGCCTCGGCTAATTCAATAGAATTTCCTCTTTCTCAAGTTCCAAATCAGACAAGAGACTGAGGCAAGAACAGGGAATCTTGTTTGGTAGCTTGTTCTATTTTCTTTAATTTTACTGAGGCCGGAAGTGAGTGGAGTGGCTTCTCTCCCCATGAAGGAGGGGAGGGAAGTGGCAACATATTTGGGAAGAATGTGACAGAGTTGAAGGATTTATAAGAAATTGTAAACACATTGCACTGTGGAGCCCAAAGGCAAGTGAGGATAATAGGCATCCTGTTCACTGAACACATATGAAGCTCTTCCTTACTTTTTTATCACAAATTTCACCATTTTTCTTCCCTGTGGAGAAATCTGTCTCCACAGATATTTATAGTTCAGCCTCCCAGAGGGCGAAGGCTCCCATCCTGGCTGCGTGGAAGTTTTCTGCTGACAAAACAGAATGGAAGTGCTGACCCTGACCAGGGAGCTCATGTTAAAGAGGACAGACAGTACCCACCTGTTACAGCAGGCCCAGAGTTGCCTGGGGCTTCCTGGAGGAGGCGAAGCTTCTAGTCTTTATTTTGGAAAAACCAATTCTCAGCAGAGACATTTTCGTGGTCTGTTCTTCTCACGTTTAAAGATGCTTGGCAGGCAAGATTGGTGTCTTTAAAAGACAAAAAACAAAACATTGTCCTCAGTATTAAAAAACAAAATTCAACTGAATACATTTTAAAGATTGTATTGGTTTTATTCAAGGCTTCATGAATCAGGCAACATCCCATCTAGCAGATAACAAGGAGCTCTGCGGAGAGGTCCAAGACGGTGGGCTTTCATAGGCGGAAGGGAGCAGGGTAAGCAAAGAGCAATTGGTTGTGGGCAGGGGCCCATCAGGCAAAAGGGCTCACCGGTGTGGATCAGGTGGTTCCTGACTGACTGCCTTAAGCGTTCATTCCAGGGAGAGGCTGAAACTAATTAAATTAAGTCTTGGTGTGGGGATGTGGGGGCTTGGCATAAATGACCTCATTTGGGGCCTGTTTTATTGTCAACACCACCTTGGAACCCTTCGCTCACTTTCTGATTACCCGAGATGATCCGCTTACCACCTCCGCCTTATTGTCCTACGTTTCATCAGAGTGAGTGATACTAACGCTTGCATCTTCTCCAGAGTGAAAGTGATTGCTTACTCAGCTTAGCCTTTTTTCTCCTGAACTCATTCTGCTCATGTATTGAATGCTCATTGTAGACCAGAACACCGCTAGCCCTCTCAGGACAATATTCAGAGGTCACAATTGCCTTCTCCAAGGATCTCGGGCTCTAGAGTGGACGACAGAAGGCAAATGGACTCAGAACTGTGTGCAGGGGGTTGTCATTGAAATGTGTTGGGACACTGGGAAGAGAGGATAGAGCCCTGAATACTTGTGGGGGCAATGGGGTGGCGGTGGGTCATGGAAAGTGCTAACCTAAAAATAAAAAGGCCCTTCAAAGTGAGAGGCAACAAGTGTTTATTGAGATCAATAAGAATACGTGTTTGGATGCACTGATGTAGGCAGAAGCCCAAATCGTGTTCTGATTAGGAAACAATGGCAGCGGGTATTTATGAGAAAGGAAAGGGGAACAATTACAGCAATAGAAAGAAGGCATTTCTATTGTTGCAGATAACATAATGATATCCATTCTAAACACTGTTTTTAATTTTCAGTCCAGTAGTCATCTGTCCAGTAGTCATAAGTAGTCATAAAAACTGCTCTCTTGTTATCTTTGCAAACAGTTTTTTGAGATGGTGTTACCCTAAGCTCAGTCCAAAGGGTATTTTGCCCTGCTTTAACATTCTACGATGTGCAAGGCAGTTCCTCTGGAATGGCAGCTCCAACTCCATCTTAAAGTGGCTGTGTTTATACTGTGTTGTTCACAAAAGGCAGCAGAGCCCAGCAGGGTTATAGAGTAAGCTGAGGAACAGCAGGCAGAGGGAGAATATTTCAAGCAGGTATGAGAATGTTTGCAAAGTACAGGGCTGTGACAGCGCGTGACCCGGGACAGCAATGACCCGGGACAGCAATGACCTTGGCAAGACTAGAGGACCAGATGAGTAGGGGGAGTGACAGGAGTTCAGATAGATTTGGGGATGGGGATGGGAAAGGGCAATGGATTATTAGAATACAGATTTGGTTATTTAAACAAAGACTCAAACAAAATACACACTTATACACACTGATGGGGTTCAAGACACACCACCCCAAACTATGGCACCTTGGCATATTGAATATTTCAAGTGGACAATAATTTGAGGAATGGCATGTGACTTGCCCTGAAGCAGGTCATAAAACCTTCCTGTGAGAGGTGCCCTCCCTATAGCCAGGAGCATCCTTATCTGAGAAGAAAAAGGGACACAGAGGCATCTGAGTGAACAGGCCTTGCTGAGGTCCCCCCAGTTCAGTATACTTAGCTTATACTCTTTTCCTATGGTATCTTTCCACAGCTTTCTACTCTTGATCAAGCCTAGCATAAAAACACCCCAATTTAACCATTTCTTCAGATTTTTATTTCCATATGTAGGCTCCTGTGTAAGTAAAAGTTAGTATAAGCACTTTAGAACTAATATGGCAGCTCCATGGTTGGGACACAGACTCCCCCCAACCCTACCCCATTCTGAGATCTATACAGTTCAAGATGGCTCACCGCCAAGTCCACCTGGCTCTAGTGCAATGGAAGGAGAGTGCTTGTCTTCCCTTAGAGGTCATGACCTACAAGTTCCCAGCATCCTTTTGGCTCACATCTCTTTGGCTAGATTTTAGTCTTGTGGCCATACCTTGCTGCAGGGAAAATGGGGAATGTTGTATCATGCCCAGTTAACACTCCAGGGCTGTACTGCTAAAGGAAGAGAGAATGGATGGGGTGATGGGGAGTCTTTGCAGCAGAAGGTGTGGTTTATTTTGAGGCATATTGAGTTTCAGGTGCTCATGTATGAATTCCAGGGGATATGTGCAATCCAGAAGAGAGGTCTCATGGGAAATGTTGGACTTAAGATTAGTGATTTTTATTAGGAAGCCATAAGGTATTTGACCAAAGGAGTAATCCAACAGACTCAGGATTTAGGATGGAGAGTGTTGCTTGTCATTTGTGGAATCACATGGAGAGAGGTGAGGCCAAAATTGGATTATTTAGGAGCTATTATAATGACGTAGAAGACTTTGCAGGGGAAGTAGCCATAAAATTTAGCAACTTATTAGATAGGGTGGAAGAGGCAGAGGGAGAAATCAAAGATGACTCGAAGTGACACATCTAAGTGCCTGAGAACGTGAAGATGCCATTTGTAGCAAATATGGTCAGAAAGAGGGATAGATCTCTGACAGGATGAGTGGATGGGGGCTGGGTGGAGAGGAGGAAGAACTAGGTTTTAGACATTTGATGTCAGATGCCAAGAGTCATCCAGGTGCCAATGGAATGAGGGTGGTGACAGGCCCAGGCTTGGTATCAGAGCTCAGAATTTAGATCCAGGTTCTGCCACTTGTAAGCCTTGTGACCTTGATCAAGTGTATAATACCTCTGTACTTCAGCATCCTCAAAAATAAAGTAGGAATAATAAAAGGACTTATAAGGGGATTGCATAAAAATATGTAATACATGTACAGTAGACTCTGTGTTAACTGACACTCTTTGGCACTCTCAAGCAACCAGCAAAAAAATTGAAGAAATAATACTACATTTATCCAGCATGGGTGCCAGTTAACTGAAAGTCTACTTACATTTATCTGGCACCTACCAATCCCCATAGGTGCCGGTGAACTGAGATTCTACTCTACACCATAAGTGCTTGATATGTTTGATTTTACTATTGCAAGGGATAATAGTAATTGGTGTAACTGACAATTGGAAATACAAGCTGGAAGCTCTGATGAAGGGTTAGAAATGAAGGTTTGGGAATCCTTGCAACAAGGTGGGAGTATGTAAGAGCCCCAGAGGAGAAGCTGGGTAATGTAAGCACAGACCTGGGGAACATGTGTGGGAAGGGAGCCCCCCTGACCCCACCGACCCCACACAGCTGTGGTCTCCACACCACAGATACTGCTGTCACAGCTCTTATCAGACTTGTCATTTTCTATTAGTTAGCTGATTGTTCCGTGAAATGTCTGCTTCCCATCAGACTTCATGAGGACAGACCCTAGGTTGAACCCAGCACCTTACCCAGAGCCTAGCACAGAATAGTTTGAAGGAATGGAGTGGGGAAGGAGAATTGGCTGGGGAGGAGTCTGCAGATATTTGTGCTGCCACAAAGAGCACTTGATGGAGAAGAAAATGCCAGCTATGAAGAGGTTGAAGGGAGGTGGAGGTCAACCTTGACTTGGCGTCCTACAGCAGCCAACCTCTACCCTTAGGCTTATTAAATGGCAACACGGTTTTACAGAGAAGGAAGCTTTGAAATGCAGTCAGCCAAGCAGATCTAATCACATAAGCAAGTGAGAAAGGGACAGCCAGTGTCTGGAACAGCTGATCAGAAGCTGAAAGAATACACGTACGTGGCTTTCCTCGAGGTCTGCCAGATGTACATCCGTGAAGCCCCATGGGGACACCCCACAACTCCGATTTGCAAGAGACTGCCAAGTGTTTTGTGAGTATAACGAATGATTCTCAGGCCAAGAAATAACCTTAACCTGTCTTCCAAGGAGGAAGAGGGCACCGTCGGGCACTCAGTATCTTCCTCCAAATAATCCATCCTTGTTAAGACTAGTGCAGCAGCACCAGTGCCAGACTTGACAATGTGACTGTATGAGTCTTTAAGCCTATCATAGAAAGAGAGCAGGAAGGGCCCTTAGAGACCGTCCACTCCAACCTCATGACCTCATCATAAGGCCTTGAAGGGACCCAGCAGACCAGAGAATGAGGATTTATTGAGCACCTATGGTGTGCCTGGCACTATCCTGGCCGTTCCCACATACATCCTTCATTTGAGCCTCATAAATATTTTCTGTGTTTTGTTCAAAGCATTGATAAGTCCTTCTTACTCAGTAAGGGCAACTAACTTGCCCAAACTCCCATTTGGTGGTAGAGTTAGACTCACACCCCAAGTCCATGACTGCTTTTTCAGTCAGCAGGACAAAGTTAAGCTGTGGAACAACCCCACAGAACAACACAGGGCTACTTACTCTTCATGCTTCATGTTTACCATGAATTGACCAGGGCTCTTCTCTTTTTTAATTAATTAATTAATTTAGTTAGCTAGTTATTTTTAAGAAAAGTGCAGGGAATTTATTAAAGCAAAAGTACACACTTGAAAAAGAATTGTGGGCAAACTAAGAGATCAAGTTGCCCCAAGAAGGTCTTGATTAGGGTTCTTATCTCTCATAGTGGCAACAATTCGTAGACATTGACCTGTCTCCTGCTCTCTAAAGGTGGGATCTCTGTTTCCCTCCATTTTTGTCACTTGTCTTAGAGCAGTGGTTCTCAACCTTCCTAATGCCACGACCCTTTAATACAGCTCCTCATGTTGTGGTGACCCCCATAAAATTATTTTCGTTGCTACTTCATAACTGTAATTTTGCTATTATGAATCGTAATGTAAATATCTAATATGTGTTTTCTGATGGTCTTTAGGCGACCCCTGTGAAAGGGTCATTCGACCCCCAAAGGGGTTGTGACCCACAGGTTGAGAACTGCTGTCTTAGAAAGAGAGATTCCCTAGGACGGGGCCAGAATCAGGAGTGGTGAACATAGGGCCATGTTACACAGCAATAGGTAACCCTGTTGTACACATCATCCAGTGTCAACAACTACCAACTCATGGCCAATCTTGTTACATCTAACCCCCACCCAATTAGTCCCCTTGAAATTATTTTGAAGCAAATCCCATATGTCCTATCGTATCACTTCATCTGTAACTATTCCAGGATTTTCTACAAGGATAGACTCTAAATATACAAGGGCTATCCAGAAAGTATCCAACCATGTAATGAGAAAAATAGAGGCATTTATGGCTGGATTTTTTCCAGACAGCCCTAGTATGTTTAACCACAGGATCATCTGTTATGGGTTGAATTGTATCCTCCAGAAAGATACGTTGAGGTCCTAACCCCCATGCCTGTGAATGTGAGCTTATTTAGAAATAAGATCTTTAAGAATGTAATCAAGTTAAGATGAGGTCATACTGGATTAAGGAGGGACTAATGTCTTTATAAGAGGAGAGGAATTTGGACACAAGAATTTGGGCACAAAGGGAGAATGCCATGTAATGGTAAGGCATTGTAGTGCTATCTCTATAAGGCAAGGATTGCCAAGGATTGCCCATAAACACCAGAGGCTGAGAGAGAGTCACGCAACAGAGTCCCCCTCGGGGTCTCTGGAAGGAACCAACCCTGCTGACACCTTGATTTCATATTTCTAGCCTCCAGAACTGTGAGGGTCTAAACTTCTGTTGTTTTAAGATACCCAGTTTGCAGGAAGTTGTTAGGGCAGCACAAGGAGATGAACATACCATCTAAGAATCATTCTATTTTAAGTTGAAAATTAGGTATGTTCTTTTCCTCCCTTGCATTAGCTCTCATCTTTCCCCACGTTATTAAAGCTTCTAGTCATATGTGGAATTATTATTTTTGTACCTCATAAAAATAGAAGACCATTAATAGCACTGGGACTGTCATTTTTGTTTCCCCTTTTCCCGCAGGTCACACAGTCCTCTGTAAGCAATTACTGACCAGCCCCAGTTGAGAAAAGTCAGCCACTGTCAGATGTTACAGAACAGGAAGTTGTAGTAGGGAAGGACCAGTGAGCTCTGGTCCCAGACAGACCAGGATTCCTTCTCAAATTGTGTCATCTTAGCTAGTATATGTGGCTTTTGGGGAGTTGGTTCTCCTTTCTGAGCCTTGTTCACTCAGTTGTTAAAGATTTACGCTTTCTATTCCAAGGCACAATTGTAGGAATAAGTGGATAGTTTATGAGAATGCTGGCCTAGTGTCTGGCACCTCAAGGTGTTGTTTGCTCCTGGAGTAACCCAAGTGGGAGGAAGAGCCTAGGTTGCTTGGTCTCCTTAAAGTGTTACAACAGCCACCAAGTCTGTGTTCAAAAAGCACAGGGTGGTTCTAAGTCCAGGAAGAAAATATACTAGTTTAAGAAGCTGCGCCTTGACAGGTGGAGAATAAGCAGGGCCTGGTGGTGTGGTTTTAGGGTCATGAGGAAGGGATGCTAAACAAATGTCCTGAAATTCTACTTTAGGCAAGTTATCCCTCATAGCCTGATCTTTGCACTTACATCTTCCAAAATAGAGTAACTCATGAAGTCCCCACCTCCCCATAGAGAAATAATATATTCGTGTGCTCCCTTCTCAGACTTGGGGGCCCAGGCTGGCATACAGGCACCAAGGGAACCGGAAGGAGGTGTCAGTTTGAATAAGTATATCCTCAAAGGCTTTCCTGTCCTGTGAGGTGTGCTGGGAGTTGATTGAAGCTCAAAGCTAATGGAAGAGGCTGCAAGAGTGCGTTAGGGTAGTCCCTGTACTCCAAACCTTCAAAGTGTAGTTCTTCCTCCTGGCACTTCTGCTAGCCAGCCAGGTGACCTGCACTCAGCCTTCCACGTCCCCAGACATCAGATTCGTCACACGTTGAACTGAACGAGGGAGTCAGGCTGAAGTAACTGGAGACTCCTCAGGCTATGTCACTAACTAGAGTCTGGCTTTGTTTTTATGCCTGGAGGTTGGCCTATTCATGACTGATGTGCTTGACTTTCAGGAAGCAAATCCTGAGCCACAGTGGCTTTAGCAATAAAGACACTTGATGTACTCAGGGAACAGAAGGTTCACAGGTTCACACTCCAGGGCTAGACTGGCAGCTTGTTAATGGCCCTAAGACATCATATCCTTCTGCTCTATAGTGCTCATCTGCTTTTTCAGTCTCGTGTCATCTCAGGAGCACAAAATGGCTTTGTTTCTCCCCCTCCCGCTCTTGACATTGACACAAGAGCACAAATGTTTCCCCACAAGCACCGCAGCCAACTTCCCTTAAATCGCATTGGCCAGGACTGGGTCACATGTCCCTGACACCAGGGCCCAGCCCACTAGCCCAGATGCCGAAGGATATCTGGACCAAATCTGAGTTCTGTTGGCCGGAGAAGAGGAGAGTAACACAGAGAAAGCATCAAGGTACCTCTGGAACTTCCGAGGGACTGGGCCTGCTGTCGTGCCCCACAGAACACATCCTCCATGGCCCCTCCAAGCAGGTCCTGGCTGCTGACAGAAAACTACTTCCTGTCTCCACTGTGTTCTCTCAAAGGCCTCAGATGCTCTTCTTTGATTTCCCAGTCAAAACAATTTTTCCAGTGTCAACTCCAGAACCTGGGCAAATGAATGAGAAGTAAAGATGAGAGAGAGAAAGTGAAGGTCACATGCTTAATTCTATTGGAGAGAAGACATATAAATGGACAACAGAAGTTGGAGGGATTTAAAAAATCTATGAAAAGGGGATTGTAGAGTTAGGGCAGGGAAAATCTGCACAAGGCAGCCTTCTGTGTGGACCAAACACAGGATGAGGGGACTGATAACCCTGGATCTGACATTTGTTACTTGTGTGATTTGAGGCAAGTACTCGAATTTGAGCCTCAATTTTCTCCTCTATAAAATAGAGGTAATAATACCTTTCACTTACTGTGAAGAATACAGGTAATGTTAAAGCCTAAGGCATATGATATACTAAAGCAGCGGTTCTCGACCTGTGGGTCGCGACCCCTTTGAGGTTGAACAGCCCTTTCACAGGGGTCAGAAAACACAGATCAGATATTTACATTACGATTCATAACAGTAGCAAAATGACAGTTACGAAGTAGCAACAAAAATAACTTTATGGGGGTCACCACAATGTGAGGAACTGTATTAAAGGGTCACAGCATTAGGAAGGTTGAGAACCACTGTTCCAAAGTAATGGAAACATTTTTTTATCTTGAGAGTCAGTATAACATAACGGAATGAGCACAAGTTTTAGGGAAAGAGGGACACCTAAGTTATATCCTTTTCTGCTGCTTCCCCTCTCTGTGGCCGTTTGGCAGGTCACTAAACAAACATCTCTAAAAATCTGTAGAATGGATGAATGCTATACACCTTGTAAAATGTTAATGTCTGCAGTGTGGACCTGGGCCGGAATAAGTTCTTAGTAAGTGGCACCTGTTGTCAACTATGAATATTATTGCCAAATTTTGCGTTAAAATATAATCAGTTCTTTAACCTGATCTTTGCTGTCACAAAAAAAAATTTCTTCAATAACATTTTAATGCCTGTTTTTAAAAATCAAAATTAATGCAAAAAAGTCAGGATGAGCAAAATCTCAAAATGTTTAAATTAATAATGCTGACCCATATTAAAGCCTGAGGCACAAAGAAAAAAACAGTAATTCTGATCCTGTCTTTAGAAAGTGAGACATGCACTCCCCTCACCATAGTCCTGGCCCACGCTCCCTCCCACATCTTCTGGGACACCAGTGGCTCTCCACCCTCTTGCATGTTGGAAGTAATTATTGTGCTTGAAAAAATGCAGATACTTGGGCCTTCCCCCAGGCCAATGCAAACAGATGTCAGGGATTGGGGCCTGGGCATCTGTATTTTTAAAATTTTCTGGGTGATTCTGCTATGCAGCCAGGGCTAAGAATCCATCATTGTGATAGCCAAAACCTGGTGGGCTCCCTGCAAAGTCAGCCAGCCAGCCCTCCTCAGAAGGTTCTCTTCTCAGAGGAAGGGGGAAGCAAGTAATTATAGTTTTATTTTTTCTGCACAGACCCTGGAGAAAAGCCAGAGTGCTAGGAATCTTTCTGCCAATTTGAGACATACTGGTTCCTGGAGAGCCCCTGGCAGACACAGGCTGCCTACTGTCTCACCCAGCCACCAACCTGGACAGTCCTGAGTCCTGCTTCCTAATGGCAGGTCATTAAGCATCGCTGGGCTTCAGTATCTCTTTCTATCCCTGAGACAGATGTTTGTGAGAAACAAATTCAACTCAAATGACATTCATCACGCCCGGATCATGCTAAGGACTCCAGAAGGGCACCTATTGTTATTACTATTATCATTTAGCACCAGCCTTTGTAACAGTATGAGGACGAATGTGTGCATTCCTTTAGCTTAGTCATCAAATTCTGAAGATGCATTTGTTAAACATGTTGGGGCAGATTTACTGTGTAGTCCTCTGAGAAGCTATGTTCATTTATTCAGTCAATAAATATTTATAACTTAATGTCCTTTCAGCCAGGGGCAGTTCTAGGCACTGGGAATCAGATGGTGGATAGTAAAAGACCCGCCCCTCATTGTGTGTATGGAGACAGATAATTAGTCAAAGAAAAAACAACTATATAATATAATGTCGAGTAGAGGTGTGTTCTTTAAAGAAAAAGGAAGTAGGAAGATAGAGAGAGCCTGGGAATGCTAGTTCAGTCAGGGGGTGAGAGGTGACATTACAGCAGAGCTGCGCAGGACGTGAAGGGAGTAAACCATGACGTAATTTGAAGAATATTCCAGACAAGGAACCATAGTGCAAAAGCCCTGGGGTAGAACCAGTCTCGACTATTCAGGAACTGTACTGGGGCCCCACGGCTGCGGAGAAGTGAGTGCAGCGAGTATGGCAGGGGGTATGGGGTTGGGCTCTGGGTTTTCATTCTGAGTGCAAGTTTTGAAGGAGATGAAGGTAGCACACATTTATTAGAGATAAAGAGACCCAATAACGCCTATTAAATTGTGTGTTTGGCAGTGGGTGCTGCTGTAGAGGTTCCTGCTGAGGGACACGGGGCTCTGCCCCAGCCACAGAAACCTCCTACCCACCCTCCTGTCATCCTCCAGGCCCAGGAGGCAAAACCTCTGAGAACACTAACTTGAACCCATTAGGGCCTGGCGTTGGGGTCAGGGCTTGTTGCTATTAGAACAAAGTCCCGGAAGCAGCTCTCCTGCCCCAGGCTGGGTCACTTCAGGCATTCCTCCAGGCTCTCAGGGCCTTACTGCCACTGCCACCAACATACTCCTTTCTCCCAGCAGTTCTTTTCACAGCAATCATCTGAACCGCTGGGAAAGCTTAGCTTTCCATTTTCTCTGTTAAAAGAAAGACAAGAAGACCAGAGGAGCTAGAAGCAGTATTTCTGAACCAATGGATTATGAAATTGAACCCTGGGTTTAAAGTATTCACTTCCTTGAGGTGTCCAAGCTTCAATGTAAGGGATGGCCCACAGCAATGGAACACCTCACTGTGGTTGGGGACTCCTGTTCTCTACTGATGCTGGGATATTTTCCTGGCCAGAAGTAGCTGCTCGTTTTTTGAACATTTGCCAGGCATTGTGTGCCCTGAAGCAGTACCGAGGATTAAAGCAGGCCGAGGCCAGATGCAGGCCCAGGGCTACGGAGGCTGCCTGTGTGCAGATGCAGGAGGGGGGCTGGGACACTGGTCAGAGGAGGCGCAACAGCACTCCACAAACACGTGTGCGATGGACTGAATGTATATGGTGAAGTCCTAAACCCCAGTGTATGTATTAGGAAGTGGGGCCTTTGCAGGTAGTTAGGTCATGAAGGTGGGGTCCTCATAGATGGAATTAGTGCTCTTATAACAGACCCCACAGTGAGGATTAAGGAGAAGTCTTAATCCCAGAAGAGGGCTCTCACTGGGACAGACCGTGCTAACACCCTGATCTCAGACTTCCCACCTCCAGAACAGTGAGAAATACATTTCAGTTGTCTGTAAGCCCCCCAGGCTGTGGTAGTTGGTTATTGCCACCCAGAGGGACTAGGACACGTGTTGAGCTTCCACAGCCCAGGTCCATGGGGTACACAGGGAACAAAACCAGCAGAGGTTGCTGCCTTTGGGACACTTCTAGGCAGGAGGGCTGCTCCCCAAACTGAGCTCCTGCCCCTTCCTTCCCAAATAAAGGTTCTGCTCTCTCAACTGAGGGACGAGAGATGCTATCACAACCTTCCCCCACATCTTTACAAAATGAGTTCAAAAACATCATGACAATACATGGTCACTCTTCAGCACACATCCCACAGATATGCGTCGTATGTCTGTGTTGTCCTGGGCACTGCTATGTGCAGATAGTTTATGGCTGTTCATTTGATTTTTTAAAATTTTATTATTTGCTCTGTATTGAATTTGTATTTTTGTTGGGTTTTCTGACTGTATAAGAGCGACAGCATAAGTAGTTCACACCAACGTCATATTTACGCATATTTAAATATTAATAACATTATAATTAAAGTAACTTAGGCCAAGGGCAGCCTTACTCAAGTCTAACACTGCCTGAATTTGAAGGACAGGTGTGAGGAGAAACTGAAATGGGAGGCCAGGGGCCAGGCTTCCCACTGGGAACACTTTTTATTGTCCTTTGATGGGACCTTGTGCTGAATTCCTATCTCAGCAACAGCACAGACAACTCGACTCTTGGGTGGTACAAAGAAAACTTGGAGACTTATGTTCTAGTTTGAACTTTTCTTTCTCTGAGAAGGATCTTCCCCCAAGGGTCTTAATATACCCATGTAGGGACCAAGTCCCTTGTACCTTTACCATGTACCCTTCCCCGAGAGATCCTAACCTTAAGGTCTGTGCACAGTTAACATTTAATGATTGCATGTAAGACGAATTTTGCAGTTTTGTTTGCTCTTACCAAACATAAGAGAATTCAGCCTTCAAACTCTGGAAAAGCAACCATTTGCTCTTTGAAATGACATCATCTTCACTTTCTTGTGTCTGTAGTGTATTTTCCCTTTTTCCCAGCCTTCCTATTTGGTCTCAGCTCTTGTTATTGGGGAATTAAGTTGGAGGTAACTTTTTATAACCTCTCATATTCTGGTTGATTTAGCTATTATTGGACCATTTTTATTTCTTCCTAAAGTATTCAGATTTAATTACATGTTTTCCTTCTGCCTTTGGTTCAAGTGTGCTAATTAAGCAGTATTTAGTCTGTCTCAAGTTTATTATTAGAATTTTCATTGTCCCTGCATTTGCTAAATTGCAGAGAATTTGTATTTTTAGGGCTCTTTCCATTCACGATGGCGTTCCTTGAGGAAAGTATATATACAAGGGCTGTCTGGAAAGAATCCAGCCGTAAGTGCCTCTATTTTTCATATTACATGGCTGGATACTTTCTGGACAGCCCCCGTGTATGCTTAACTCAGTATTTACAATTCCACATATAGAGTTCTACTCACTGAATCGAAGTTGGTTGATTCTGTTGTCAGCTAACTTACGAGCATTACTTTAGTGAACTCAACTCATTACTAGAACTTTTTCTTACAATGAATGGTGTCAAAACCAGGGAAATGAATCATCACGGGCTCTTGATCCCTTCAGTGTGGCTCCTGCTTTAGATACCTGCTGTGAAGGTGAACATGAAGTTATCCATGTTGATAAACAATGGCCTTGCACCTGTGACTCCACTATCCCACTGTGAGTTTCCTGTACGAGGAGGCAACTGGTCCACACCTGTTGCAGTGGCTCTTCCCTTCAGCATCAAGAAAGCCCCACCTGCCCACTCGCCCCTCTTTTTGGCCATTTTACCACTTCTTACCACAGAACCACAGAACCACTAGGGGGATGACAACTATCGCTACTATTCTTACTTGACTCATGCATTCAGTCATTCATACATTCAGTCAACAGATGCCTGTTGAAGAGTGACTGTTTTAGGGGCTGACGATCTAACTGGGTACAAAAACAACGAATGTCCCTGTTCTCATGAAGTGTATATTACAGAAGCAGGAAAAGTACTCTAGATAAAAACAAAGGAAAATAGGAGATATCGAGTGGTGTGGGAGATTGGAGCATGTATTACCATTATACATCATACTTCGCCATGTGACAATGCTATTCCTTTGACAAGAGGTACAGTACATTTTCCTTAACATTGGGCTTGGCAATGTGACTCACTTTGGCTTATGAGATATGTGTGGGCATGAGTCAGCAGAGGCCTAAAATACGCTTGTGGAGTTTGACCTGCTTCTTCTCCTGCCATTGCCATGAAAACATGCCCTCAGTGCTTTCTGGTTTCACAATAATGAGACACTTGTGGAGCTGACTGGAACTAACCCCACAGCCCGGGGACTAGGCTAGCAGACCCAAAAGCAGAAGCAGAGCCACTCGGCTGCATCCAGCCTCGATCAGCCAATCCTCTCGGCCTGTAGATCTGTGACCATGAGAATAAAAGCTTGCTACTGGAAGCAACTGCGATGGAGGTTTGTTATGAAGCATTACCACTGAAAGAGCTGACAAACAGAAGTGATGGTAAGTCAAAAAGAAAAATAGGGCAGAGCAAGGAGAGTGATATTTTCTTTAGGACAGCAATGTAGGCTCTCTAAATAGGTCGACACTGAAGCAGGAACTAGTAGAACTCACATAGTTATTCTGTGCCAGACACTGAGTTGTCTCACTTATTAGTCATACATACTAATTTATGTGGTAGGTACTGCTCATGTTATCATTTTTAAGGAAAGGAAACTGAGTCAAATGAGGTTGTGTGACACCTGAAGTTTCCCATATAGTAAGTGGGAAGATTGAGATCCTATTCTGTTTCCATCCTCGCTAGATACACTGCAGTCAGCTCTGGCACTGACCACCTGGAGTCAGCATAGGGTCCACAAGGGGCACGGTCCCCACAAGACCATCCTTTTCTCCGATGTCAGCTGCACTTTGAGGATGCACAGGCCACTGGCACTTCTGACTGATGGGCTATAAGTTTAGGGGTTTCCAGGCCCATGACCACCTCAAGTTCAATTACTTGCTAAAGTGCTACACTTATGATTACAGTTTATTAGGAAGGATAAAAGTGAGGAGAACCAGTCAAATAAAAGGATGCATAGCAATGAGTTCTCTCCCCATGGAGTCAGGATCATCACCCTCCGAGTGTAACAGTGTGCTCACTGACTAAGGAAATGTGGTGGTCATTTTTTCATCAGGGCTTCTTTAACTAGGCATGACTGATAGAATCATTAACCAAGTTATTAAACTCCATCTCCAGCCCCCCTTTCCTCCCTGATGGTGGGTCTTTCAGGTGACTAGCCCCCATCCTGATGCTATCTAGGGGCTTACTATAAGTGCTCTCATTAGCATAACAAAGCACGCCTTTCCGAAATTCAAAAAAGTTTCAAAGCTCTGTATCAGGAACATGTGAATGAAAAAAAGTAATAATTGAAGCTCCCTGGACAAATTAAATAGCAGAAAAGACTCAGCAGAAGAAAAACTTCATAAGCTGAGAGAAAAACCTGAAGAAATCACCTGGAATGCATAACTGAGAGATAATAAGAGAAATTAGGAGACCAGAGAATAAAGTGAGAACTCCTCTCAAAGAAAGGAGAAAGAAGAAAGAAGAAAAAGAAAGAAAGAGAGAAGCAAAATTTGATAATGGTTGAGAATTTCTAGAAATGACGGGAAAACTATCCTCAGCTTCAGAAAGCCTAACTAATGTGAAGTAAGATATTTAAAAAGACATCTGCATCTGAGTACAACCTAGAGAAATACCAGAGATAAAAGACCTTAAAATCATCCAGAGGGAGAGATTAAAAAAAAAAAAAAAGATTACACTCAAAGTAATTACAGTTAGACTCACAGCTGATTTCTCAATTACAGTTAATCGAGGAGACAGTGGAATGATATCTTCAAAGTGCTAAAACTATCGACCTAGAAAGGACTAGATGGAGGAAGAGAGTGGTGATTGAGGCTATTGAAATGAAGTGGCAATGGAAATAAAAAATGGAAAATTTTCAAGACACATGGAGGTGCCATCAGTTGGACCTGTGTGTAAAAGAATAGGTTATCTTCATTCATAGTTCCAAGGTTTTCATGTTGATTGTCTGAGCTACAGGGTTGCCATTGTAGAAACTGGGAGTCAGGAAGGATGGATTGGAGGAAATGAAGATGAATTTAGAGGTTTTCTTTGTCATTACTCTTGTTTCTGATTATAAATGTAAAACAAAACCTGGATAATGTACCTGAATGCACATTTTAATAATCTCTGTAATTTTCTTAAGACTGAAATATTTCATGCTATTTTTAAAAATAAAGTGACACATGTCCATGGAAGAAAATTAAGCAATTACCAAAATAAACCAAAGAAAATTTTAGCCACGCATGACCAAAGGGTTAACTACTATTAAAGCTTATTGGTTTGGGGACTTTGAAGGCCTCCGAGTTTGATACCAGTAGAACACCCAGGCAGGCATTTGGAAATATGGGGCACGTGTAGACGCTGATTAATTTTTGATGGTTGGCTGAGCATTTGTTTAATCTTTGGTTGGGATGTTTGCACTTCAGGCAGAAGGGGAAGAAAGCACAAAACGAAGTCCTCAGTACTTTCCCCCCATGCTATGTGCCAGCTGCAGTGAACTGGGAGGCACAAGGCAAATGTTTGTCATGAATGTATTAACCTTGTTTCCTTGGGAACCACTGAGTGGAGGGGAGAATGCTGGTCACATTTAGCAGCCTGCTCCATGTAAGGCAATTAGTCCCAGGATTTGTCAGATGACGGTTCTATTTTTGAGTGCTTTCTTATCAATTAGGAGAAAAATACCTGACAAGCAGAGACGTCTCAGCAGTTTGGCTTGCGAGCTGGTTATAAGCAACAGGAAGGCAAGTTCAGACTGCCTCTTATGAACACCATTATAACTTGTTCTTCTCAATGGAGGGTCTTTGTGGATCAACTCAGTGTTACGACACAAGTGAGGAGGGAAGATTTAGCCTGTGATCTTCAAAATGAAAACAGATTGCTCATTCTCAAAGGTAGCACACCATTCTTTAATACTTTGTCTGGAAACTGAGGATGTTGGGGGATAGGAAGTCATTCTTCTTTGGTAATCCTATGAGTTCAGGAAAGCTTGGAGCAAGAATGATACCACAGCAACTGCAGCCATTTATGGAGTCACATGGGCCAGGCAGTATGCTAAACATACACACCCATCACATCATCCAGTCAGCCCAATAACCCAGGTGGAAGGTCAGAAGAAGGCAGACTGGTATCTGGTATGAGCACCAAAAATGGAAGTGGTAAGGAAACCACCAACAAAATGAAAAAACAACCTACTGAACTGTAGAAGATATTCACCAATCAAACACCCAATAAGGAGTTAATATCCAAAATATAGAAGGAACTCATAGAACATAGTACCCCCCAAAAAAGATCCAATTAAAAAATGGGCATAGGACCTGAATAGATATTTTTCCAAAGAGGACATACAGATGGCCAACAAACATATGAAAAGATGTTCAACATCACTAATCATGAGAGAGATGCAAATTAAAATCACAAGAAGATTCCACCTCACATTTGTCAGAATTGCTACCATCAATAAATCAACAAATAACAAGTGTTGGTGAGGATGTGGAGAAAAGGGAACCCCCACGCACTGTTGGGGGAATTGTAAATTAGTGCAGCCACTATGGAAAACAGTATGGAGATTCCTCAAAAAAACTAAAAATGGAAACTACTGTACAATCTAGCAATTCCACTTCTGAGTGTTTATCCAAAGAAAATGAAAACAATAATGCAAAAAGATACATGTACCCCTGTGTTCACTGCAGCATTATTTATAGTAGCCAAGATATGGAAGCAGACTTGGTGTCTATCAATAGACAATTAGATAAAGAAAATGTAGTACATATATACAATGGAATATTAGTCATAAAAATGATGAAATCTTGCCACCTGCAATAACATGGATGACCTAGATGGTATTATGAGAAGAGAAATAAGTAAGACAGAGAAAGGCAAATACCATATGATTTCACTTATATGTGGAATCTAAAAAAAACAAAATAAATGAACAAATAAAATGGTAACAGACTCATGAATACAGAGAACAAACTGATGGTTGCTAGGTAGGAGGGGGGTTGAGGGACAGGGAGAGAAAGGTGAAGGGGTTAAGAGGTATGAATTGGTAATTACAAAATAGTCATGGGAATATAAAGTACAGCATAGTGAATATAGTCAATAATGTAATAACTGTGTGGTGCCAGGTGGGTACTGGACATTCAGAAAGTCACTTCACAAGTTATATAAATGTCTAACCACTAAGCTGTACACCTGAAACTAATATTATATATATATACCTATTTTTTTATGTGGGTAGTTCCCTAGCTGGGAATCGAACCCAGGCCGCAGCATTGATAGCACCGAAGCCTTAAGCCACTACACCACCAGGGAACTCCCACTAATATAATATTAAATGTTAACTGTAATTGAAAAGTTTATAAAAAATTTTTAAAAGAATGAAATTTTGCCATTTGCAACAACATGGATAGACCTAGACGGCATTATGCTTAGTGAAACGAGTCAGAGAAAGACAAATGCCATGTGATTTCACTTATGTGTGGAATCTATTAAAAAGAAACAAATGAATAAACAAAACAAAACAAACAGACCCTTAGAATTAGAGAACAAGCTGATGGTTGCCAAAAGGGACAGGGTGGGGGAGTAGAAAAAATAATAATAAAGAAACTAAAAAGTAAAACTATTTTAAAAAAGAAAGCAGTAAAAGCTGTGAAGAACTTATAAACTAGCAGTTCCATTTATGCATGTGTCGTATATTTTACTTTCTGTATATTATGATGTTTTGACATATTAAAAAAACTTTGTGGCTGGTGAGAGTGCCTCTCTCGAGCTAGCCAATTCTTGGAGGCAGCAAAGGGCCTGGCCAGGAGCATGCCCTTGGCCTGCAGAAAAACCAGTCCAGAGGCAGACCTCCCTGCTGGCCCACACACCCAGCAGGCAATACCCCTCTGCCTTAATTGTCCCAGGACCCAGGCCAAGTGCCATGCAGTTAGAGACCAGCCATCTACCCTGAGTCTGCTGACATTATTCCAAGGAGCCAGTCCTATGATGTTCACCCAGTCCTGCCTTGTCCTTCCTGGGAAACCCCAACAAACACCAGGACCTACACCTTCCCCTCACTCCTGTCTTCTGCCTCCTGACCACCCAGTACCTCCTCCATGTGGCCCTGCCTAGCATGTCCTGCCTTGTCTCTAGGAACTGTGAGTTTAATAAACAGTTTTCCTGAGCCTCTCTTCTGTTTATTCTCAAGGCTGCACCTGACTAACCATCTCATAACAGAATACAAAACCCTGTGGATAATAGACATTATCCACAAACTTACCGTGTACTTATGCCCATTTTAAGTTACAAAAACTGAGGCTTAAAGAACTTAAGTCTGCATAGTTAAGGGCAGAGCAGAATTTAAGCCTAGCTCTGTCTGCCTGTAAGCCATACTCAGTCCCCTTCCCCGTCACTACTCAAAGCATGGGCTCCACCCAGCAGCAAGGGGGTCAGCTGGGAGCCCAGGAGCAGTGCAGGATTTCAGGCCCCCCCTCAGACCCAGTGAGTTAGATCCTGCACTGTAATCAGATCCCAGGTGGTCCTGAGGGAAGCTGGGGGGCTCTGCTCTACACCCTTGCCACCAAGCACAATGGGAGGGAAAATGTGTCCGTGGGGCATGACTGGGAGTGAAATAAATGAAGTACCAAATGAATGAGTAGACAGGGAGGGGCTGGGATTTTAGAAAAGCTGGAATTGAGGGCTGGGATGGTCAGGGAGATCTACCCAAAGACGATAAACCTGGAGGGAATACTTAGGATTCAGATTCATTAGCACTTAAAAATTTTACACATCTTTTGCACCTGACCATGCACTATCTCCACACATAGTAACCACTGAGGTCTCCAAATTGCCTTGGGCCATGTTTTCATGGAGTCCACAATTTTTCCATGATCCTGTGACTGCAAAGCAATGCCAGGTTGTGAGGACAGCTCAGGTGACATGAGAGACTGCTTTCCAGCCTCAGTGGCATAGAAGGAGGTCTGTGCTGCAGCCTCAAATCCTGTTTGGAAGTAGATATGGTAAGGAGAGTTACTCGTCAGTCTACACCTGTGTCTCTCAAAGCCATCTGAAGCCAAAGTTAGAAGTCTGTCTGCAAAAAGCACCTTCTATATTTAAATTCAAAGATGAAATAAACATTTAAAGAACCTATACTCATGTTTAGGCACAGAGAATGATTTAAGTTTATCTGCTAAGGTAAGGAATGTTTCAAAGCACATGATTCTTTCTCTGTCTACACAGACGAGTTCTGACCCCCATTTGTCTACATGCTTATTCACAGACACGATGAAAGGTGCCATTATTAATGCCAACTAAACATGAAAAGGTCAAATCTAAGACCTCAGCCCATTTCCACAGCACCTGTGGTCCATCAGCCTATATGGGTCTCCAGTTCCTCACAAAGTCATAACCATGCCCCACCTCAACCAACTGACCCACACAGCCTTTCTAGACAACTACCTGATTCAAAAGATCTAGACCCTCCCTTCAGCTTCCAATGCCTTCTTGATTTTTCTTCATAGAACTTAACATCATCTGGCTGTCATTTTCATATGTATTTGTTTTATTTGTCTGTTTACAGTCTATCTTCTTGATAGTTCTGAGAATGCAGATTTTGACAATTTTGTTATTCACTGAATCCCCAGCATCTAAAATTGTGTCCAGCACAGTAAACACTGATTGAATAAATACATGTGTATGTAGTTAAATGGAAACCTAAAAGAACATGCTAGTTAAAAATTGCTGGATGACAGTGTCATTTTGAGATTGAAACACCCAAGTACACACAGCATAGGGAACAATGTGGTGATGACAAGGACACATGCCTGGCCTGGGGAGTGGCATATGCTTTATTAAATGTACCTGTATAAACAAACAAGCAAGCAAACAAAAAACCTAATAGGCAGGAAGGGAAAGAAAATGTAGGCAGAAGCGTCTGAGTAAACGGCCCCACAGGTATGTTAGGAAGCTTGGAAGAGCACGCTGTCTTTTATTGGTGGCATACAGCTAGCTGCTTGTGCTGCCCCAGAAAAGCACTCAGACCTGCCCTCTTGAGCCTGAGGAGAACTTCCTGCTGCCACTGCTGAAAAATTGTTGCTTGAAAACAACAAAAACCTCCCAAACACGTGATTTTGCTCAAATTCATTGGGGCAAGTGGTCCCAGAATATGCCCTGTGTGATGGGTTGAATAAACTCAAATTTCCTCTAGTGGGAGAAGGGAAGTAGGGCAAGGACGCAGCCTTGGCCCCAGCAGTGGGGTGGCCCTACTCCTCATCAGGACAGAATGGAAACGCTACTACAGGCCTCCCCAAAGAGAAATCAGGGGATGTCTCCCGAAGAACATTCTGTAACACTGTCTTGGGAGATGAGGAACAGCAATCAAGTGTTCCTTGGTCAAACATGATTTGGAAAGCCAAGTTACAGTGGGGTTTTTTGTGTGTGCAAGATTTCTCCATCTTTAATATGCTAATTTAGATTGTAACTCACACTGTGGTTGTGATCTAGAGAGAAATGGATTGGGGGAAAGAGATGGGGATAAAATCAACAAACATTGGAGCTGAGTTAGAAGGGAGTATGGTGTCCAGCCTCTGCCTCCTGCAGTGGGTGGACAGTGGGACATTGGCCAGAGACTGGGAGAGAGGGCCTTTGTTTGGAGTGGGAGAGCATTAGTTTGGTTTAGGCATATTGAGTAAGGGAAAGCTTAAGAGATGACAGTTAGAGAAGTGGAGATTTTGAACTCAGAAGAGAGTGCTATTCTGTATAACTGGGGAAGTATCTGGGGTCTCCAGCTGCCCCTGAGGTCCTCTGGGAAATTCCAGTGCTATAAACCATCTCTGTAGGGCTCCATTTAAGGGCTCAGAAGCTGTCATCTTCTCTTAGTTCAACCTGTCTTAAGCTCTTGATCCTTTAGGTAAATCACAAACTAGAGTTTCAGAATTCAGCATGGAATCAAAATGTATACAGTGAACATTTTAAAATTAGGGATGGCAAATAAAGATCATTTCACATGCCAACTCTATTAATCAACAGTAGCTGCCTGGTCAATCATGGAGACTTCAGAGACCACACCCAGGCTCATGACTGAATGGTAATGTCTGCTGAGATCCCAGAAGGGAAGAGTGGCAAAATTCATGCCATAAATTTTGCCAATCAGAGGTGTTCAGCAATGCTATCTGGCACATTCTGGGCTCACTTTCCATGAGGAAGCAAGCAAAATCAAGAGCCTGTATTTAGTGGCTTTATGTTGTTTGTAATGTGTCATGTTTTGGCAGTGGCTCCAGGAAGTTGTCCTGGGCTCAGAGAATGGCAGAGAGATTGTCAAGCAAATCTGCATTGACTTAGAAATGTACACTTTTTAAAAAAGAATTTGAATTACTTCAATTCTGTCATTTTTGTGTGACCAACTGAAGTTTTTATTTATGTTTAAGGTTTAGAAAAGTGCAATACAGTGCAAGCTGCCAGGCATAATACTTCGGTTTCACAAGTGCAAATTTTCGTCATGAAACATACTGAATCTGAATAGCTTTGCAATGGGAATTTATTTCTTTCATTGTTAATTGTTTTAAAATTAGAAAACTAATCAAGAAGACAATGATTATTACTAAATATAATTGAGTTGTATAGAGGAGGGATTAAAAACGATCTGCTTGGATGGGAAATATGCTTAGGAATGCCTCTCTGTAGTGGTCACTGGGTGACCTCACACAAAAAGCAGTTTTGCTGAATGGAAATGATCCAATAGTGAAGAAAAACGGACGATGCAAGAGGCAGAAAGGAGATTTACTGGATGATGTTCTGGGTAGGGAAGAGTTGGCGTCAGGACCAAGGACAGGTCAGCCATGGTCGGGGAGGGCGGAGTCTGTGCAGTTCGCAAGGTGGGTTTGGGTGCAGCCTGGGAAGGCTCTATTCCCATTGCTTCTGCTGAAGCAAGACGCCCAGCACAGGGATGGGTAGGAAGCGATGAGGATTTGACAGGACTCTAAGAGAGAGAGGGTGGCTGAGTGGACCAGGAACATATGGTGCGCATCCCAAGGCAGTTCAGTTGTGTATTTACAGGGAGAGCAGGCAGCTTTTCAGTGCATCCGCGTGCCAGCCACAGTACCTTGGGCAAGCTCCTGAACCGCTGTGGGCCTCAGTTTCTTCATCTGGAGGATAGCGATCAGAACCCTGATTCATAACTGTTTTCTGAGAATTAAATGAGATCGGTAAGGCCCCTGATACAGGATCCATTACTGACCTCACTCACCTGAGTGCTGCTTTCCCTTTCCTCTTAGGTGATCCACATGTGGGCTGCTCAGAAGATGGGGTCACAGGAAACTAACCTTTGACTTGGTGCTTCGGCAAACTGGACCCTTCAATCCTCATCTTCCCCCAAACTTCTCTGCATTGACTTACAAATGTATACTCACTGGTGTCACTCATTCCTCATTCCAAACTGAGAAGCCTGTAGCCTGCTCCCTTCCCCAGCACCCAGCTCCCCTCACATCTGGGTGGGAAAATGTCGCCCCAGCCCAGCTTCGCTGAATGCCCCACCATACAATGTGGTAGTTATGGGAATGGACTTGGGGTGAGATCTCCTCACAGCTCAGCCACTTATTAGCTGGATCACTTAGGGAACATTACTCAACCTTTCCAAGCATGTGACCTTGGGCACAATACTTGTTCTCTCAGCTTTAACTACTTACCATGCAAAAGTTTTAACTAACAGTCCTTATCTCAGCAGTGTGCATTGCAGTGATTATGTGAAATAATACATGGCATTTGGCATATAGTGATTAATAAATGGTAGGGTTTTTTTTTCATTTTTAATTCTAAAAGTATATTCACATTTATTGCAGATCTCCAGAACCCTTTTCAGCTTGCAAAACTGAAACTCTGTTCACATTGAACCACAACTTCTCATACTCCCTCCTACCCAGCAAGCTCTGGCAACCACTATTTTACTTTCTTTTTATTTGATTACTTTAGATACTTCATATTAGTGAAATCATATGGTATTTGTCTTATTTCACTTAGCATAATGTCCTCAAGGTTCATCCATGTGGTAGCATATGAAAATTTTCCTTCTTTTTTTAAGGCTGAATAATATTTCATTATATATATACACAACATTTTGTTTATCCATTCATCTATCTATGGACATTTGGGTTGTTTCCATCTCTTAACTATTGTGAATAGTGCTCCAAAGCACATGTGTGAGCAAGTATCTCTTTGAGATTGTGCTTTCAATTCCTCTGGGTATATACCTAGATGTGGGGATGCTGGATCACATAGTAATTCTATTTTTAATTTTTTTAAGGAACCTCCATTTTCATTTCCATAGTGACTATATCATTTTACATTCTCACCAATAGTGTCCAAGGGTCCCAATTTCTCCACATCCTCACTAACACTTGTTATTTTCTGTTTTTGTTTTTTTGTTTGTTTGTTTCTGTTTGTTTTTGAGCCACCCTAATGGTTATAAAGTAGTACTTATTGTGGTTTTTATATGCATTACCCTGGTGAGTAGCAATGTTGAGAATATTTTCATATGCTTGTTGGCCATCTTCTTTGGAGAAATGTCTATTCAAGTCCTTCGCCCATTTTTTAATCTAGTTATTTTTGTTGTTGAGTTGTATATTCTGGATATTAAACTCTTAACACATCATGTGATTTGCAAATACTTTCTCCCATTCCATGGGCTGCCTTTTCACTCTGTTGGTTGTTTTCCTTGTTGTGCAGAAGTTAGGTTTGATATATTCCTATTTGTTTGTTTTTGTTTTTGTTGCCTGTGCTTTTGGAGTTATATCCTAGGAATCATTGTCAAATCCTTTTCCCTATGCTTTTTTTAAAGGAGTTTTATATAATAATTTCAGGTCTTATGTTTAAATCCTTAGGTAGTTGTTGTTGTTGTTGTTGCTGTTGTTATTACTTGTTGTTATTACTACTACTTCTACTAATGCTATCCACAAAAAATTCCTGCCATTGATGTTGATAAGTCACAGCTTACTATCATACATTTAAGAACTGTGCTCACTCACATACAAACCTGTCTACTAACCTCAGTAGCAGGACTATGAAAAACGTATGAAGAAATGATGGCTTCTCTCAAATAAGGTCCAGTCCACGAGATAAAATATTAATCCTGTGTGTTCCCACTGCCACCTGCTTGCTTCCTTGCAGGCTCTGCTTGTGCTAGGGTGCAGTCATTAATTCCCTCTGCAGTTATTACTAATGCTCAGCTTGTTCCCAGCTGGGCTTCTCCCAGTCTATTTGTGTGAAATGCAGAGGTGCCTTATTACCACTGTAGCTCTAGCAATTAAGAGGACATTTCCATCAGGCACTTGAGTGAAATGAAAGGGTTCTGAAGATGACACACCAACTACAAATATTCCTAATGCCAGACCAAACCTTGCCTTTCAGAAACAGTTAATAACGGCAAAGGAGGGCCATCAGTTTTTGCTCAGTGTGTGCAGGCTTTATTTCCATTAAGTTGTTGGCAATGGAAAGCCCTTCCTTTTCAGCTCAGAAGTCCCACTGCTGCAAAGCAAGCCCCAGGCCCTTCCCTCTGGTGATTTCTGGGATCTGCGTAGAATAGAGAGATCACAGCAGCTTGACTACCTGGTTTCTGCAGAAATTCAGCCTGATTCCCTCCCCACCAGAACCCTGGTGTTAGGCTCTCCCTCATCTCCATTCCTTAGTGGACTTGGGTTCTTCCATACAGGAGGGAGATGTTCCTTACATCTTAGATGTGAACCCAAATCCAGGAAGGAGGCAGCCTTCTGGTCTGTATTAATTCAACAGGCTAAGACTTCAGGAAGGAGAGCCCAGAGAGAGTGCCTGAGCCCAGACGGAGACCCCGAGGGCCCACCTGGGAGGGCTTCACAGGTGTGCTGTCTTCCATAAAGGGAGGCCCTGACCAGAGCTACAGCTGCTGGGAAGCTCAGAGGCTACTTCTGCCAGGAACACTTCCTAAGTGCCCAGAGACTCTTGATGGCCTCACCAGCTGCTACATGGCCCCTGTACAGAGCTTGTGCTTTAACTGCTCATTAGCTAGTTGGCCTCCTGCAGGAAACTATAACCTCCTTGAAGGCAGGACTTATATTTCTCTCATTGTCCTAGAAGAGAACCTTCTACATAGAAGACCTTCAAGACAAGCAGTCCACCTAATTCCATCCTTTTACTTTATTCCTCTTTGTATCCTTACTTTTCTGTTTATTTTCTCTCCTCCCCTAAACCGCAAGCTCTAGGAAGGCAGGACCTGCCTGTTCATTGCTGAATCTGCAGTGTCGAGTGCCTTGTAGTCAGAATTTGTTACACGCATGAAGTGGGGAATGCGTAGATGTGTGACCCCACATCTTTCAGAACTAGCTTGTCATCTACTAGCTTGGAAGCAGGTCCATGAATCACTTTTGACTCTCACTTTTCAGATGTTAGCCTAACTCCACCCATCCCCATCAAGAAATACTCTGGGAGATCGGTAATTGTCAGATCAGGCCCCTCTTATGCCCCTTTCTCATCTCTCCTTGACTACCTTCTTTATACCTGGGTTGGGGGAGTGTTCGCCCCCCCCCCCAGTATTAATCAGGATTCTCTAGAGAAATAGAACCAAAGGGATATACAGCATCCAGCAGAAGTAATGCCTAAAATGTCATATACTGTGCTTGAGTATAATATTTATTGTTATGTTACAGAATTACATGCTTATGATTTTGTAGTAAAAGATTTGGTACAGATTATCAGGTCATAAACAAGGGGCGTTATTTGTGCGAGACCCTGTGTCTGGAGAGAGAAGGATTGATTTTAAGAAATTGGCTCACAAAACTGTGGGAGCTGGTAAGTCTGAATTCAGCAGGGCATGATGACAGGCTGAAAACCCAGGGATGAGGTGGTATTGCAGCTAATGTCTGAAAGCAGTCTGGAGGCAGAATTCTTTCTTGTGCAGGGTGGTCAAGTCTTTTTCACCTTCAACTGATTGGACAAGGCCCACCCACTTGCACAGGATAATCTGTTTTTATCAAAGTCTACTGATTTAAATATTAATCTCATCTAAGAAACACTTTCATGGAGACATCTAGAATAATGCTCAGTCAATAGCTGGATAACGTGGCCTAGTCAAGTTGACACATAAAATTCGCATTCATACTAGGTTGACTAGATGTGTTGTTTCAAAGGGGACAGAAAACAATGGTACCATCCCGTTGCCGACGGTACGTATGGTCAGCCTATGACACCTTGAATTTAGCCCAGTGAGACATGGCTGACCGTACGTACTGTTTGAAGTGGGACAGTACCATTGTTTTCTGTCCCATTTAAAATGGGACATCTGGTCAGTCTGTATCATACCCACTTTTGTGAACTGGAGGGAAAACCTACCCATTTACTTTACCTCCCACTACAATATGCCCCACCATTCACCAATCCTCACCCCAAAGTGGGAAGGCCCAGCAAGCCCCTTATTTTTCTTACTTTCACGACTTCTTACAGAAACTCCCTGAAAATCGGACCTCCTGACTTTCTCTGAGGAAAACAAGCCACCTTTCTTTCAAAGCCCAGTGACTGTATTGTGCATGTTTTATATTAAACATTGGAAAGATGCAAAGGCTCCCTTGCATGGTTTATATTAGCTTTCTCCAAGGTATCGGTTAAAATTATTTTGAACAAAGGGTATCGGGTTTCCCAGGTCCAGCTGGCCTCGCCCTCCCTCTCATTTCCTCGCGGGCTTCCTGCACATCAGGAGCCAGAGAATGCAGTGTCCTGGGACGCTTCTGCGGTGATTTTGGTCAGATAAGCAGGGTGTCTCGGAGGCTAGCACGGCGCCCTTAATTATTTCCCAAACCAACACGGTCCCTGAAGAAAACGTTTTATTGCTGGGGGGCTGTTTCCAGGACACAGAAGCTTGCAGTCTACATAAAGGAAAAAGAAATAGAAACAGATGCCAGAAGTGCAGCATCTGGCTTCATGGTTTTTACAAACCCTGAAGTCTAACTTTTCATTGTTACGACTGACTGATGTTCCAACGCACTCATTTGCCCCGGGTTTGTGACAGTGGCCTGATCCTAGTTCCCTGCCTGGGGAAGCCTCTGGGGAGTTGGAGGTCCCCCCTCTTTGCTTTAGAAGACCGCTTCCCCTACCTGGTCCCTGCTGCCCTCACTGCAGAACCTACACTGACAGCTGGCCTCATAGCTTTGCCCCTTGTGACAGGTAAATAAATGTGAATTGGGGACATTAAGTGCCTTGACCAGGGTGACTTAGGCAGGCAAGCAGGCTGGCTGGCCCCAGATCTCTTGGTCCCCACCCCATAGAGGCAGAGGGGAGAGGGTCCTTTCAGTGCCACAGCCTTCTCTTCCTTCTCTCTCAAACTTCCAGTCTCAGGGGCTGGAATTCTCCAGTTCCCTCCCCTTCTGCTCAGTGCCATTTTATTTCAGAAGCAAATAAGGAATGAATGAGAATTAATGAATCACCAAAGTGTGAATAACTGATATTTATAATGTATTCTTTCTCCCTCTGGGTAGGTGTGTTAGGAGCTTGGCAAAGCCCTGTGTCTGGCTCGGGCCTAAGGAATGACACTTTGTGATTGCCCCAAAATATTAAAGTCCTGCCTAAACCATGGGTTTCATATCTACTTCACCTGAAACTTTATGTGAAATATAAATATAATTTTCACATTAAAATTTCCCATAAAATATAAGACTTCCATGCTGGAAATCACATAGTAAAATCCAGCATGCGGGCTGGAGGAAGTTTTGTTTGATTTTTATTTGCAACACGAAAGATTCCTCCTTAATCCTCTAGCATCACCCCATAGCACGCTTTGCTCATGAACTGCTTGTGATCAGTTTTGTGAGGTGAAGATACAGTCTTGCTGCAGAGATCAGGGATATATCATCTCTGAATTCAGGTCAATAATGTTGCTTGGTTTCTGTATGTTCACAGGGTCTCACACATGGGAGGGGCTCAAGCAGCCCTTGATTAACCCTTAATTAATGGATGGGTTCATTTGTTCATTCAACATGTGGTCATTCAGTACTTACAATATGTTGAACACTGCTACATGCTTGGGATACAGAGCTGCAAAGATCAGTGTAATGCCTCACCTAATGGAGCCAACAGCAGGAAGGCAGTCACTGCATTACAGTGTGATGTGTGCCTCCATGGGGAAGGACAAGATATTGTGGGGACGTATGGCAGGTGACCTATCCCTGCCTAGGGGTCAAGGAAGGCTTCCGTGAGGCAGGGACATTTAAGCTGAGATCTGAAGAGTAAGAACTAGCCTTGCAAGGGGTGGAGGACAGGGTTGTGTAGGTACAGGGCAAGCAAAGAACTTCAGGGAAACAGAACAGCATGTGCAAAGGGCAGGAGGTAGCAGACAGCTGAGTGTTTGAGATACTATATGTGATTAGAGATTGTTGCAAGGGGAAGAAGATAAAGGAAGGCCTAGAGAACTGGTCTAGGACCGGATCATGAAAGGCCTTTTCAAACTTGTCTTCGCTACAACCCACAGTAAGAATTACATCTTAGATCATAACTTAGGACACACACATGTGTGAAACAACAGCCACAAACAACATTCACCCATACCATGCACGAAGTGCTTTGATTGTATTGTATTCCTTTTCTTTTTCTTTCTTCACGGCTCATTATGACCCAGAAGTTGATTTTAAGACCTTCTGATGAGTCTCCACACACCCTTGTAAATCATGCTGCGGAGTTGGGACTTTATCTCAAGGTTAGTAGGAAGCTGTTAATGGCCTCTAAGCCAACAGTGACCTGGTTTAGTTCCCTGCATGGCACAATATTCAGGCTACAGCAGAGGGTAGGCCGTGATGGGTTGCTGTGACCTGGTGAGGTTAAGGGCTCCCCAGATACAACAGTGGCAGTGTGAACAGAGGGTGGATTGACTTCCGAGCTTATTAAGACAGAATACTCATAGGTGATTGGTTGGAGGGCGATGTGAGGTGGAAAGAGAAATCAAGGACGACTCCAGGATTCTGCTTTGGTAACTGATACAGAGCAAAGGAAGAGGGCCCTGTTTGTGGGGAAAGGTGCTGAGATCCGATTTGGGTAAGTTGGGTGTAAGATAGCCAAGAGTCGATGTTCTGTGGACTTGGAAATTCAAGAAGGAGAGCTGGGTTGGGCTTGTGGAGTCGGACTGAGCCAAATCTTGGGGGTGTTCAGAATCTTGGAAGAGAAGAGATCTCTTAGGGAGGGTATGTAAGAAAAGCAAAAACAGAGCCTGAGACATTCTTTCTTCTCTTTGTCTCCAGACGTTTGGATACTATAACTCAAAGGAGGTTAACACAGAACAGGTTTGTGTTTGAGCTGATGGTTACACATGATCTCAAGAAATCTGAGCGAGTCTCTATAATGGCAAATGGACCTCCTCTCCTGGCTGAATATGGGCGGGGGTGGCCTACATGGAAACTGCTGACCTGGGGGCTGGTTCACCCCTGTGGCTTGGCCTATGTACTTAAAATGTTTTCATCTTGACTGTTTTTGAACTAAATGTGTTCCTCATGCTGGTGAAGACGATGCTTGATGTTATTAGAACCCTGAACAGTAAAAGTATGTTGGAAATTATTAGAAGTTGGAGCAGCTGGTATTGAAATATTATGGCCCTAGGTTTAAATTAGTAAGTTGGCTTTCTTGATAAGGAGTGGTATTAAATTCCAGCCTCTTGATTTAGCAAAGGATTGGGCTGCTGTCTAGGAAATGGCCTGGAATATTAATAGCAGGTTCCTCCTGTCTCCCTTTCCCTCCACCCAGCTCACTGTCTGTTTTCCATTCCTGCCCGTCACATCTATGTACCTTGAGTTCAAAACAGAAGTGCTATAAAATTGAGACATACAGATAAAGTGCTACAATGCTTTAAACTGACCTTTTCTCTTATTAGAAAAAAAAAAGGGGGGGGCATGTTACCTGTAGGAAGCTTAGAATGTATAGATTAGCAAATGGAAAAAAGTTAAATATTTTTTCCATTCAATAAATGTTTACTGAGCAGCTGTTAAGGTCCAGAAACTATTACATGTACTGGAGATAAAATAGTGACCAAACCCAACAGGATCTCTGCTTTCTTGTATGTTAGCAAAAGTGCTAAAAAAAAAAAAAAGGGTGGGGTGGGGTGGGGTAGGAACTGCAAATGTAATGGTTGTTAACATGATAGATATGATGGAAAGGGAAGGACCCACTGAGAAAGCGACTTTTGAAGAAAGACTTGCAGGAAGTAAGGGAAGGGGGCATGAGGATAGCTGGGGGAAGAATAGTCCAGGCGAGGGGAGACAAATGCAAAGGCCTGAGGCAGGGTCAGTGGGGAGGAGCAGAGGGAGAGGGAGAAAGGAGGTGAGAGGGTGTGGCGATAATCTAGAGGGCGTTGGGGCTGGGGGAAACCACACTGGTCTTTCTAGATTAAGTAACAAGCTTGCCTTTCGCTCTCATTTCTGAGTGGAGCAATGGAAGCACAGGTGTGACTTGATCTGACTTACAGACCTGGCTGCTGTGCTGAGGACGGACTACGGGAAGGGGAGGCTAGAGTCCGGGAGGTGAGCAGAGAGGTTGCCAAAGAAAACCAGTGCAAATGGTCTGTATTTCTAATGCATACATTTGTAAGTGAAGGATCAAACTCTACAAACTGTTCTTTAACCTTCGTTTTTCACTAACAGGATTCTTGTGGAAGGCTGGCCAGGGTGATCAGCCATCACTTGGGAGGTGTGGAGGATAAGGCACCTGGGCAGAATGGAGGGTGATCAGATATCAAGGGTGGGGCGGTTCTGGTTAAACTGGCTTTTAGCAGGGTTCTTGCTAAAACTGAATTTTACAAGGAGCTTACCAGATAGGCCTACAACAAGGTTGAGGAGGTTGAGTAAAGTCTGGTCAAGCAAATCATTTTTGGCAGTACTAAGACACATTTTTTTACATTCTAACATCTCTGAAACTAGGATGCATCTTAGAACTGTGGCTGTTGACCAGAGTGGTGGTAGGGGGAGTTGGTCACAGTGGTTCCGGTTGTCATCGCTGTGGCTTACAGTTAAGTATTGAGCATCACTGGCACTGCCCTGTCTAAATTGTTTTAAAAAAGATGACACCCTAATTCTGCACCAAATTAGAAAGTTACTGACATGCACACAAATGCATGGGAACAAAACAGCACTCTGGGGTGTAATTTTATATTAGTAAAGCAAAACTTTGTCATTCAAGGATTGACTTCAAGTTCACATTTTCTTGCAACACAGAAACGAAATGCTTTATGAGAGCTAAGAAAGGAAGAACCCCATACTCAAATTGCTTTGTGTTCTGATAGGAGATGGTCATCAGGTACAGCCTCGAGAGGAGATAGAGGAGAGACTTGGGAAAACCAAGTTTATTATCTTCACAGCTCCTGGAGACAGGGCAGGGCATGCCAGGCAGGGCCACATGGAGGAGACACCAGGGTGGTCAGGAGGCAGAAGACAGGAGTGAGGGGAAGGTGTAGGTCCTGGTGTTTGTTGGGGTTTCCCAGGAAGGACAAGGCAGGACTGGGTGAACATCACAGGACTGGCTCCTTGGAATAATGTCAGCAGACTCAGGGTAGATGGCTGGTCTCTAACTGCATGGCACTTGGCCTGGGTCCTGGGACAATTAAGGCAGAGGGGTATTGCCTGCTGGGTGTGTGGGCCAGCAGGGAGGTCTACCTCTGGACTGGTTTTTCTGCAGGCCAAGGGCACGCTCCTGGCCAGGCCCGTTGCTGTCTCTAAGAATTGGGTAGCTCGAGAGAAGGAGTCTCTCACCAGCCACAAAGGTTTTTTAAAATGTCCAAACATCATAATACACAGAAAATTAAAAATATTTGCAATTATAGAAGAAGCTATGTTGTGTTTTGTTACCAAAATACATGAAAAAACAAACAAGCATGTCCAAAACGTACCCAGTGATACGATTGCCCGTGATCTCAGAATGGATGAAAGAAATCACAAAGCCAGCCCAAATCCAGTGGCCTCACTCGGCCCAGGGCTGTTGTCCAGACATTGTCAGGGTTTATTGGGCAGCATTTTTTTCCTTGTTAGTGTAAAATAATGAAGCATCTGGAAACCAATGGCTCTTAGAGTCAATGAAAGATAAAATTGTGTATGTTTCACATGTGTTTTTTTTCTCATTTAGTTTTTAAGCCCGAAGAGATAGTATCATTAATGTATACCAATTTCAGAGATAATATTGCTAAGGCTCACAAAATACACATACTTGGAGCAACTGACAAATGACTGAGCAGAAGGACCCAATGCTGCGTCTGCCTGATTTGGAGGTCCCCACTCCTTAGATGCCCACCTCGCCATCATGTCACTTCATGACATCTTAGATCCCAGAGGTTTTGCCTCACAAGAGACACTGCATTTCTATCCAACATGTCACTCAAACAGGAACATTTTCAATTTGCTGTTTGCTGTTATAAACATTCAATCTAGGAAGCAGTGAAATGTCACCTTTATTCATTGTATTTATGCATTTATTTACTGTATAGGTCGCCTGAGTTTGTATAATAGCAGAAGAGAGCAGCCATACGTAGTAAGTTGGTCCATTTGTAATTGGTCCATGAGAAATTTAGAAAATGCTTGATTCAGAACTCACAGGCTGATACATTACTGTTTAAATTTTTAATAACTTTCTAAAAACCAAGAATGCAGAACACTTAACTAAAGATTTAAGACATTAATTTTATTCTGGCATATAAGTCAAAAAAGTTAAAATGAACTTCCTTCCTCCTTGATTTTATGTTTTCCATTTTATGAACCAAATTAAACTTTTCTATGGTTGCTTTTCTTTGAAATAGACCCTCTTGGCTCATTAATAATGGGCAAGGTCATTGACAAATTGGCTTATTTTACAGTTTGTGTCTTTAATGCCAGTGGGCCCAAACGTTGACAAGAATACATGTTTAATGCTCCTTGAAATTCTGAAACCGTGCTTGCTTCCAGCTGGAGTGCTCACAGCCTCTGAGAAGAATCCCAAAAGTCCAACTTGTGGGGAATTAAAAAGAATGAGCTTGGTGCCAAGGTCCAGCTTTACTACACACATACTCTGTGACCTCACGGGAGTTGAATGGCACAGGTAACAGGGACATGAAATATTTGCAAGGCCTTAAACACCATGCATTTAAAATTGAGTTTGTTCAGAAGCAAAACCCTCAGGGAGACAGCTCTTCCAGGGACCCACACACCCACAGCTGGCTCAGACAACACCTAAAACCTAACATATTGTGTAACCAGGACTTGCCATCTGTCCTGATACCCTTGCCTGGTGACTTGTGAATTGAAGGTGCTTTTCTAAATTTTGTACCCTGGGAGGTAGGTACAGAAGAATCTGAAGCTCAACAGAATTTTTCCTCAGGTAGCAAGGCTGAAAAGCCAGGATTCTAGTTTAAATCTTCTGAGCCAAAGACCTTAGAGTTTGCCTTCTGGCCCACGTCCCCCTTGCTTCTGTATTTCATTGGTTCATCACGACTTCATGTTAGCTGGTGGTGGCCTGGTAATAAGTTAATCTTGTCCCGTTCCCTGGCCAACTAATACTAGTTAACTTGGGGTTACTAATATCAACATTTGCCAGGCCCAAAAGACTAAAATGATTTTCCATCTTTATTAGGAAGGCAGCCTCTTCAATACCACATGTTATGGGCCCAATAGGAATTGTTAGAGTTCCAGGCCCTCCACGAGAGCTATCAAGTTCTTGGGTAGTATTGAGAATTCTTTTTTGGAAAATAAATGGAAACCGCTATTAAAAAGTTCAATCAGGGAGTTCCCTGGTGGTGTAGTGGCTTAAGGCTTCGGCGCTGGTGCTGTCAGCGCTGCGGCCTGGGTTCGATTCCCAGCCAGGGAGCTACCCACATACCAAAAAGCAAAAAAAACAAAACAATAAAAAAAAAAAAGTTCAATCAGTTGGCTGCACACAGACCTGAGGGGTCTTTTCTAGGGTGATGGAAATATTGTAAGAGTGAATTTTGATGACAGTTACACAGCATTGTAAATTGACCAGAAAACATTGAATCGAAAACTATAATTGACAAATTTTGTATGTAAATTAGGTCTCAGTAATGCCGTTGTAAACATGAAAATATCATCAAAATTAATTTTAATTGAACTCATAGGCTGTATGTCTTCTTTATGTTACAAATGGAAAAAGCATATTTTTACCAGACTTAGGTGTTTTGTTTCATTTCCAGAATAGAGGCATAAAATGTTAGAAAAATTACACAAGGTGCAAAAAAAGTTTAAAATTGGTTTTTAAGAAAACCAAGCAAATGGAGGGGAGAGGGAGCCTGCAGTTGTTTGGAGAAAGAAAAAGGGGTTGCAAAGCAACCCCACTGCCACCCTGAGAAATTTGATATGCCAGCATCAGGTTTTCCTCTGATTTGAATACACCACCGCTGTCCTGGGAATCCCGGCTGCAGACTGCTGGGGACATCACATGCTCCACCTGGAGAAACTCAACACTGACAAGTCTCATTTCTTAGCATCTTGGAAAGGTGCTAAGTGCCTCTGATTGCACTAAAATATCAAGCTCTATCCATTTTAAACAAGCACCATATGCTTTGTGCCTCTAGGACAATTTACATACATGGTTCCAGGACTTTAAACACCCTACCTTAGATGTAACACCTCAAAACTAGTTCAGAAGGGGGGAAAACTGACTTTCTTATGGTTAAAGGCACAAATAAAATTCTCAAGGATTCACTTGGGAACTAACGCCCCAGAGTAAGTCATATGTTTCGTCCTCTCCCGAAGAAAGGTGGTAACAGAAAGATACAGCAAAACAGACTTTTTGTGAAGGGCAGGTGGCTTTGGACTTTTCAGAAGCATTTAAAATACCAAATGTTTTCTCTCGTAACTAGAGCAAGTGTAAGCAGTTACTCGATGGGAATCATCAGTTGAATCTGTGGAAGGGACTTTGTCCACACAATGAAACCTACCTGTGCACGGTGTGGCCTGGCTGGCCGGGGCCCCGCCAGGGCGAAGGAAAGGAGATAAAAGAGGAGTGGCTGGATCCCCCCTCCTTTCCACCTTATGCAAATCACTGAATGTATTAAGTTTCCTCATCTGTAACTGGGAACAATAATATATCATCAGGAGAAAGAAATAAGAGGACAGTTTTGGAACTTTTTGATTAAAGTTTTATCCAAGTACTAGATATGATTACTGCTTCTTTTGGTCAGAGCAAAACTTCAGTCTGCAGAAACCTGAAATTTGGCAACTGAGAGTTTCGCAGCCGGGGTGCATGGCCCTGGAGTAGGGAAGCGGCTGCGGGTGTGTCCACAGCCGTCACCCTCCCAGCCCTCTGAGCCCTGTCACTCTGTATGCCATAAAAATATTTCCTATATGTGTCCTGAACACAGACTGGACAGTGGCCAAATCGCCATGCCACACTGAGTTTCCCATAGAGCTAGCCTTAAATCCTGCCTTCTCCACAGCCAGCAGACTTTGGATTTGAGACGACAAGTAGGTCTTAGCCACATCTGCTCCAGAAGCACCTGTGAGAGCTCACCCATCTGGGACACGGAGTGTATGTAACACAGGCCCGAGGGCAGCCTGGTGTCTGGGGTCTGTCCATGTCTCCAGGACCGGCCGTGATGCTGCTATGCTCCAGCTGTTGCCTGTCCCCTAGAGAGTCCCTACAGCTACTTCTCGTGCTGCTTCTCTGTTCCTGCTGAAAGACATCACTGCTCTTGCTCTGAAATTCATAAAAGTCTGACATAGGGGGGTTCCCTGGTGGTGTAGTGGCTAGGCTTCGGCGCTCTCACCACCACTGCCTGGCTTCAACCCCGGCCCAGGGAACCAACCAAAAAAAGAAAAAGCCTGACATAATTCCCTCTTACATCATTCTGGAAGTGCCACAACCCACGGGTTAATCCAGTCCTCCTGGGTTCTCACGCTGGCTACTCTGCTACTTTCTACAAGGGCGGGCTGACATATTTTGCCTGCACTTAAATAGACAATGAACGGGAAAAGATACTTCAGTGAAATAAAAAGGAAATATACCTTCATTTATTTTCAAAACTGCATAATTATTTTTCTACAAAATCACCACACATTTCAATACACTTCTATGATGTTGATGAAGCTGATCACATGTAGTCACAGGCCTTCCTGTCACTCAGATCTCCTTGTCTCACTTCTTTATCTTTGAACCACCTTACCCACTTCTTACTGTGCTCACATCAACATGCTGATCACCATAAACGGCTTGCATTTGTCTGTGAATATTTTTTTGGTTGGTTCCCTGAGTTGGGATCGAACCCAGGCCACGCGCTAAGAGCACCGAAGCCTTAGCCCCTGCACCACCAGGGAACCCCCCTCATCCATGAATTTCAATGGGAGGAACTTAATAGTTTCCACTGTTAAGAATTCAGTACCAGGGAGTTCCCTGGTGGTGCAGTGGCTAAGGCATCGGTGCTGTCAGCGCTGCGGCCTGGGTTTGCTTCCCAGCCAGGGAGCTACCCACATAAAAAAAAAAAAAAAAAAAATTAAAAAAAAAAAGAATTTAGTACCAGCATGCTGTTCAAACTGAATGTCTGAACACTCTTCCATTTCAGTGTGCACTGGGTGAAAAATGGAAGCATCTGTGTGTGCAAAGGTCAAGTATGATGGAGGGGAGATACCATGTGACTACACAGAACTGGTTATTAATGTAACCAAAAAAAAAAAAAAATTACACTGGAGGCAAAATTTATCAGCCTGTCTGATGGGTAAATATCTGCTCATCAGTTTCCTTATCTGTAAAACTGAGCCACTGGGAGGGTTCAGTGAGATCAGTTATGTCAGCAGCTCTCACTATTGAGAACATCTAGCCCGCTTGACACAGAGATTCCTGGGCCCACCCCCATCCAGGGCCCTGAGCCCGGTCTGGGGTGGTCCCGAGACTGCACATTTTTAACAAGCTTCTACGTCATGCTGCTGCAGGGCCAGAGAACCACTGGTCTCTGTAACGGGATTAGCCTGGCACGTAATAAGCATACAATAAATTTCAGGCATTACTAAGAATAGTCGGTGAAGATTTGCTTCCTTAAAAGGCTTCCCAATTTTGTTCTATTTGAAAAATCCCACCCCACCGTACCCCACACCAGAGTCTTGCCTGATTTGAGAAATAAAAAATCTGGTCTCTTTCAACTCACTTTTCTTAGAAGTTGAGACATGTGGCATAACACCTGCTTCTAAACACAGCTACTTGATGTATAACTTTTGGCAGCTCTTTTATATTTTCTCATTGCCAATAAAGTTATTGAAATTGAAATATACCATCTGTTTGAGAGTTTGTCTCAAAAAGACAGATGACACTATTGCAGGTAATGACAGAGTCAACCTGTTTCCACAGCAAACTTTCCCAGCTGCCAAAACGAACTTCATTTCTTAGATTTGGCATTTGTGAACCAACATGTTCTTCTGGACTAGAGTATGAAAATCCTAACACCACTTGGTTAACTGAAGCAATATTAACAGCTACTGAGAAGGAGTCTACCAAATTTCCCACCATTTAGCTGAAACAGAACCAACAGAAGTAGCAAATTCTACTGGCGATATATACATACATTATGTACCGGTATCCCCTGCTTTTCAAAAGTTCACTTTTACGTCCCTTCACTTTTACGTCCCTTCACTTTTACAAAAGACCTACATTAGTACCTGTTTTCACTAACAAAAAGAAATCTGAAGAAGACTTTTGCTTTTGTGGAAAAAAAGTGGGGGCAGGGGCAAAAAGTAAAAATCGAGTTCAGCATTTGTTTTGCTCTGGCCTGACAGAGGCCACGTGAACCCCCACCGAGCTCTGTCCCAGGGCCACACTCAGAGTGGCAGCACCCGGCCCCAGAGCTCTGACTGTCTGGAACCCCCTGGGCTTTCCCTCTACGTGCATCCGTGTGCGAGGTGTGTCCTCAGGTACCAAAGGGCCTAGGAGAGCTCGTGAGGGGGTTGCACTGAGCGTAAAACTGGACGTAATTAAGTGTATCTGGTGTGATTTGGTAGGTTATTTTGGGGGTCTGGGGATGCTCAAACATCTTTCCATGTATGGTAATTGCTACTTTGCTTTATGCCATTTCAGCTTATGAAAGTTTTCATAGAAATGTTCGAGGTAGTGGAGGAAACCTATACACACAAGGGCTGTCCGGCAAGTATCCAGCCCCATAATAGGAAAAATAGAGGCATTTATGGCTGCATTTTCCCCCCAGACGGCCCTCGTTTATGTCAATGTGTGTGTTGTATTTCTAAGTTTGCGAAATAAAATGTAAATGTACCCGTGTGTAATGAGTACCTGACTACTCTTTGTTTGTTCGTGTAAAATCGTTCCAAAAGAAGCTCTTACTTCCTGGAGAGGCGCCTTGAGCACTTTGTTCTCAGTGGATCTGGTTCTCACCCCAAAACACACACGGGGCAGGCCCGCCCCCAGCTCAGCCAGCCTCAGGGGTGCCCAGGTGGCACAGGACATCTTTTGATGCTCATAGCAGGAGGATGTCCCAGTACACACAGGGAAGGACCGGTGCTCCCACTTGTGCTTGAAGGGCAGGAAGGTGTGGTACGGAGCTTCTGCCTACAGCTCGGAGCACACAAGGAGCTGCAGCGGAGGGCAGCGTGTGGGATCTAGACATGGGTCAGCAGCTGATGTTTTCGTCATGTTAGAGGTTCGGGTATTGTCGGAACTTCCTAACAGTGGTGGCCTGGGCTTTCTGGACCGGGCCGGACCTCAGACACTCCGTAATGCGTTGGGTGGGCTGCCTCATCGGACCTGCCTTTTGACCATTGTGAATTAGAGGCATCTAAGAAAGAGCTATTGGGCCCTCAGGTGAAAACCCACGGTGGTGCTTACCCACCAGTTGCCAGGAAGTCTTCCTTCTACACACGGAAATCACCGGCTGTTCTTCCAGCCTCCTCCCCTCAACTCGGATCTCCCGGCTGACCTGCTCGGACTTGCTTTCTTCTGCTCACACACTGCTCTCTCCCCTCTTCCCTCCAGGTTCTATGACTCTTGGTTTCAAGTTTTTAGCCCAATTGGTCTTTCCATATCTGACCTTGAGAATAAGAAAGAAAGAAAGACATTCCTTCCTCCTGCCAACCTAAAGCCAAATAGTCCCAGATTAAGAAGAGATTTGCTACCTAGAACTCTGAAGTTTGCAAAACAGATGGCAGCATCTTATCAGGGACTCATCTCTGGCTTCAAGTCCATTACTATTACAATGGGTCAGGAGGGACTTGGAGAAGCACCTTCTAGAAACCCTCCTCCTGCTGTCCTCTGGGAACCTGTCGTCTGTCCAGCAGTCTTCTCCCTGTCCATCAGGGCACAGGGCACACCTCTGCCTCCCAGCCTGGCTTCTTTCCCAGAAAACCTGGCAGAAACTTCTCTCCGTATTGGAAACAAAGGCCTGAACAGGAGGTGTTTGGGAACAAGGACAGGCAGAGATGCTACTTGCTTAAATGGAAGGAAATGAGAAAACACATACCCTTTGGATCCCCAGAATTCGCATCTGCCGATTCGACTAACCTCAGATCGAGAATATTAGAAAAAATGTTACGTTCTTGCTGACGTGTGCTGTGTAGTTAGGACACACTAGGTGTGTCTATACTGAACATGTACAGACTTTTTTACTTGTCATTATTCCCTAAACAATACGTAGTATTTACATTGCATTAAGTATTATAAGGAATCTAGAGATTATTTAAAGTATATGGAGGGTGCGTGCAGGTTATATGTAAATAGTGCACATTGTATGTAAGGGACTTGAGCATCTGAAGATTCTGGCATCTTCGGGGGATGGAGGGTCCTAGAACCAATCCCTGAGGATACTGGGGGATGACTATATCTCAAAAATTTGGCCAAAGGGTGCTCTTTTACACTGTAAGTCCATACTTAATGTCATCAGGTTCTATGACTTTAAGTGAAATGAGGTACAATGGCTGTCCAGGAAAAATCCAGCTATAAATTCCTCTATTTTTCACATTACATGGCTGGTACTTTGCGGACAGCCCTCATATAATGAAACAAATTTTACCACAGACTAATCGATATGAACAAGAGTTAAGTTCCTAATGGCACATCATCGATGTTATAATGAAACCACATTGAACAAAATTACATTATTCACGGAGCTGTTTTTCTATGGGTTTGAAGTATTTAAAGGTTAGTTAGCGGAGAGAAAGAAGGTCAGGAGGTAGACATGACAGACCTGTTAGGACAAGTCACCAGTGCATCCCGGCATTGTGTGGCTGCCCCTCCCCCAGTGTAACCCCTCAGGGTGCCACCTGGGGTCCCACATAGAGTTGTCATATTTAGAGAGCAGGAAAAGAGATTCCTTCCCTCCCCCTCACAGATTATGAAGCAAAGCTGTCTTCAACGGTCTATTATTCTTCACCCACGGGAAATGAGAACAGGTCTTATCTTCAGGCTTTCTGGGCCTCAGCTGGGGGCAGTTTGGGAATGTTGGGACTATTTTTCTTTCTCCATGCTGGTCAGTGTCATAGACATGAAACCGCCCCTTCCCAAAGACAGGTCCTTCTTCTGGAGACTCGGTACCAGAAACTAGGTTTCCAGTCTCCGCTTCACTCTGTACTACTTTTATGCCCTTGAGCTGGTCTTGACTGCATCTGAGCCGCCCTCCCGTCCTGTCCCTGCCCCTCCCACCCCCACCCTCCTAGGTGTGAGGACAACAGGAGAGGACGTACTCAGATGGCGCTGACAGGAAGGGCTTGCTGTACAGAGGCAAGATGTCTGGACAGCAGGGGGCTGTGCTTGTCAAAGGAGTTTTAGAAAATGGCGTGGCAAGTCCCTCTTTGCTCACTGCCAAGCACCTTCTATCCTTCACGTGAACACAACTGCCTGAGCACATTGTCACTGTGCTGCCACTCATGCTATAGCGCCCAGCCACTGCCCAGGCTCTTTGCCCTTTCCTCAGTTCATTATTATACTTCCATGTGAGATGCTTCTTTGTCCTCTAGCATCTGGTCAACCTCCCAGTTCCAGGGTGAGAGTATTTGGATAGGAAGTAAGTACCTTGAAGTGGTTCAGTTCACAACTCGCTTCTTTCTCAAGTTAGATTTCACGTCACGGCTTCCACACCTCAAAGCGAGAACCACCAGAGAGCTGGTGAGCGCTGCTGCCGCCGACTAGAAGGACACGGACCATTTCTTGTTCACGTGTTACCTTTTACTTTGATCGTTAATGTGCCGGCTAATTCAAGTACTATTGATTTGGATATTAACAGCAGGACTGTGACAAAAATGCTAAATTAAAATATTAAAATAAGACAAGTTGTTGCCCAAACAATTTTAATGTGATTCAACCTCAAGACACACATTTAAAAAAAATGCCTTACCCTATTCGTTCCTTTGGTTAAGCATGAAATCGCTATCCATAATCATCATCTCAGGGAAAATCAATTTTACAGCATAGCGAGGGGTGCAGGTGGAGGACCCACTGCCAGCTAGGAGTGACAGGCGCACAGACAACAGGCTGTGCTTTTACTCAGTGACGCCTTATTCTCTGCTCCAAGAGGGGCTTAATCCGTGAAGGCTTCCTACGTGCATGTCATGGCGCCTGCTCTTTAATCCAAGAGACAGAAATCTATGAACTTCAAACAGTGACAGATGTGAGTGAATTTATTAATTATTCATGAATGCCCTTCTGTGTACCAGGCTTTGCATGTGTTATTTTACAACTCTGGGGGTAGATATGCAATTATCTCCATTTCACTAATAAGACAACTGAGGCACAGTAGTGTTGTACCATGGGAACACCAGCATTTGTGGTCTGCGTGAGAGATATTTCTTAGTTATAAATTAACACACCAGATTTCTGATTTGACAACTCAGCCTCTGTGAGTTTGGATATCTGGACCCACCACTGAAAGATGAACAAATCTGGATGTGCCTGTCCAAGTCAGGTTCGAGACCTGGAACACTGAGGACTGGTTGGATATAAACTGAGGTAACATCACAGATATGCTGCCACCTGCAGAGCCTTTGAGCTAACTGGTCTGAGGCTTCCTGGGTTCTTACATCACGCACATCCCTTCAACTTGAGATACCTATAATATTGACCATAAGAAGAGGAGAAGCTTCTTGCAAACACAGAGGAAAAAGTAGGAATAAGTGGACAGAAGGACGAGGGCTTCAGAAAGAAAGAAAGAAAAAAAGAGGAAGGGGGAGTTCCCTGATGGTGTAGTGGCTTAAGGCTTCGGCGCTGGCGCTGTCAGTACTGTGGCCTGGGTTCGATTCCCAGTCAGGGAACCACGCACATACCAAAAAGCAAAAAAAAAAAAAAGAGGAAGGAAGGAAAGAAGGAAGGAAGGAAGAAGAAAAGAAAGAAAGAAAGAAAGAAAGAAAGAAAGAAAGAAAAAGCAAGCAAGCAAGCAAGCAAGCAAGCTAAATAGCCATGATGTCTTTCTGGAGGCCTTTTACAGGTTGAATTCTCACCTGGGACACATATTTTGTTTCTGGTTAAAGGTAGGGGAATGAAAAAACAATGTGAGTTTCCTTTTAATGCTTCCATTCTGGAACCATCCCCTATGGGTGGAGTCTCCGGTTGGCCAGCTGTGTTCATTGGCTCATCCTGAAGCCTTACTGGCAACATTTCAAGCTAAGTACTGTCCATGTGATCCCTCACCATGACCAGTGGAGATTTTTCAGGTGACTTGGTGGGGCCAGAAGCTGCTGCTTGGTTCGATGGCCACTCTATTCACCTTGCATCCTCAACTACAACATTCTTGCATATATGACCCCTCTATGATCTTGCTAAGCCAGGAGAGAAGATGAAATTCCAGGGCAGACAATGCAACCCAACCCTAAACAATATTACATAGACATAAAAATCAAATACTTTTAACGGGACTTAAATTCTCAAGTCAACTGATAAAAAGGCATAAGAGACCTGGTTATGGATTCAGGAAAGAATGTAAATATTAATGACTTTAAGTAAAAGTAAAGATACAGTTGATGACAGAAAGGATGTGAAAGAGAGAGGAAAGAGGTACCGATTCCATATCTTGGCGAGTCGAGATGAAGAGATAGTGTCCATACTGACAGAAGACCATACAGATATTTGAGTATTTTTTTATAGGTACAGTGATAACGCAATTAAGTCATTTTAGAAATAATGAATCACCAATCATTAGGAAGAGTGTAGTGAAGTCGTGTAGAGTGAGCAAACCCCTCGTCTTTCATATGATAAGGCCAACAGATAGTGCCTCAAATGAGCAAATCAAGAAATTAGATATCAGCTAATCATCTAGAGTTATGGCTTAACCATCAGCAAAAACACCATCACAAAAGGGTAAAAAGAGGCTGTTTCTGAGAGGTGATAGCACAGGTTGGTGGAAGAGATTAGATTAAAAACCAAAAGCTAAAAGTTCAGTTAAAAGCAAAGAAAAGAATAAATATTATGACTATACATAGAAAATGCAAATTTAATTGGAAACTTGTCAGGAATTGTAGATTTCCCTGTGTTTCTGTCTCCATACACAGACATTTATATTACTTTTGTCTTCCTCCTAATACCTGCTTACTCTGAGTTTTTGCTTCCTTACAATTTCAGTTTGCCAGCACCCTTTGCATCAGTCAGGGTGCAGGTAGGAAAGAGACTCTTATCAAGGTGAGGCCAGGTTAAAGGAAACCAGTGAGGGCTGGGGAAGCCCATCACCCCCAGGCAGGCAGGTTGAGGCAGTTTGGGAACTGGAGAGGGGTTGGGTTCGGGGAGAGCTGCCCTGGTGGGGCTGAGACCTTTGGAGAGGAATGAACCTCTCCCAACTACAACCAGGTGGTGTGAGGGAGCCAGGGCCAAAAAAGACCTCATGTCTCTCCCCAGGCAAGGAGCCCAGTCTCCCAGGCAGGAGCAAGGTGGAGAGAGTGGCCAGGAGATTTGAAAGGGAATGAAGACCATCCCACACACCCTGTGGCCTTGGCTAAACCTGAGATTTTTCCCCCCTTTAAACCCCTTTGTTACATTTCTTATGGCAGTTGCTTTAGTCACTCAGTATTTCCGAATTCCGATTTCTAGCTGCATGAATGGAAGTACTGCAGCTCGGCTGTGGATTAGCTGCCCTTGGGGCAGCTGCCTGGTTCAATCAGCTATATTGGGCTGAAGGAGCAGGACATGTTCTATAAAACATCCTCGTGCTGCGAGGAGCCATTTCACCTGTTGGCAGTCCTAAAACAGATGCAAATATGGGCCAATGTGTCACATATAAATTAAGTAATAGTCACTGTAACATTGTTAATTGATTTGCCACAGGGCTCAAATGATAATCGTTAAGGCTTATTGAATACTGTCTATGATCCAGGCATGGTAAGATTACTCTATGGGTACTCTCTCATCTAATCCTTGCCACTACTCTGTAGGTTGGCCTGATGGTTGTTCGTATGTCACACACAGAGAGGTCACACCAGCAGAGGTGAAGCAGCCTGTTGGAGGATTCCCAGTGATAGGTTAGTGGTACAGGCTGCATTTCACCCAGCCCAGGCAATGTGACTCTGGACCTGAGCTCCTGAATGTTGTTCTTGTCACATCTATGAGAAACAAAATAAAAATTAACATAATCTTTTAAAAGGGCTTACCTTTAGGGAAGTTGCTTCCTTTCCATCAGTGGTTCCAAAAGTAATACTTTAGCAGCCCTGCAGCTCTCCAGGATGCTGCCAGTAGGGAAATCAGCCTAAAGGACAGAAGGGATGTGGCTGGATGACATCTTACAACTAACTGCATGTGAAAGTACATTTATCTTAAAATCAAACTAAACAAATATTACACAATTGGCATCAACTACCATGGATTCATCTACTCAGCAAATACCTGTTAGGTATCTTCTGTGTACCAGGCGCCGTCCCGGGCACTGCGGAGACAGCAGAGAAGGACACAAACAAAAATCTTTGACCTCAAGGAGTTGTCACTTTAAGGGAGATTGTTGACTTGTCCAAAGCTTTGTTCACCCTCCTGCTCATAACTCCAGTTACTAAATGCATGCTCATAGGTACACATTGATTAAAAAGTAGTCACTTCCTGACCCCCCCACCCCCACCCTACTCCCCAGCCCCAAACAGGCCTGATCATGTTTCCTGGGTTAACAAGATTCGTGGTATTTTGTGACCACCAAGCCTTGTTGAAAATGCTAAATAAATGAGTCATTCTTTCTCTCCACTCTAGTGTTTAGAATACCTGCCACAGGTAAGCGCTGCTCCATTCAGCACGTGCTTGGAAGGTCTAACGCTTCTCTTCCGGCTCTTCGCTGCCCTAGGCTACAGACCGCTGCCCAGGCGGAAGCTGCGGACACTGCCGGGTGTCTGAGAACAGACGCGGACGGGTCTGATGAATCGCCCAGAAAGCCGCTTCCTGCAGCCCGCGAGCGGTCCGAGCCCTCCGGGAAGAAGATGCAGCCGGCGGAGAGAAGGCGGCAGCCCCCGAAGCGCTAAGGCGGGCGCTCCAGGCCTTTCTGTCCCGGCTGCACGTTTTCTCCACGATGTCCTGTAACGGCACGTTCCCTGGGACTGTCCAATACCCGCCGCTGAACGGGAGCAACGTGCCGGACGTCGGGGCGACCACGCCGCCCGCGCCCCTCAGGGTGTGCTTGGCGGTAATCATGATGCTGATGATCCTGGTGGGGTTTCTCGGCAATGCTGTCGTCTGCGTCATTGTGTATCAGAGGCCGGCCATGCGCTCCGCCATCAACCTGCTGCTGGCCACGCTGGCCTTCTCCGACATCATGCTGTCCTTGTGCTGTATGCCTTTCACGGCCGTCACGCTGATCACGGTCCACTGGCACTTCGGGGATTACTTTTGCCGGCTTTCAGCCACCCTCTACTGGTTTTTTGTCCTGGAGGGCGTGGCCATCCTGCTCATCATCAGCGTGGACCGCTTCCTCATCATCGTCCAACGCCAGGACAAGCTGAACCCGCGGAGGGCCAAGGTGATCATCGCCGTGTCCTGGGCGCTGTCCTTCTGCGTCTCGGCGCCCTCGCTGGCCGGCTGGAACATCGTGGAGGTGCCCGCGCGGGCCCCCCAGTGCGTGCTGGGCTACACAGAGTTCCCCGCCAGCCGTGCCTACGTGGTGACGCTGGTGGTGGCCGTGTTCTTCGTGCCGTTCGGCGTCATGCTGGGCTCCTACCTGTGCATCCTGCACACCTTCCGGAAGAACGCCACCCGCGTCCACAACCAGTCTGACAGCCTGGACCTGAGGCAGCTCACCAGGGCCGGCCTGAGGCGGCTCCAGCGGCAGCAGCAGGTCAGCTTGGATTTGAGCTTCAAAACCAAGGCCTTCACCACCATCCTCATCCTCTTTGTGGGTTTCTCACTGTGCTGGCTGCCGCACTCGGTCTATAGCCTCCTGTCCGTGTTCAGCCAGAGGTTCTACTGCAGCCCGTCCTTCTACACCACCAGCTCCTGCATCCTGTGGCTCAGCTACGTCAAGTCTGTCTTCAACCCCATCGTCTACTGCTGGAGGATCAAAAAGTTCCGAGAGGCCTGCATAGAGCTGCTGCCTCAGACGTTTCAAATCCCCCCGCGAGTGCCTGAGCGGATCCGAAGGAGAATCCGGCCGAGCACAGTCTATGCCTGCAACGAAAACCAGTCCGCGGTCTAGGGAGTGGCAGGGGCCAGGGCAGAGCCCTCTGTCCTTCTCTCTGCTTCCTGGCACTTGACTTGGCATTTTGTGATGGTCATTTAAGCACAAAGGTATTCATTCATTTGTTACAAGATGAGCTGCAAGATGAATTTTTTTTTTCTCGCTGCAGGAGAACAGGGTCTGGGCCTGATGGAACCTGGAAGGTAGTTAAGACACTGGGAAATGGTTGGGGGTGGGGAGGTGGGAAGGTGCGGTGCAGAGGTGGGTGGAAAGTTAGAGAAGAGGAGGGCAGCTGGGAGTGAGGTTGGCTGAGTGTGGGGCAGGAGGAAGGCTCTGTCTGAAAGAGCTCCCTCCTCTCCTGCCTGAGAAACCCCGTGGTGCCATATTCTGATGTGAGCAACCCAAGTAGGTATCATCTCCTGGGGCAGCATTCCTCAGAGGCATGTACGTTAGTGGTGTGTGGGGAAATGTGCAAGATGATCAGATGTGCATTTCTGACCAAGCCAAACCATCCTTTCTATAAACCAAAATCGCATTGGGAAGCACAGGAGGCCCCTGTGCTTCTCACTTCCCCTTATGACTTGTGTGAGGCCTCAGTGGCTCAAAGCCCAGGGACAGTACAGGAGCATCTCAGCCAACATGAGAAGCCCACCGAGTGACTGTACATGTACCCCACTCTTCCTACCTGCACAGCCCACCTCGACCCTGAACCCTGAAGTCCTTCATCCTTGCTGTCGGCCCCTTCTCTCTTTCCCTCCACTGTTTCCGACTACTCCCTTTATTTTCATTCCATCCATACCCAGTGCACAGAAAACAACAGTCCTTTACTTGTAATTCATCTTTTCAGCAAGCGTTTGTAGTGATTTGCTTTCAGTCTCACAAGGGGTCTGTGGGCTTTGTTTACACGTTTCCTCTCCACCCGCTGAGGCGGCAGCCTCTGTGAGCAGCCACATGGACTTCAGCACCGGAACTGCCAGCAGGGGGCGAACTAGACACGCGACCAGCTGGCAGTTCCGCTCTGAGGTCTATGCTCCTCCTACCTCATTCAGATGCTGGCCACCTACCCTGACCTGGGACCTCGGTCCTCTGAACTCAGGCAGGACAGGGGTCCCAGGAATGAAGCTGCCTAGAGGGGACCTTTCTGCTTGTGCTGTACCCTTGGCCACTGGACCCAAGGCCATCCCTTACCACCAAGAGCTTCCGAGGGGGAGTCAACTTTCCAGGGTTCAAGGCACCACTGAGTCCATGAAGATCTCTTTAGTTTCAGGTCTGAAGAGAGTAGAAAATTTAAAGAGAAATTCAGGAAATCTGATTCCAAGTCGAACTCTGTCAGGAACTAGTCATGTGACCTTGTTTTGTTGCACCTCACTTCTTCGGGCCTCAGTTTCCCCATCTGCTAAGTGAGGAAGCAGGTCTAAATGCTCTCCAGTGCCCCTTTCATCTTCCAAACGCTCTGATTCTAAAATGTGTATGTTGTTTCCTTGTAGTCAGCAGAGCCCCTGCATTCGTTTATTTACCCATGCAATGCACCTTTATTAAGTGCCTACTAGCTGCAAGGCACTGTGGGGAAGAGAGCAATGAACAGGCACAGGCTATACTCAAAATCCAACTTATCTGGAGAGAATTGAAACAAATTTGGCCTGAGGATACAGATCTTCCCTTTCGTTTCTCTTCTCCTTTCCTTTCCAAGGTTGTTTTAAGAAGTCAGCTCCTCATTCTCACACTCACTTCCTATGGTGACAGAGGTGGGGGTGGGGGGGTTGGAAGGAAGTTAAGCAGAAGAATATAATTAACATTATCTAAGGCAGGAGAAAGGTTTGTCCAGAAAATCATTGACACCTTTTCTCACTAACTCCACACTCCTTTTATACCCAGATGGAGAGGGAAGGAAGATGGCGATAGGCATGTGGTTGAGTGAGGTGGGACCCCTCAATTCTGTGTCCTGAGCGGCCCCAGCAAGGTCAGGGTTTGCCTTCAGCTCCCAAGAGGCAGACTTGCATGGCCTCAGTGGTGTCCAAGAGCACAGCCAGACCACCAAGGGGACCAGGCCAGCAGGTGCCTCCCCTCCTGTGGCATTTAAGAAACTGTTCCTCCAGAGCCTTGAGTAAAAGAGAAGTCACAAAACCGAATGAATGAAGGTACCAAAATTTATATCAATCAGTGTTATATGATGTATGTTGGACAGTAATGTATGTTTCAAAGTAATAATTTTGTACATATTTTAAATAAAGTATTATTCTTTTGGTGTATGAGACTGTTCTTGCCCAAATTAGCACCGAGACCATGAAGAGTCCGGTGTCTCCTGAGGCATAACAACTTCAGGTATCTCGAACCTGGAAGTTGCTAATCAAGCTGGAATCACTAAAGAAGGATGTTAATGATGACAACCAGGAGACTGTTTGAACAATGGGGTCACTACTGGGGTTGGGGGGCCCACATTTTTAAAAAATCACTGCCTTGCTAAGTAACTACAGCCAGTGAATCTCAGTATGCTACCTTCACAATTCTGTTTGGCCTTGCTGAACCTTTAACGAACTTCACTTTGCAAGGATACTGTTCTGTAAGCACTTGGTTCATATCTCCTTTTGTATTTTTGTTTGGTTTGGGTTTTTTTTGTAGTATGTGGGTAGCTCCCTGACCGGGAATCGAACCCAGGCCTCAGCGTTGACAGTACCAGCGCCGAAGCCTTAAGCCGCTACACCACCAGGGAACTCCTACCTTTTGTGAGGTTTATAGTACTGCTTCTTTGTTTTGTGTTTTCATCTCCTCTTTAGCCCTGGTGTCACCTGAACTCTGGGCACCTGAATTGTTTTGTGGGGCCTTGGTGGCAACTACGGTAATCATTTATCCAGGAGGCTGGTGCCCAATTTCCTTGGAAGAGCCAAGCCTCAGTAAAACAAGGTGCAAATAAGTCTCAGAAGTGTCATCCTAATTCTGACTACTCCTGGAAATCCACTATCTTTTCATGAATCTTGGTCCCTGCTGTTGGGGTGAAATAAATAAAAGCAAAGTTTCTCTAGTATGTTCTGACAACCAAGATGAGTGACAAAAATCTAGATCAATTTCTACTTTGCTATACTGAAACTTGGGTATGCTTTCCCCAATGTGATTTACAGCACATGCTTGTAACCAGCTAGGAAAGTATTTTTGATGTTGCTCATGCAGTTGGCAGCCCTGGCCTCCAGAGCCCCTGGTTTTTGCTCTTATGGACATGCACAGGTGGTGAAGCCAAAAGGGCACATGCTCCAGGATGGGACAATCCAAACCTCAGAATCACCTTACTCTCTGTGTGATTCTGGGTGATTTTGCACCCCAGTTTCTTTATCTCCCAAATGGCAAAATACTCCTAGCTAGATGGCTTCAAGAATAAATGAAATAATGTATGTTAAAGAGTTTGACTACTAATGCTTGGGCCGTGGTAGGAGTTAAATGTACTGCAGCAATATTTATTACAGGTGTAGTGTCAGCTTGCTTTATGGCCAACGTTTGTCCTTTTGGGGCAGGAGTAGCAATTTGTTTCAGAAACTGGCTATTCAGCTCCTTTCCTCATCGTCATGTGGTGCTAAGATTTCAGAATTCAGCTGACGAGAACACAACATCCACTGAAGCCAGGGGAGTGGGTTTGACAAGCAAAATTCCCGATGGCCAGAACTGAACGACTCCACTCCATTTGAAACCCCTGGGCAGTACATGGGTCTCACAGGGCAGCTAAGAGAATGGGATGGATGTGTGAGTGCAACCCCATTTCCAGGCTGGGAAAGGCAACCCAAGGTGCACACCCCACTGCTCTGAGGGCACTCCTGTGGTCTGCAGAGAGCTGAGTAGCATCATTGAGAATGTAGGGGGGCAAGAGGCAGGAAAGAGTGTGGCTTAGGGTAAAAAGGGTAAGGCTGTTACAACAGAAACTCAACTCCAAAAGGCAGGTAGGTGGGTTCCCTGCTCATGGGGTGGTTCAGGACTCCTTCCATCTAGTTTCCATTTATCCCCTTGTCCTCATCTTTGTGAATCTGGGCTGCAGCAAGGTCTGTGTTCTGGCTCCTGAGGAAAAAGAGTGTGGAGGTGAGGTGGAGTAGGCACATACTCCTGTGCTTCCCTGGTCCAGAACTGAGTCACATGACCACACAGCTGCAAAGGAGGCTGGGAGATGGAGTCCCTATTTGGGTGGCCATGTGCCCAGCTATGGCTGGCTTTCTTAGCATGGAAGGAGAGGAGAAGGATTTGGTGGATTCTCAGTGGTCCCTGCCAAGGCATTGCACAACTTTGAGATTCTAGCATGCATATGAACTCTGAAGTCCTAAGTACAAATTTTATCAATGAGCCCTTTCTACTATAAAATAAACACACCTCTGTCACATCAACCCAAGATGGTTGCCTCTCTCTTTACCTCTAGCTGCTAACATATAGGGACCTGCACCCAGATACAGAAATTGCAAGCATCTCTGCCTGTGCTAAGGAGATTAGTCACCATATTTAACTTTTTAGACTTGAAAGGTGTGAGACATGAAAGCTAAACTGTTTGAAAATTTGCAGCCACAAAGGGATTAATTTTTCCAAGATAAAAATGTTACTATTTAAAACAATAAAAAATAATTCAGAGCAACTTTGCCTGAGAATTTAATTATGTTAAATGGGTTAATTCCAAAGCTTCACCTAATCAAAGGTGACACTGGTTACTAATGGCAAGGTGGACCCCCAGAGAGTGTGGGAGGGGGCTCAGGCCAGGCTGTGACAGTTTAATTATTCAGGGAAAGGGAGGGCTTCAGTTCGGATCCTAGCTGGAAGGTTAGCCTGTGGATTCCGCAAGAATAAAAGGATATTTGAACCTAAAAGTATGGTGTGTGTGTGTGTGTGTGTGTGTGTGTGTGTGTGTGTGTATGCGCGCGCGTGTATGTGTGTACGCATGAGCATGTGCGCGTGTGTGCGTGTGCGTGGGTATGTGTGTGCGTGTGCGTGCGTGTGTGTGTGTGAGATTTGGGGCAGACGCCCAAGGTTGTTACTCTAACAGACAGTTCTAGGGCATGCCCTGCTCTCCTGCCTTTCATTGTGGACACGCAGGGGACAAGGTGTTCTAGCAATAGGAGAGGTGCCAGGGATTGCCTGGCTCAGAGACGAAACAGGATGGGCTGCAGCACAGATAGATTTTTCCTAATTAGTAAGACAGGAACAGAAAGAACTGCATGAGAAACAAGATGTGACCAGAACTTTTACCTTCTGCAATCAGGAATCCGAGGGCACTGATATGCAAGTTCGGCCTTCTGAGGTGTTCAGGTAACAGCCTAACGATCTGCAAAGGCCTGGATGATAAAAACGAATACCTTGCACTGGACCTGCATATTCCATCTCCTCTCTGCTCTCTCCCGTCACCTCTGGCATCTGCAGTCCTGCTGCCAACCTAAGCAGGCCAGTCGAGGGGGAAAAATAAGGCCAAGCTCATTTTCAGAAGCATGTTTTGAAAGACAGGTTTGCTGTTCTGTATTAACTGTCCTGTTGGGGACTGCATTTCTCATTTCCTCCCTCATTGAAATACTGCTGCTGTGTGGCATCATGAAGACTTCCTGTGTTTTATTAAACCATGGAAACACAATCACTAACATCACCGTAAAAGACAAGACTGAATCACTTTAAAAATGCATGTGGAAAAATGGGAAGCTTAGCTTCCTTTCAAAGCATGCCTTGGGGTATAGAGAATTACTGGGGAGGCCAGCAATAATTTCTCCCTGAGGCTCCCCATTCTCTCTGGGACTTGCTGGGCTTCTCAGGAAGCAGTCAGACTGGGGAGCTGTGTGGCTGCTGAAATGCATCCTCTTCAGACCAGCACAAGTGAGTGGGGCACTGGAGGGGTTCTCTCAGCCAGGCCCAGGTGAGTGCTGCTTCCTGCACTCTCCTCAACAATGATGCCCCATAGGTCTTCATCTGCTCTACTTTCTTGTGAACCTGCAGACCCTCTTGTTCCTAGGGACCCTCTTCATTCCTTGGAGCCCTCCCCTGTTTTTCTTGGCTCCTTCCTTCTCAGTGCAATAAGCAGATACGGTAAAGCTCCTATTATAATGTGACATGAGGTGACACTATCAATCAAAGTCAAGATTTAGATTCTGGAAAAGAAGGTGTATTTTACATCCTTATGAATAAATAGTCCCTAGTCTTAAGAAAAGCTTTAAAATCACATCTATTGATCGTTTTCAATTATAGAGGTAATTTGCTCCTTGTAGAAATGGAAACAACTCGTGTTTAGTGGAGGTTTTTTTTGTTTTGTTGTTTTTTATTTTTTTTTACTCAAAGGCATAAAGAAAATGAAAGATTTTCTAGTCTTTTTGTTACATACAAAAATGTACATTTTTCTTTACAAAAAGCAGGTCACACTGTACCAGAACTTTAGTCTTGTCTTCGGTGGGATTTTTTTTCTTTCCCTTTCTCCCTCCCTCCCTCCCTTTCTTCCTTCCTTTTTAATGTTTTTTTGAAATGATTTTGGGTGGCTAGAAGTCCTCCATTGTGTGAATGTGCTGCAAGGTAAGTTACTTAAATAGTCCCTATTGTGTTTTTCCTATTTTTCAGTATTTCAAAAAATGCTGGAATGAGCATCTTCTACATAAATCTGCCTAACTACTGATTGCTTTTCTAAAATAAACTTCTTAAAGTGAACCTCGTGTTTTTTGATGCCGTAATAAAATTGTTTGTTTTCAAAAAGTTGGTGGCAGTTTATTCTCCAACCAGCTAGCTGCGCTTGAGAATTACTAAAACCTGGGAATGTGTAAGGTAGGCCATGAAGCATTTCCCATTAGCCACCAATGGACCCTCCACCAAAAGGCTGGGCCAAGACTCCTTTGGGCCACAGTTGGATTATGAATGGGGCATGAAGGTTCCAGGAAAGTAAACACACAGCCATGTGACTGAGGAGATGTCATTCAAGAGCTTTGCGGTGGTCCATAGGCTGAGGCGAATGTATTCACTAATTATGTGTAGAAAAGCATAACACAAACAACTGTTAAAGGCATTGCACACGTCTCCAGAAACCAATTTGGGCTGAAACGAGGCAACTACCTGGCAAACTTACATCACCCAAATTTAAGAAACCCTGTGAACACAGCAGAAGCCTGGGTGACTAGCAGGCTTTGACATCTAGGTCCCGGCTGACCCAGGAGGGACTACCACTCTCAGGGCTAGCTGATTGCGACAACAGTAAACAACTCGCCTACGTGCACCTCTCAATACAAACCAACCAGTGCAGAGCCCACCCTCCTTCGTCTGCTCTCACATTCCGGCCTTTCCCTCCCCGTCACCCCAGGGCTGGCACTAGACAACCAGGGACAGCCCCCACGGTCCCAAGCCCGCTGACATCATTCAGTCTGATCAGCCCTTCCTTCCCAGGAGACAAGAAGAGGCTCTTCCCCTCGGTCCCCCTCCTCCGTCTGCCTCCTGACTGACCCACACTTCCTCACGTAGCCCCCGTAGTGTGGACTGTCACCTCCTCTGTGAGGACCTCGGGGATCTGTGAGTGTCAAAATGATCTTTTCAATAACAATGGTCTCCTGGTCTGTTGGCCTTATTATATCTGTTTTCTATTCATACGTTGTATTTTAAAACAAAGGAGTATCCAAATACACTGGCTAAAAACGTTGTATATTCCGCCGTTTTGGTGGTTGTGTGTGTGGTGGAGTCTTTTCTCATGTCATGAAAAACTGTCGAAAGACCCAGATGAATGGGCGACATACAAGACACAACTTCTGGCAGCGGTTGCCCCGGGGCGGGGGACCGGGCGGCTCCTGTGCCGAGCTCCGAGCTCCGAGCACCGGGAGGACGCCTCAGGCTCAGCCTCAGCCTCCTGTGCCCGCGCCCGCTCATCTGGTCTGCAGTGAGACCGAACCTCTTTTCTCCGTTTTGAAGGGGTCCTAATCGCAGTCTCCTGCAGGCTCGGCCCTGCCATTCCTCCTGGGGCGCACACTTTTCAGGGGTGCCTCTGGCCTCCCTGCCTCCTGTGAGTCCCACTGTGTTGTCGTTAACTCCACAAGGAGCTCCAGCAGGGCCCCATGGGCCTTTCACCATTTCATCCGTAGAATTTAGCATCATTGTGGAATGAACAACTATGAATGGCTGAATAGACGAATAGACGCATGCGTGAACTGAAAAGGAAACCTGCCCCCTTCGCACTCAATACAGCTTTTCCCTCTGCAGCAGCCAGTTCCATTTTTGCTGTTGCATAAACATGATGGTAAACTAGGAGTGAGGCACGGTGGCCCAGGAGGGGACATGGGCACACCCCAGTGTGGACAGCCCCAGGCGGCTCCCACGCAGCGAGCCTTTCGTCGTCTTGGCCCACAGGCTGAGCGGCTCATTTTCTAGTATTTGGGTGAACACGAGATATCTGAACATGACACCAGGGAGATGCCAGCTGAGCACAAACAGGGAACTGGCACACCTTTCCAGCATTCAGCGTGTGAAATTAGTCCTGGGACCAGAGATGAGGGAGGAGGGGCCCAGGGTGCGCATGCAGTCCGTGTGTCAGGACCTGCAGCCTTCCACCTGTCATTACGTAACCTTCGCTGTGGGTTACCCAGGACATAGGTGTGCAGTGGCAGTGCAGGGACATGTTAGAAATAAGTCCACAGTACCAAGATGCCTTGTCACAGCAGAAGAAGGAACCTGACCAAGGAAATAGGCTGCTTCTAAGCCCCATTTCCCTAAGTCACATGTTTGCAAGTGCTGAAGACTGGCCTCACCACCATCCCAGGTCCACACTCACCCACACCCACTGTCTACACTGCCTAAGTCACTTTCTTGCTCTCTCCAAAAGCAAGGAAAATGCCCCCTTCCTAACTTTTCTAAAGCTTCATCAGGCTGTCAGCATTCCCAGAATGTCATTTAGTGACCTACTCAAAGACGAGCTGGAGCCATAATACCTGGAGCCACCATCTGGGCAGGGTCATGACCAGGGTTGTGCAGCCGGCATTGCTCCTTCCCTTCCTAAAAGATGCTACGGCAGTGGTTCTCGGCCTTCCTAATGCCACGACCCTTTAATACAGTTCCTCACGTTGTGGTGACCCCCATAAAATTATCTTCGTTGCTACTTCATAACTGTCATTTTGCTACTGTTATGAATCGTGATGTAAATATCCGATATGTGTTTTCCGATGGTCTTAGGTGACCCCTGTGAAAGGGTCGTTCAACCCCCAAAGGGGTCGCGGCCCACAGGTTGAGAACAACTGTGCTACAGGCTTGTGCAAAGAGGTTGGAAGAAGGACGGAAAACATGCACATCTTCCCTAGGAGGCCTGCCTGGGAGAACATGCTGCCTGCTGAGTCACATGCTCCAGCCACTTTGTCCTTAGATGGTCCAGCCCTTGTTTCGGAATCAGCTGTCTGCCTATCTGGGAGACGCACAAGTGTCACGTCAGCTGGGAAATCTTCGTGCCTGCCCCTGGTGACAAACATCTGGTGCTAACTTTGAACCATTTTTAAGGGCCTGCATTAGACCGTAGGTGAGCTTTGCTTATCGGTCTACTTTAACCCAATGGACGGGAAGAGGACAATGGATGGTTTTCTGGGTGGCTGAGGGAGGGTGGGATTTTACATGCTGGTGAAAATATGTAGAATAGCAATGCTAATTCTACGTAAAATACATATAAGCAAACTGTGTGTACCCACTTTGGGTAAGTAAATATACCATTTAAAAACGATGAAATGGAACATTATTCAGTCTTTAAAAGGAAGGAAATCCTGACACATGCTACAATGTGATAAAGCTTGAGGACGTTACGCTAAGTAAAGCAAGCAAGACACAAAAAGACCAATACTGTGATTACACTTGTGTGAGGTCCCTGCAGTAGGCACATTCATAGAGACAGAAGGTACAATGGTGGCTGCCAGGGGCTGGGGGTGGGAGGACTAGAGATCTAGTCATGTCATGATGGGGACAGTTTCAGTTTGAGAAGATGTCCTAGAGATGGATGGTAGTGATGGCAGCACAACAGTGTGAATGTTTTTAATGCCACTGAACTGGACACTGAAAAAGTTAAAATGCTATTTTTATGTTACATGTATTTTACCACAATTTTAAAAATCCATGAAAATGGCAAGAAGTCTAACATACCTGGAAAATGTATTTAAATACAGCCACATTAGTAACATGGTAACATTGGGAGGGGGTAGTAAACTGAGTTTCTGACTACTTTACATTGTTGTAAATGAACCGAAATAAAAGAAATCAAATGCCTTTAGCAGCGTGAACTACAAGTGGGGAAATGCTCTCTTACACTCTAATTCTCAAGAAAGCAAATGTTTAGTACACCGTTATGTTTACTTATAAGCTTAAGTCAACAGCTGTCTGCACGTTAGCAATGCACTGAAAAGCAATTTAGAAATAGGTTTGGGGGTTTCACTGTGACAGGAGAGGTGGGAGGGATGGGTGGGCAGACTGACCACCCCAGTTCTATTGTGCACACCAGGGGCTCGAGGTAAATCTCAGCGTGTGGGTGACGAGACCAGGTAGAGGCTAGATGAGTCAGTCAGAGGGGTGGCGAAGACACCATGTGCTGTGGTCCTAACGCATGTTCCTACTGAGATGAGGGTAGGAGCCTGCCTCCCCGGCTTAATCCAACGCAAATGGAATTTGAAAAGGAAAAGCTGGTATTTCAAGTGAAACGAATGGCAAATGTTCCCTAGAGAAAGATGACCATAATGGTGAAGGACTGTGGAAGCCAGAGCACGTGAGAAAAGGCACAGGGGTTCCTAGCCAGGGGTGGAAGGTACTGGAAGGCAGGGGTGTCTAGAAAGCGGCTATTGAAAAGGGCTCCTTGAGACCCCTCCTCCCACAGCTGCAGAGGCAGCTCTGAAACCAGAGGGTGTAGGCTACAGAGAAGCACTTCCCTGACAGCTGAATGTCGCAGTAAGATTCCTGAGATTCCGGGAGTGCTGTGGCACACACACAGGGACAGAGATGCCATTGAGGAGCTCCTGTGCTGGGATGCCACCCTGAGAGGGCGGCATCTGGTATCAAAGGCAGGATCATCCCCCCACCCTCTGCTCTGATCCCCCACCCCCCTGCCCCTCGCCTCACTTGGAAGAGAGCATTTAACACCTGAGGGGTTCTGGCGTACTGTACATCCCCCTCCCCCTCCAGGCTACGGGTGGCACCGTGATGTCTGGGACATGCGACTCGCCCAGGACCACAGCTGGGTGTGCCAGAGCCCCATGAGACCCCGGTTTCCCCATGTCTAGTGATAACATTTTACTTCTCAAGTCACACTTGGCCTGTTGAGTTGCGTGTTTCTTTCTAATCCCTTCTGGCCATGTGTCTCCTTTAACTCATTTACCACTCTCGACTGCAGACTGAATTATGGCTGTTTGTTTCCCTTCCCCAGCTGCAAGCTAAAGAAAAGCAGGCTTCATTAATTCCAGTGCTTCTCTCCGAACAGGGTATTAACAAGCTCTTAGATGGGCTCCAGCCATTTAGCTTTTTTGAGAAGGTGAAAGGGCCTCTCATCCATATGGTCTAGATTCTTGTACATTTTCATTTTAAACACGAAGGTTGACAGATCCACTAAGAGCAAATGGGGCGTTAGTTAGTATCTAATTACACCTAACACAGTCACAGCCCATTTACCTGAGCCAGGCGCCAGTGTGCCAGTGTTTGCCTCCACCGACAGACACACTTAGGACATCAATTCACACCCTTGTTCTCTCTCAGCCACGTGGCTGCAGTGTTCTCACAGGCAGTGGGCCCACAACCTCTTCCTTTCCAGGTATGTAAACCTATGCACCTGCCTTTTCATCTCTAATATGCAAATGAACCATCCAAATATGAATGATACAGAAATGTGAAAAGGATAATCAAGTTTCTGCTCCGGTTTTCTGTTTGAATACAGTCAGCCCTGGGTTGGCTTTTAGTTTTCGCTTTTGCTCATGGTTGCTGATAGTCCTGTTGGTGTGGACTATCGCTCTGGCTTGGTGCGACTCAAAGTCCAAGAAGATCACCCAACAACCTGTGCCTTATAGGTTCTTGAACCTGAAGCACGGATGACTCCTGACACCTCAGCCCTACTCTCACCCACACACATTTGGAATTTAGCAGCCTGATCGCCTGTTAACACACCCTCTCCTCAGGGCTGCTGTAGTATCTGGAATGAAAGAAAGGACAAGGGGAAGTGCTGTGAAGTTCACTCAGCAGGACTTCTCAGAGACCTGCTGGGAATGGGCACTACGGGATGAATGACCATTTAAATGCTCAGATTATCATAATTATATGTCTCACCGCTATGCTGTACACTTGAAACTAATATAATATTTATTGTATGTCAACTATAATTGAAAATAAAAGTATTTAAAAATTAAGGAAAAATAAAAGGTGAGATTAAAAAAAAAAAACAAGAGTTATATTCTGTGAATATATTCAGGATTAGAAATCCAGCGGCAGCGGGAGCATTTGGCTCAAGGTGAAGTATGTGAGAAGGAACCAGAAGTCTCCTCTGTCAAGCTCCTCAGGGCATGACTGACCTGAAGGCAACAAGTGTCGAGGAACAACTTAAGAATACACAGGAGATAAAGTCAGAAGCCATCGTTTAAAATTCAGTAAATAAAAGAAATTTAAGGGGTGCCCATGCGAGTGCTCTGCAGGTGCTGGGAGGAGCCACTAGGTATGTATGAGTAAATTCTAGGTACCAGGCATGTAGAAACAGTCACTTCACCAAGACAATTTTTGTTAAAAAAACAAAACAAAACAAAACCACAAAAACAAAAACAAAACACTACAGAAAGAACAAAGAATTAAAAGAATTTTAATAAAATCAAATTTACATTTGTACATCTTGTATATTTGGGACCCAACCAGGGGCAAAGGATAAAGTCGCAAGGACAACAGTTTCCGTAGGAGAGCAAGCAAGAAGCAAGGGCTGCCTAGCTGTGTGACAGGTGCCAGTTCGATGGTGCCACGTCGCGGCCACCTGAGCCTCCCTGGACTCTGGAAGTACGCAGGCACATTTACACAGGGCCAGGGCGTCCCAGCTCTGAGCTCAGGCCCATTGTGGCACTCCCATACTGATACACGGAAGGCAATAGCAGATAAACAGCTCACAGAATTAAACAGTATTGCCCACAGAATATTAATGTCAACTGAGTTCAGTTCATGCTGTTTTAACTAGAATGGTTGCACTGAACCTAATGAGGGAAAAAAGGGGTGAGTGACAGCTCTAATTGCTCTATTCAACAACACAGTCACAAAACAGCAGGCCTGCAGAAAGAACCGTGTATTTCTTTTAAAAATATGATTTGAGAAAAGAGCCTTGCGGGAGTTCGAGAAAGGTGAGAGAAAGGTATGGTTTTTAACATGGGAGATAATTCTGCGCAGTGTCACAGAATTCTGCTTGTCAGAGGATTCCGTGGAGATGGGAAACTGTTGAACATTAATTCCCATTATTCTAAACCGTAACAAACATTTCAAAATATTGATCAACTGTTCAGAGAAAAAAAGAGACTAGTGCCCCGAGTTAGAAATGAGCAATCATAGGCTTTTTCAAGATTTTACCCATTTTGAGCACAGAGAAACAGTGCTTTTAAAAGTGCAGTGCGACATGTACTAGTCACTTGTTCTTAAAGGAGGAGACACAAACTCACAGGCTGCAATGATGGTGTGCACAGTAGTCATACGACGATTCCACAACAGTCTCCTGTAGGGCAAACTCGTACCCATTTACACAGCACACGGTGAAGTGCCAAGGAGGGCTTCTTCATCATTTATTCTTACATCACTGAGACACAGGAAGAAATGCAATGGATGCCTCTGCTTTCTTGGCCCACCCAGTTAGAATCACAAAAGGAAAAAGAACACTGACCATTATTAGTAGAGAAGACATTTTTTAAAAAAACAGAAAATGAGCTTTCCATCCCCCCTCTGTAAGGCTTGGGCAGAGGAGAGGGGGTCTTCCAGGGTCCTTTCTTTTCCAAGCATTATGCCAGGGGGACAGTGTCTTTATTGCTAATGTCTTAACAGAATCGATAATCAGAATGGAGAGATTCAAAACAGGGCAGTGAAGTAACAACAGCTTCAGCAGTGTCTGCCAGGGAACAAAATGATTTCCAGTCTGAGGAACAAGACCAGGACACCTTGGAACAGGCGTGTAAAGTGCCGGGAGGTCAGGCAGCCTCAGTGGGCTTCCTTGTAAGAGAGCGCGGCCTTACCTGCGGGAGGGGTGATGTCTCTGCCACGTGCAAAGCCAGCTGTCACCCGCTGCCTGCCTTGCTGAGAGTGTGATGGTAAAACCAGCCTCTCCTTAAAATACGCTTGGTTTGTGCTCATAACATTTCCCTTTTAATTTCCCGAGTATTCAGTAGGAGGTACATTTTAACAAGAGAAAACACCCCTCACGAATATGAAAGATGTCTCAACAAGAGCAACACTACAAAGATGATGTAACTTTAAATAAAAATTTTTAGTTATACATGTGCATCATGGAGTTTCAGATCAGCAGAGGATGTGACAGAGAGGGGGCGCGTGCCTGGACCTTCCCCACAGGTTCTGCCTCCACCGTGGTCTCCACGACGGGCCTGGCAGCTTCTGTCTTGGGCATCAGCAATTTCTTACAGCTCTTCACTTGCAAGGCAGCCAGAAGCATGTGAATTTACCCCAAAGGGAGTGCTTGGGTAAACAAGGCAGAACCTTTTAGGGGTTAAGAGCCAGACGGGAAGCAGGAAGGAACACAAACACTTCCCTTAAGTCAGCCATTGCCAAGGGCAAAGGCAGAGCCCACGAGGCTGTCACAGAGACAGGCAGGGCGGCAGTGGCTGTCACGCGTGGACGGAGCACGTGCGACAGTGACACCCACCCGCGCAGGACTCTGGGCCCTGGTCACTCACCTGGCTGAGAGGGGGTGTCACCTCTGTGCCACCCTGAAGCCAATGTTTCCAGTGCAAATGGCTGTCTGAAAGGTGGACATGGGGGTGGGGGCGGTGTCCAGTTTGTCTGGAGCGCACAGGGAAGGCTCAGTTTTCTTTCAAAGTGGACATCTGCTTTGGATGACTATGGACCTGGGCGGGCGAACTCTACCATGTCCCTATTTTCAGATTTTCCACTTACATTCAGTGCAGAGTGGTCAGCAGGGAAGCCACCCCATTTCACAGTGACTGAAGTCTCCCAGGAACCCGCATGTCATCCCTTCGTCTTGGCTGACGTAGCCCAGTGGCTGGCTGCTCTTGGCTTCCAGCAGGCTCCGCGAAGAACTCAGGGTCCCCCTGGCGCCCTCATGTGGCCTCTTCAAGTCCGAGCGCCAGGGCTGGGGGAACTGGGGTTCGTGTGCCTCCTGGCAGCACAGTGGGTATGGACGAGACCACCATTTGGGTATCTAACAAACACGGGCTCACAAAAGGGATTTTGGCACATCTGGCACAGCTTCTTGTCTGAGAGCCGAACTGAGCTTCCTTTCAACTTCATCTGCAAAAAGAAAGAAAAACTGAGAATTCCTGCATAGCGTCATTCCAGTTTTTCAGAGGTGACACGCATCACCCCATGGATGATGATTATTGATGAAGATTGCTTTAATATAAACTTCTTGAAACAGAATATAAGAATATAAGAAAATAAACAAAAACATCCTTAGTAACTGCAGAACTAAAAAATAAAAAGCCACAACACTTCTTTCTTTACCAACTCATCACTGCAAGTCTGGTCGAGGCATTTGTAAGGAAGATTCTCAGACGTTCTGTGAGCTCTGATATATTTCAGCAAGGTCTGCTATAAAGTCCTCCACTGTCAGAGCTGGGTAAGACCGTACAAATCATCTAATTCCCTGTTCCTCTCATCAGCAAACACAAAAGTAAGGCACGAATAAATGACTCTGTCCCTTAGCGTTGATCAGTGGCAAATTCCTGACTGGTCCTGGGACCCAATTTCATTTCTTTGAAGTAAAGGTAACTAATGAAACTCAGCTGTGACTCCGTTGTTCACTGTCTGATAAATAGGACTTCAGTTTTTTAAGTTAAAGAGCACTTTTGCACAATTCACTTGTGTCAACCCAGGCACATCAGTCTCTTAGCATGAACTTACCATGGACACATTACTTTCATCAGTTATTCAACATGTATTCGATAACTTCAAGATGCCAGCCTTGGCTCTAGGAATACAGAGATAAGTAAATGAAGCTTCCTACCCTCAGAGAACCCAAGGTCTAACAAAAAAGGCAGACAACTCTGAATGTGTGTGCACAGTATATGTGTGAGCCAAAGTAGTGGTCAATCTACTTATAGGGGTAGGGAGCTTTCACAAAGGGAAAGGCACTGAGGCCGGGTTTCTAGCGGGTGTTCACCAGGAACAAAAGGAAAAGGTAAGAACACCTCAGGCAGAGGGAAGGATGCGTATGTGGGATAGCATATCAGACTGGGAGGTGCCTGCATCCTGGAGCCATGAGAGATGGATAGGGACAGCCCAAAGGAAGTGGGAATGAATCTTCCAGGCTTGACTCCTGTACTAGGGAGTCAATGAAGGCTTCCAGGTGGGGAAAACATGTTGATTCCTGCCCTGGAAGATCACTCTGCCAGCTGCATGAAGTATGGGCCTCACAGAGGGAGATAAGCTTGGGGACTATTATGGACTGAATGTCTGTGTGCCCCCTCCCCCCAATTCATATGATGAAGCCCTGATTCCTAATGTGATGGTATTTGAAGGTGGGGCCTTTGGCAGGTGATTAAGCTTAGATAAGGACATGAGGTGGGACTTTCATGACAGGAGGAGGGCCATTATGAGAATAGGAAGAGACACCAGCGCTTGCCCTCTCTGTCCTGTGAGGACATAGTGAGAAGGGAGCTGTCTACAAGCCAGGAAGAGAGTTCTAACCAGGTACCTTGATTTTGAGCTTCCAGCCTCCAGAACTGTGAGAAACAAATGTGTGTTGCATTTGTTAGAACAACCCGAGTTCACACAGGGACCAAGAACGTGGAGTTCTCAAAGTGGCCTAGAATTTAAATCTAGGGTCTTTCATTTACTGTGTGACTTCTCTGTGCCTCAGTTTCCTCTTCTGTGAAATGGAGGTAATATTAGATACTGCATAAAACTGCTGTGACAATGAAGTATGTCATGATACAAAGTGCAGAAAAGCGCCTGGCATACATATGTACATGCTCTCTTGATCATCAGCATCTAAAAGGGGAGAAAAACTACACCAGTGTTATGCCTGCCAGCCCAGCTTCTGCTCTGCTCACATGTGCCTCTGCTTCCATGTGAGTAGAATCGCACGAGTCCTGTCTGGAAAAAATCCAGCCATTATACTGACTGTTGTCAATATAATAAGAATAGTTTGCAGGACACCAATGTAACCTAGCAGCCAAGGAGAGTGGACTGGAATGCACATGCGTGAGCAATGACGCCTTCACTGTGCTGGTCAGTGGGGTTGCTGGACACTACTGAGTGAAAATGTGTACTGGGTACCGTCACATTTAAAATGACAGAGCGAGTAGAGTAATGAATCTGCATCAAATTTTGCGTTCAGTTTAAACATTCCTCTGTGGAAACCATTTGGATGATTCATAAGGCCTTTGGGGATGATGCAACGAGTGTTGTGCAAATACAAATGTGGTCCAAAAGCTTCAAAGATGGTCGAGAATCTGTTGAAAGTGATCCATGTTCTGGAAGACCTGCAGCAAGCAGCACTCCTGAGAATATGGAATGTGTACAGGCTGCAATCAACAAACACTGGAGATAGACACTGTGAGAACTAGAAGCTGATCTGGGGGTTCCAAAAATGACTGTGTCTGACATTTTGATGCACAAGCTTAAATAAATCCTCTATTTTTCATATCACATGGCTGGACACTTTCTGGACAGACCTCATACATTTGAAGAGTTGAAGTCGGAGAGAAAAATACTGACAAAGAATATTTTCCACAGGTCAAATGGGACTGAAATGAAAAGACAAGTGGTCAAAGAAATTAGCCAGGCTCACCTTATCATATTTGTAGATTAAGTTTTCAGACTTGGCCAGGCCGAGAGCCACCTGGGTGGTCCTCCTGGTGTGGATGCTGTCCCTCATGGCCCCCGTCAGGAAAGGGCAGAGCAGCTGCACCGACCAGGTGCCTGGCAGCAGCTGCAGGACCTGGGCGGCATCAAACTCAGTGGCATGCTGGTTCAGGAGGTCCACGGCGGCCACGGCCAGCTCAGGCGCAGAAGGGCCGGAGCTGAGGTACATGGCAAGCAGCGTGTGAAAGAGCTGCTGCCGGTAGGGGGCGTCTCTGTCCTCAGAGCGCCACAGGCAGTAGTCCTTGGCCCCGGAGAAGTCCCTCAGCTCATGCACCAGGATGTGTAAGGCCTTGCCGTGCTCCTCCAGCTTCCCATGTAGGATGGCACTCTCCATGGGCAAGCCGGCACCCTGCACTCTCTCTGTTGGGCAGAACCCACGTGTTAGAACAGGCAGGGCCATGCTGTGGGTCCATCCAGCCCAGTAACCAGGCCTCCCTGGTGCTTTCAGCTTAGAAAAGAGCAAAGCAACACTCCTAAACGCTGTCACCCAGGACACTCAGAGAAGGCTTTCTTGTATTTCCATGCTTCACATCTGGGTGTCACTAACACCAAAGATGGACTTTACGTCTAAGTACAGCCAGGTCTCAGAAAACACATTTTTAACAATGTTTAGAGAATGAATGAGACATGCCTATGGTATGAGAAGGCCCCAGTTAAACAGTGTGTATCACATCAGTGCCAGGCCTCCAATTAATCCATCAGGATACCTATTTTTTTCCCCAGTAAGATATCTTCTGACTAAAGCAGAAAGGCACTCTTTGCTCAATTCAAACAATATGACCTTGTCCCAGAAAAGTGTGCTGAACCCCTTTCTCCCAATTTAAAATAAATTTCATGGAAAGGAATATGAGTTCGTGTTGTTAAAAATCCATATCTAGGAGTTCCCTGGTGATGTAGTGGCTTAAGGCTTCAGCGCCGTCAACGCTGCGGCCTAGGTTCGATTCCCAGCCAGGGAACTACCCACATTAAAAAAAAAAAAAAAATCCATATCCAAGTTTAAAGATTTTCTTTTGTTTCTTTTGTAATTTAGTTTTCAGGCTTTAAGTGAAATGATACCAGCTGAGGAGCATCAGTTCTGATCAAGGCCCTGACCTTACTGGGCTGTGTCTTACTGATAACGTCCCTTTGTTTCCGACTCCCCTGTAGAAAGATGACATTAAGATCTCCTTCTTCTGTGAAAAGATATTCCGAGGACAACTTCTATTTCAGGGGCCAAGGTTAATATTCCACTCATAGGCATTTTACATTTGAAGTTTGGCCACCTTTGGGCCTGAGGCACCTGGCAGACACCACTAGTACTATAGCAAAGGGCTGGCTCTTCAACATGTCACATGTAACACTAAACACAGTAGCTGCAACATGCATCATCACCATCTTCACTATCCTCACAAAGAATTGTCAACAAATAATTACTAAGTGGATACCACATTTAAGGCACAGGGAGAGGTGCAGGATGGTTAAGAAAAGGTCACTGTAGTGATCTACACTTTTCTTATCTATCATCTCATTTATATTTGCTACTCCGTCACCTTGAGTGGGTAGGCCTGGTAGACTGACACTCCCAAAGTCACCTAACAAGGGTACAGAGTTAGTCTTTGAGTTGCAGTGCTCTTCCACAGTGCCTTGGGGACACTCCATTTCCTGCAAGCATAGACTTATCCTTTATGACGACTAAAACAGGACCTCCTCTAGGAGGCTCTACCCATCCCTCTACCCCACGGCACAGCTCCCTGCTCCCTCGGCCCTGTGTGGAGCTTCTACTAACCCTCAACGCTCCTGGTTAAACTGAGGACAAGAACCAAGTCACATCTATCTTCATATCCTTGGTGCATGCCTATATGCTCAATATATGCTCAATATATGCTCAAAAAAAGTGGCTAGATGAAAACATTTATCAACAAACTCATGACTAGCATGAGACTTTCATAAAGGGATTTGGAAAGCATTAAGTACAAAATAAGTCGGGGGTAACAGCAGAAATGGTGAACAACCAGTATAGCATGGGCACTGACCAATCGGAATGGACAGCGGCTGTGAGGAACCGGTGAGGCTGACGACTATCACAGCTGAATGTCAAGTGCCAACTAGATCTAGTGTTGGCTGTCCACGTGAAACTTCAACCCAGTGCCTTTTCTGGATCTACTGACCTGGGGCAAACTGGGTCACTACTCTAAGCTTCAACATACTTGCCTATAAAAATAATAAAAAAAACAATAGGACTTACTTAACAGGCTTGTCATGATGTATGCTAGGCATTTTGACCTGTGCCTGGCATATATACAGTTGATCCTCATTATTCACACTCTATATTTGCCAATTTGCCTATTCACCAAAATTTTATTTGTAACTCCAAAATCAATGCTTGTGGTGGCATTTTTGCGACCATTTGTGGATTTGTGCCAAGTGGCAAAAATGTGAGCCACCGAACATGCATGTTCCCAGCTGAGGTCACATGTGGCGATACTTGGCTTTGCTGCTTGCAGCTGCCACTGGGTCAACCAGTAACCAGCTCACAGTCTGCTTAGTGGCACAGTTTTGCATTTCTGTGTTTTTGGTGCTTTCAGTGTTTACAATGGCCCCTACGCACAGTGCTGAGGTGCTGTCTCGGTATTTGTAAGAACAAGAAGGCTGTGATAAGCCTCACAGAGAACATACATGTCTGATGAGCAATCACTCAGGCCTGAATTACACTGCTATTGGTTGTGAATTCAATGCTAACAAATCAACTAAATATTAAATAAGGTGTTTTTAAAGAGAAACACTCATCCAACAAGGTTATGTCTTGATGGCTGAGGAAAATGTTGTGAACAGGGGTAGCAGGAACCTAAGTGACCTGCATTTCTCCAGGCATGATGGTGCGGTACTCATTAATTCAGTGGTTGTGGAGACTTTATAGAAGAGAACTAATGTGAATAACAAGAATCGACTATAGGTCAAGGGCCAGTGTCGATTTGTGGGGGGAACACAAGAAGCTTCGCTCTCTGGGAATAAGCTGACCAGACGTACTGTTTTAAACGGGACAGAAAACAACAGTACTGTCCTGTTTCAAACGGTACATGTGACCAGCCTACTCTCGGTGGCCTAAATTCAAGGCGTCAGTAGGCTGACCACATGTACTGTTTGGAATCGGATAGTATCGTTTTCTCTCCCGTTTAAAAAGATATGTCCAGTCAGCCAATCTAGGAAGGCTGACTTGGTGCCAAAAGAGGCTCAAGGAATCACCCAAAGACTAAAACAAGGAGCCATGTGGAAGCCTTTATCCGCTGCCCACGCCCGCCTGACAGGAGATCCTCACCCAGCAGAAAGTGCACGCGGTATAAGTCGGATTTCTGGAGCAGGCGCCGGAGCTTAGCCTGGGTCTCACTCACTCCTGCACCATTGCCGCTGGTGTCGGGCCTGTGCTGCAGGACCTCATCCAGGTAGAGGACAGCTAGGTGCGTGTGGTACTCTTCTTTCTGCAGGAAATGGGGGTCCAAGCACATGCAGCATTTGCAGGTGGGAAGCCAGGAGGGACCCCAGTCAGCAAGCACTCTGAGACCCGAACTCTGTGGAGGGGAGCTGGGCAGATGCTCAAGGACCAGTAATAACATATTTGTTGGACCGAAAACCACTCAGAAGCCACAATACGGAGAAGGTGAGTTTAAAAATCTATGGGAAAAATATAAAAGAGTTACTTCTCGTTTTGAGAAGGGCGGGCCATAGGATTTAAATATCCTCCAAAAAGGTGCACCTTCTCTCATTTCAAGAAAAATAAGGAAGGCAGGAATAGGAAAAAAATGTAAGCTGAGTGGACATGACAAGGGGTTAAAAAAAAAAAAAAGGTACGTATTCCTCCTGTCTCTTTCCTAAACCTTGAATTCCCCCACAGACCATCAACAAGTACAGACTGCATGCCCAGGGAACATACAACATCACATAAGAACCATCTGCCAACAAGTCCTATTGTTGACTGCCACCTCTTATGTTAGCTCTGGGCCACCACAGCCTACACACCTCAGTCTGAGTTCTGGAGGGCTCACCTGCAGCCTCCTGTCCATAACCAGATGCTCCAGATATTTAACGAGGGCAGTCGGGTATTTCTGAAGACAAGTGAGAATATCATCTGGTTTAAAACTGCTCTGCTGTTCATCCAAAGGTCTCTTGGTGAAAACTTGAACTCCAATCTAAAAAGAGAGCAACAATTGAGTTATTATGCTTTTCAAAGTCACCATCTCATCTTTATTCCCAGCACTGCATATTCACACTTCTGGTAAAACCATTGTCAAAAAATATGGCAATACAGAAAAGTAGTGCAGCACGAGCCCTCCAAAGAACAAGGAGCATACAGTAAAGATAGCAAAGGTGGCTAAATTCTGAAACCCTTCTCATACATCCCTGTAGATTTTCTTTCAAAAGGTCAGAAATGAATGAAACATATATCGGTAGCCAAGTTTTGACAACCCCTAAAGCAAAACTTTGTAATAGTAAGATGATTCTAAAACACAGGTGGTCACTTGCTGAATAGTAAGTGAAAGAATACATAAAGTGCTGAACACGCAGTAAGCCTGGTTCTCCCATCACTGATGCCTACTCTGTGGATTATCTATGTGAGAGCCAAGTCTGGCCCTGACAAGCTTGCAGGCCGCCTCGCTATGTTTATCTCAGGGTGCCCAGTGTACAATTCCATCTTCCAAGGAAAGGCTAATGGGGGCAGCAGGGAAGCAAACCTATCCTGCACCTCCCCTGGGCACATGACTGCGCATGCTCTAACACACACACACACACACACACACACACACACACACACACACACAAGCATGCATACCCCAAACCCAAAGCCTGAGAATAACAGCACAGCACAACACAGCTCTACCAACTACACGAACTTAGGAAAATTTCTTAGGCTCTCTGAGCCTCAGTTTCCTCATCTATAAATGTCCACCTTGTGGGTTGGTTGTGATGTTTAGGAGATGACATATGTTAAGGGACTGGTACCCTAACAGGGACAGAGAATTCTGTGCTTGATGAGCTGTTATCATCTATTAGCACTGGGAAGAGCCCAGAGCTTCCAATTTCATCAGGTCTGTGTTATAGAGGTATGTGCGTACTGTCAGGGCAAGGTATCTGTGCATGTGCACTGAAGCAAAGTGAAGACAGAGTAAAGGTGCACAGCGCACGTGGCTCTGACCTCCCAGTTACAACAGCACCATGGAGAACATACTCCAACTCAGATTTTAGAGAAACAGAAGCAACATGCATTCTACATTCACGACCAACGTCCTGCTCAGAAAGCTTACTCTGTTTGTTCAAAAGCAGTCAAGGAAATGTAGACGTTTTTAACAGTGAGAACAAAAATTCCTTCTCCTTCCTAGTCATCTTTGGGGCTTTCTGTAGGATTCTGTCCCTCTGTCCTGTGCATGCTCTTCCTGCTAGAGCAAACAGCCAACAGGTGCTTTCTCACTGACAACCTGGCTCAGCCTCCAAGGGTGAGTGCTGCTTACAGCTGCCCTCCTTCCTCCAGGCCCATAACTTCCCCATCAGGGGTGGTGGGAGCAGAGACAGGGCATTGCTTTGCCTGGCATGGCCCAGGCCTGCCACCAAGCCCTGCAGGGCAACCATCTGGTCCGGCTCTAGCCCACAGAAAACAGAAGTGCCAGACTTAGTTAAGGGTGGCGATTCACAAACACACGTTTTCCAGAAGATGCTAAGCATGGGGTCTGGTTATGCTTCTTACTTTTATTCTATAAGAGTATCTGCCTGTCTCACACAGAGGAAGCTGGACAGTGCATCTAAGGAGCGCTAAAATCTAGACATTCCCTAAGAGCTGGGATTCAGATGGCTGAAGGTGACATATTAAAGGGGTAGTAAAGAAAGCACACGGAGAGGTTGAAGCGCAGCTTGTTTACACACCTAAAATTTGGGTCTTGTCTGTTTTAATCAGCCCCCCGACAAGAGAATGCATTTACAAGGCACAGACCTCCTCACTTTTCTGTAGGACCCAGTCAGCATATTTCCATACGAGTTCTTGGTCAGCGCTATAGGTAAGGAAATCCACGACATACTCGTACAGGTCTGCACGAGTGGAGTCCTGAATATCCCCGTTCACAATGTCCACCCACAACTAGAAAGGAGAATAAAAAAAGAAATGGAAGGTCAAGGTCACATACCTTTTAGAATCGGCTGGGAAAGGCCATATGTTTACTCACTTGGCCTTTTAATACGTAAAAATAGTAGGACAACTTTTAAATGCTTAAATCAATTTTAACTTTTTTTCAGATAAACAAAGAAATGTAGAAGATGTGGTCCAGGAAACCTAGAAAATAAAGCATGAGGTTCTTTTTCTTTCCTTTTTTATGATACCTCAGTAGTACAAATAGTAAAGATAATGTATAGGAAGAAGGAGGTATTAAAACATGTTTCTTCCTGAAATAAACAGAACGATCACTGACAGCACCTCAGCACAGAAGGAATTAACCTACATCCATCAGCTGGGCTGTTTTCATCTTCTCCATCACAGGAATTTTGAAGTTCTTTTCTGAATGTGATAGTCAGATAATATGCTTTCAAAAACTTTGCTGATTCTGTCCCCCAGGGTCCCCAATGTCTTTTGCACAGGGGCTCATGGTAGACTCTAGTAATCAAAGGCCTCTGCCATTTCATCCAGAAACTTCCCAGTATGTAAGCTGAAGCTTACTTTCAGAACCCCAGAATGAGGTGGCATCAGGGCAGGTGGGAGGGGGTGGGGGGACAAAGGACTGCACTGCACTTCAGACCTCACCCCTAGCAAGAAGCCCAAGAAACAGGGCAGGCAGCATAAACCCTGTAATTCTGACATCAGCACACCAACATTTTTTATGGAATGAGTGTCTTCGACACTGAATTCCCCAAACCAAATAACCTAATCACACATACATTGAAATGTGCCATTTTAAAATAGAATTCTGCCATGTATGGAGATTTATTTCATAGGATATCAATTTTGCAACTCTCTCTATTTCTACCTCTGCTAATATTATTGCACTTATATCAAGCTGTAATTCTTAGCATTATATGATAAAAAAAATAAATTTTATCTTTGACACTCAAAATCTACTTTTAGTCGTTGGGTGCACTGTTGATGGAAACCCAGTTTTTTTTAACCTACTCTGCAATAATGCTACCATAATAGTTTAACCAAATACATACGTGGCTTTGTCAAAGTCATGAAGCTGACTTTAGCTTGGTGAGTACTGCTGATGGTCTTGGCCACTCACAAAACAAAACAAAACAAAAAAGGCATCTGAAGAAGTTTAACATAAATAATACCAGTGGGTAACACCTAACACAAGGGGGACCGTCTCCTGAGAGTGTGAGACAAAATCAGTCATATGATGTTAGATGCAAGACAAGAGACAAGACTAACACTTGGTGCCATTTCAATTCAGGCTCTGCATCCCTGCCAGGCCACCCTGAGTGCTGGTTCAAATCCCAGCTGTGCCACCGACCAGTGGGATGACCTTGGTCACGTGACAGAACTTAATCAGCTTTAGTTCTGTCACAGGTGATGGAGGGGATAATGATTTACCCAGCTCACTGGCAATAGTCATTGTGATGAACAGTTATTAATGTCATAACTTTATTAGCATTAACAGGAAATTATAAATAAATTGTTATTCAGTTTTGATTTTCTGATAAGGCAGAGATATCCTATGCCTTGTGCCTCAAAGAAATCATGTTTTTGTTTCTTAGATTTTCAGAAACTCAGTCTTGATAATGTACTTTAAAGAGATGTAAAGACAAAGAAAAGAAACTCTTGGCTGACTTTTCTCAAGAAATTCACTTTCTAAAACACAGTATTAATTTTGTCCTGTAAAAGAGACCACAGATCAAGCAACAGTGACCTCTACCAATCAGTGCTATTTTTTTTAAGTAACACTAAGTTAAGTGGTACTGATTTTTAAATAACGCTAACATGCTTTTGAACTAACCTGAACTGCAGCGGCGTCTTGGTTATTATAATGATAGAGCAGTCCAAGTGCAAAATACCTGAAAGAAATCAATGCAGTAAGTGCCCCTCTCCCCATCACCTTCTGTGGGCAGCACCCACACAGCCATACCCTCAGCCCCGCTATTCTATTCAACTCAAGAGTTCAACAATAGATTTCAAAAAACAAAAGGATCCTCATTTCTGTTTATTTACTTATGCTATTTAAATATATGCCTTATCATTTCCAAAAAGGATCATCATATTCAAGTCTAAGATAGGCTGACAAATAAAACTATATTCATACCATGAAAAATACCACATTTGGAATTCTTTCACAATTTGTGTCAAATATTACTATAATTTCATATCTCTTCAGTTAGCCATATTAACCCAATATTAAAAGATTTTAGAAGGCACGCTGTCTGAGCTATTATTGAAAGAAGGGGTAAGGAGCCTGAACATGAATGAGATCTATAAAGGCCAACAGTATCCAGGCATCACAGAGAACAGAGTGTCAGGGAGAGTCCTGTGGGAGGCCACACAGAGTTTAAGGACCTGAGTTTCAATTCAGGCTTCATTACTCATCATCTGTATGACCTTGAGCAAGTAGATTAGCTTCCCTGGCCCTCCATTTCCTTATCTGTAAGTGGAAAGGATTAGCAATGGCATTAGTATTGCCTGGGCAGTCAGTCACCCCCACCCTCCCAAGTTCTATGTGTCCTGCTCCCTGTCTTCCTCCGCCCCAGCAGGTAACTGGACCAAGTGACCCAGGGGGTGTTGGATTTCTTCCCTCAAAGAGCAAACTCTCAAGATAGCCAACTATTTGCTGGAATCCTTCTCTTTTCCTCAACCTTTCATAAAGTCACACTGACTCTTCAGAACCTACCATCCCAAGTCATCGCCATGAAACATCAGTGCATTTTCTGGCTCCTAAGCAAAATGACTCTATCCCACAGTGCATTATAGAAACCCAGGGAAATTGCTGGAAGAGCCAACTCCCACATGGAGACCAAGCACAAGCCCGTGTTGTCTCAGCATCTGAACAGGATCGAGTGGTGTAACCACCATGGTCCCCGTGGGATTTCTTCAGTACTTTTGCCATTTCAAATGCATAATAAAAATCACAGGCAAAGAATTTTATTGTTTAATAGAGTTTAGGGTCACCCAACATTTTTCAAGAAAAAACAAAACAACAAAACCCTGGGGCCCAGAAGGGTTTGATAACTTGACCACCTGCTCAGAGAAGTGGCTGGTGTTTATCAAGTCAGTCACTATGGCTTACCTGCCTGTGCATAAGGCATGGGGTGGCTGCCTACTAACTCGTGCAGTTTTAAGCCTTTTATTGACAGGAGCAAGAAGCACCGCCCCTTCATTTATCCACATGTCTATCCACTCAATTTGGTCATCAGTGGCTAACGTGTCTTATTAATTGTACCAATATACATGTGGTATCTTCCACAGCTAAATCCTACATGGAATATGTAGGAAACGTATGAATCACTTACTTTGCTACCAAAGCCAAGGACTCACTCCAAACTGTATTCTCTACCATTAAAGGACTGGTATGAGAGTGAATGCCCTTCCAGACCCACTGAGGTGGTCTGCAGACCGTGATGAGGGTGATATAACCTGAGAGGTACGGGCCTGTCACTATGATTTTAAGGTAATACCTCGATAAATCTCTTGGGAACCCAACCACATGGGCCCTATCAGCTTCACAACAGTCTTCCTGCCGGGTGGGGAAGGGCGAGGCTTGAAGCCCCAGATTGCATGTGAGAAGTGAACACTCACTTTTTGTGCTTCTCCAGCCAGGCAGCACTGTCTGTTAGGAGACAGGAGTTCTCAGTGACCAGGAGGTCCAGCAGGCTGTCGTGGTCGGCCTCTGCATACAGCTTGAGCAAGGCCGTGTCGATGTCTTCTTTGTAGCCGTTGGCTACCTCAGTGCTGCGGACTTCATTCAAGTAGCTCATGAGGAAGCGCTTGCACTTGGCCATCTTCTCCTGGTCCCCCTGGGTCAGCTGGTTCAGGTCTGCATACTCGTGGAGAGGAGGGTGAGATCGTGTGAATGAAGAGCAGGTGGGCAACAGGAAGGGGTAGAGAGAGATCAGCTCCCGGACATCAAGCTGGCCGCTTCTGCAATTACAGTGTCAAACTAAATGAAGCAAAAAGAGAGAGAGAGTACACATAGGCACACAAAACAACACTGCGGGGATGTGCACATCTGCACACGTTACTGGGCAGCTGGATATCTGGGTAAGCACACCAGAGGGACCAGCCTAATTTGCAAGCATGGCATGACTGAACTGTGTTCTACCACCTAGTTCCAAAGAAAGATAGAGGGGACCACATTGAAAGACATGCGTGCAAGCAGTGTGAAAGTGGGATATCAAATCATCTAAACACTAAGTCAGCACTAGGCTCCCTGGAAACCGGGCAAAGAAACACAAAGGAGACACATTATCACTGTCTAACCTAAGGCAGATTAGAATCCTTCTGGAACCAATGTTTTCCCTGGCACTAAATTATAAACAGATTTACTGCTGGTCCAGTAAAGAAGGGACTTTATAAGAACATAGTTTACAATCTTCTCGTCAACAACCTTGTAACAGAAGACACAGAAGCATTCATGGGACCTTTGCTGGAGTGACTCTTGATAGCACTTCAGAGCATAAAGTTAGCAAGGGACTCAAAGAGCTAGTGCAGTGTCCTAACTCCGTAAGGTTCAGGAAGCCAAATCTAGTGATGTCCTATGTCTACTTGCCTCGTTAGTCCCTCTCCCATCTTTTCCCTCCAGCCTGCTATCCTGTCTACAATGATAACAGTTATCTAAGCTGTGGATCTCCAGCCTAGCCCAGGACCAAACCTGCCTGTGGGAAACCTCCTGAGCAAACAGAGCAGGACACGCACCCCCCCTCCCCCCACCCCACCCCACCCCCGCCGAAACACTGAATGGGAGTCTCTAAGCAGGACCTGGGATCAGAACTTCTTGTGATGGTCACAGTACCTGCTTTTCTTCCTGTTCTGATGGTCTCTCCTCCACTCTCCCAGCTTCCTGCATATGATCTTCTTTCCACCCTGCTCTTTAACCCCCTTGCCCTCTGCTTACATGCAATGGTTCTGTACTATCCCCAGGATTTAGTTCAAACCTCCTAGCATGGCATCTGAGAGCATTCCTAAAAGGACTCCAAAGCACCTGAGAGTTTCAGCTTCCACTGGGCCTCCCACAATCCAGAACTCAGCTACATGTCGTTTCCTCCGTCCATACAGTTCACGTCTCTAAGCCTTTGCTGCTGCTATTCCCTTTGCCTGAAGCAGTGGTTTGCAATGGGAAGCAGTTTTGCTGCCTGTGGGACGTCTGGCAACGTATGTGTGGGGTGTGTGTGTCTGTGATATTTTTATCATGATTAGAGGGTGCTATTGGCACCTGATGGGTAGACGCCAGGGCTCTCTACCCATCCTATGGTGAGCAAGAGAGGTCCCAAAAGGATTATCCAGCCCCAAATGTGAACAGTGCCACAGATGAGAAACCCTGGCCTTAGGTATGATTCTCAATTGGGGAAACTTCCACTCATCATTTAAGTCCCTGAAAATATTGTGATGTAATCCCAAGCTCCGCAATGCTCCCACCCCACCCATCTCATTCTGCAGGGCGGCAGCCGCTCAGGCAGGGGTCTGGACTACCCCACCTCCTAGCTCTCATGCTTGGGCCACGTCTGCTCAATGATGGAAGTGTTGACTCTGACTGGACACAAGGACATGCCGCATGACTCCCAGAGGATGAGACACACAGCATATGTCTCTACAACATAAATGACAATGATCAGGTGGCAGTTGTGGCTTCTAGCACTGAAGTGAGAAGGAATCTGAGGACAAGTCCCAGATCAATGAGAAAATCAAAATCATGAGTTATTGGCAATGTCTGCCATGGGCATGCTTGTCTAGGAATGTCTTCTTCAAATACCAATTTTCTCAAACTTTTGACAAAAGCTGAGCAGCAGTCAATGTAAAGGTAAATTTTTAAGAGGCAGTATAGGAACCTTGTATTAATGAGTGACAGGCTCTATGTTTATTCTCTTACAAAATCAGTGACCATGCACCTAGTGTTTCAAATTAACCCATAAGAAAAGAAGATGTGTTGGGAGACACCCATGACCCAAGTAAGGAGGCCTTCGACATTGCAAGAATAAGACAAGATATGACAGAAAAGAGCCTTGGTCCAAAGGGACAAAGAATCTATTTAAATTCCAAAGCTACTGACTGACCTTTCCAGGAACAGATAATAACAGCACAAGAGAATCTGCTTAAGTAAAAGTTAAACTGGCCACCATGGTTCAATAAGTAATTCCTTCTTGACTTGGAAATCTGTTCTCTACAACCAATTTTGTGACAAGAAGAGGTGAGAGTCGTGGTGGGTGTCAGTGCGGCCAGGACAGCAAGCTGCAGAGTGGCATTCTGTCTGCTTGTTACTGGGACATAATGAATCTATTCAGAAGGTTCACATATATCTTATCTTTTAGATGTCTCTAAACTGTGCAGAATCTATTCTAGCTAGAAACTGTGAACACCTATCCCACAGGCAATGCTTTCATAGGGGACTTAAAGACTGCTAGAGCTGGTTTAAAGTCATCTTCTATAAGGCGTGCTGAGCAAGTGTGTGAATAGCCACTGCCCCACTGAGCACACCAGCCTGAGAGGAAAGGCAGCTGGGACAACACGTGTGACAGCAGAGGTCTGTGAGATGGGCATGGGCAAGGGTGGTGTGGGAGAGGGTGAGATGGCCCATGGGTACAGGGGACCTTCATAAGAGAAATGCAACTTTCTGAGAGAGTTAACCATGAGCAGGCCACCTACAAAGTCTTTAGAATAAGAACTGTCTTCATAAGTCTTCCCAGAAGCACCTGCTCTTTTTTAAATTCAGACTTTGTAAAATCTTCGGAAAAAAGAAGAATGAACAACTCTTTCCCTAAAAATTTTTCACGTTATCAGATTCACTCTGTAGGATTCCCTCCTCCCTTCACAGGAATGTCACGTACAGCCCTCACTGGCCCCCGCACTCTCTCAGACACAGGAAAGACAAATTAAGGCTGGGGGTGGGGGTGGGAAACTGGTGGCTTCTGCTGTTATCAACAGGCTTCACTATTTCTACCTGAAGTGCAACCAAACCATGACAGACTTTCCCATCACAGCATCACAGCTGGAAGTGGGGTTCTGACCACAGAGGGACACTTGGAAGTCTTGCTAACGACACCACAAATTACCTGAAGAGCTCTTTAGCTTCCAGGAACTGAAGTTGTGCAAACTGTATAAAACCCGCCTGCTGCAGAATCCTCCTGTACATTACCTGTAAAGAAAGACAGGTTTAGTCTCTCAGAGATAAAAGAGGGAGAAGCTGACTCTCATAAACCAGACTGAATGCTAATTATTATGTAGAACAGTGAAGTCACAAGGTAAAGAAAAAACAAGACATATATGAAATATATGCAAATATGTGTGCGCTTACATACGTACATACATATGCCAATCAACACCTCATTCTTGAAACAGTTTTCTATTTAACTTTTCTTCCTTTTCTTATTCCTCCCAAATACATTCCTTTATCTCCCATTCTCCTCCTCCTCGTTAACTGGCAGAGTGCCAATGACTGCTTTTACTTACTGTTGCCCAGACGGATATTAATAACCCTAGTATTTCTGACAATGTAGAAGCTGCTCATCCTCCCTCCACGCTACTGGAATTGACACTTCACAGCAGCATTTCTGAGCGTCCCTCAGAGCGCAAGGCCAATACCACTTAATAAGTTAACAGACAGACAAATAAGCGTTCCTAGCCCACACCGGAGAAATGCTGTGTATTCTCTCTCCACCTGGTGATGCACAACCCACATGAACACATTGCAGTCTGGGAATTCCTGCAATACAGGTGCCCACTTATGTTTGCTTAATCCAGCACTCCCCAAATTGCCTTGACCACAGAGCCCCTTTGTTCTTCCTGTAACATTCGGTGACAGCAAAACACATTTTAGAAAGTTGTCTTGTGGTGTCTTTCATTCCACCCCCTTCCCTGTCACTGTCCAACTTAGTCAGTGTCCCTTTGTTTGAAACAGCTTTTACACTGTCTCTTTGCTCTGTTCTTACTGCTTCTATCACCACAGCCCAGTCCCTCATCACCCCACAATTAAAGAGGCTCTGACTATAGTTCTCCCACCTTCCAAGCTATCACGCTGTTCTAGAAACCACACATCCTTGCAGACAAGGTGCACACATTTCACCTTAGTACCCCACACTCCTAGCATGATATCTGCTGGTTATGAGGTGCTTACTGATCTAAAGAACTATCTGAACAATTTTTGTGACACTGCACTGTCACTTGTCACTCACTACCTGCTTTTTACAAATAGGAACATTCTGTCGGAGATGTTAGATTTTAGCTCAAAGTTACTACAGCAATAAGTGGGTAAGCCAGGACTTAAAAGCAGACCTTTCTGATTCTAGAGACCAAGGCTCTCCACTCACTGATTCGCAGCAGGCAGGTAATACTGTTGCCCACTGAAGAAAGGAGGAAAGTGGATAGTCGGTACCTGAAGGCTATCATTCCTGTTCCCTCAAATCAGCTTTAAAAGGGACTTTAGCTATAGTTGTTTTTTTTTTTTTTCTGCTGTAGTTTTAAAGAGTTCTGAAAAGCATAGTATTTCCTCGGTCTCCACAGAAATTCCTTTAGAGAAGTCAGAAAAGGCAAAGTTGCCTTTTCATGTCTCTTCTTTCGCTTCTCTTCTCACCACCTGCCTTTATCTTTCTTCCTTGATATCAGCCATTTCTGACCTAAAAACTGGCCTATTTATACTGGCCAACACAAAGCACACACGAGTGGGTCAAAGTTCTGTTGCACGGGAATACCAGTTCCATTTCTGAAAGTAGGAACAATAAAGGCCATTCACTTAGCAAAAACGATAAAAAGGACCCATCAGCTGTGGCAGAAAAATTCTCAATCACACCCAGGCCTGTTGATGAGAAATCAGCTGAATAACAACTTATTTCTCATAGCTGCAGGATTCAAATACCCATTTCCAAGGGGAAACAAAAACTACTTTTGTTAACACTCCCAATCTCCAAGAACATGGGGGTTATTTTCTGTATTTTGTTTGGGAATACAAGTATGTAGACTTGGAAGAAGCATGCAAAGAGATACCTTCATCCTGGATACAAGCACCTGGATGTTGAAGCCAGAGATGACACAGAGAACACTAAATTTGATGTAAAAACACCTGATCAGAAATGTCATCAAGCACAGTCAATGCTTGATTTTCTGAAAGTGACTGTCTCCTTTCCAGATTGTCCACTCTGACTGACACCTCCGGCTCAGGTGATGCTGAGCTACAAAACCTGGAGTGAGGTGGGCCAGCAGGAAAAGGACAAGAAGGATGGCTCTACAAGGACAGAGGACAAAAAAGTCAGTTTAGCTTCCTGACCTCAGAGATATCTCAATGATGGAATCATCAGCTTTCTTTTTAACTTACTGGTCTGCACGTGCACATAAAGGTGGCTATCAGAATTTCCAAGGAAATAAGCAAGACAGACTTGAAAGTACTGCCACTTCATACCTGCTCTGCACAAAGGCTGGGGGCCCAACACAAGACAGGAGGAAAGAGGTAGCAGTCTATTCTGAGAGCAACTTGAAACTGAAGTCCAAACTTATATAACTAGTATTATATATTTCTAAATTGAGATTTCTAACTTTTCTGATTTGGGGAGCTGGAAATTTTGTGAAACAGATGATTCTATTTCAAAGATCTCTAAACCTGCTTTCAAGGATGCATTGTCTTAAGTTAAATATCACAAAAGGGCTTTGGAAAACAGTCCTTCCTAGCACTAAATTCAAAGTGTACCTTGCTTCACAGCCTCTTTTTAAGATTCACTGCCTAAATGAAACATAAAACTACTCAACAAATGGAATATTATTTAGTTTTAAAAAGGGAAGAAATTCTGACACATATTATGACATGGATGAACCTTGAGGGCATTATGCTGAGCAAAATTAGCCAGACACAAAAGGACAAACACTGTATTCTACTAATATGAGGTTACTGCAGCAGTCAAATTCACTGAGATGGAAAGTAGAATGGTGGCTGCCAGAAGCTAGGGGAGGAGAGATGGGGACTTAGTGTGTAATGGGGACAGAGCTTCAGTTTGGGAAGATGAAGTTCTGGAGGTCTACGGTGGTGACAGCTGCACAATAATGTGAATGTTCTTAATGCCACTGAACTGCACAGTGAAAAATGGTAAATTTTATGTTACTCTTGACATGAAACTAGTCATGAAGATTCAGGTTGTATTGCCTTATAACACCAAGGGGATTGGGACATGTAGTAAGTATCATTCCTATAAAACAAGTACAGCCAATGTTTTCAACAAAAATTGGTATGAATGTTATTTTCTTTTAACTGTATTTCTACCTTCCCCTCTAATGCACACTTGAGAGATGGGTTCTGGGTTTTTTCACTTATTGAAAAACTCTCTTGAGCACTGTGTAAATGCAAACACCTTTCCCAAAATTTATAAGATGGAACACTAGTGCCATGACATTCTCCTTGTTAAAAAGGAAATCCATCCTGATTAAGTTTGGAAACAGATGTGTACATATGTATATGAGTGTGTGTATTTTGATAAATATATACATAAAAATGTATTTACATGCTATGTATGTGTATGTGTGTATTTTATTTATATATATATGTATATATATATATATATTACATACATCATATATAAAATAACGTATTTTACGTATATTCTCTTTGGAAGATTCACAGAAAGATAATAAAAATAATATATATGCTATATGCTCTCTTAGGGTCATAATGAATATTAGTATATTAAAGGCCATGGGAATTAATTCCTCCAATTAAGAAATCCAATTAATTTAACCATGTAAAACAGAACTTCTTCCCACTCTGCACCTGTGACCATCTCAGGGCAAAGTGTGGTGAAACACAAGCTGGGACACCCAGTTCGGGAAGGGAGCCATGCAGTGGACACAGCCGAGAAGGAAAAACGGTCACTTCCAAAGGTGGGAATTGTGGGCCCAGCAGGATCAGGGGCAAGAAGGAGAGAGGAAGCCTAATGCAATTGACTGAACAACTTCCCCAGGTCCCAACGCCGGAGAGATACACGGAGAAAGAGTAGCATGGCTGCTTTTAGGAAGAAAACTGACGGTCTCAGGGTGGAAGGGGAGACCTGCACTTGGCATTTTTTATAACCGCATGTGCGTACTGTTAAACTTAAAATTTAAGTAATACATTCACATGGCTCATACTGTGAAACATCCAAGAAGGCTGTGATGGAGAGTCTTCCTGGCACTCCTGTCCCCAGCCAGCAATGTCCCGATCCTGAGGTATTCAGCTGCAGCCCTGCTGTGTAGCCTTATAGATATGTTACATGTTTATAAGCAAATACTTTCCCCGATTTAAAATGGTGCTACACACACTATGCACTTTTAAAAGTCTTTTAAACTTATTGTCCCTTAGAGATCTTTCTGAACCAACACAGAAAGTCCTTGACCCTTTTCCCTCGCTGGACAGCATTCCAGCAACCCAGTGGACCAGAACGTACTCTACTGGTGGCATCAGGGTTGTTGGGGTTTTGTTTTTGTTTTGTTTTTTTTAAAGAACAATGTGACAGTGAAGAGTCTTCTGCATTTATTATTTTTCATTTTTGTGACTGAAGCTGCAGAAGGCACTTCTAGGAGAACTGTACTGCAGTAACTTTGAAAGATACTCCCCACCTGCCCTCCCTCGGGTGCCACATCCATCTACATTCTTTCAGGTAACGTATGACAGTACTTCTTTCCCCAGACCTTCACCAGTACGGTATCAGCAGGCCCTCTGATCTTTAACAATGTGAACAACAAATGTATCTTTTCAAATATACAGATATGTTAGGTGACGTTATTTTCTATGAAATACCTCTTCATATTGGGCTGTCTCTCCATCGGGCTATTCATTTTTTTCTTACTTATTTGAAGGAGTTCTTGACATATTAGAGAAATTATCCCTCTTTTCTGTGCTGTAAACTGCAAATGTGTGTGAGAATTTATTAACTTTTCTCCTTTATGAATTCTAAATCAAATTGAGAATTTATTCTAAATAAATAAATATTTAATTTTCAAATAAACTATTTTAAAATGTTCCAAAACCAAGTATCTGGGAAGATAGTGGCAATGTAGTTTTTAAATCTCAGTCTCCTCATAAAAACAGAACAATTAGTTCACAATAGCTAAATGGTGGAAGTAGCCCAAGTGTCAAGTGACAAATAAGTAGATAAGCAATATGTGGTACACACATATGATGGAATACTATTCCACCTTAAAAAGAAAGGAAATTCTGACACAAGCTACAACATGGATGAACCTTGAGGGCATTATGTCACGTGAAATAAGCCAGACACAAAAGGCCAATTCTGTATGGTTCCACTTGTATGAGGTCCCTGGAACAGTCAAATTCACTGAGAGTAGAATGGTGGTTGCCCTGGGCTGAAGGGAAGGGAAAAATGGAGTTACTGCTTAATGGGGACAGAGTTTCAGTTCTGCAAGATGAGAAGAATTCAGGAGATGAAGGGGGTAATGTGTGAACAACATATGAATTTACTTAATCCCACTGAACTGTAAACTTAATAGTGGTTAAGGTGGTAAATTTTCTGTTATGTGTATTTTACCACAAGTAAAAACAAAACAATTGAGCTAGAAAACCAAAAACTCACAATATTTGTAACAATACAAAGTGACAAGGCATGCCCACAAACCCCAAAATACGAGTGAAGTGGGACAAACCACCTCCAACTACAGGACCTGTGTGATACTAGAAACTGTGGGAAGAAATGGAGAGAGAAAAAAGGGGCCACAAGGCAATGTCAGCCACAGTCACCAAACTGCTGTCAGGAACCACTGAAAAGCCTGGCAGGCCAGTTCAGAATAGCAGTGGAAGGGGACTGCCCAGGCTCTAATTTGCCAGCAAATGCCAACACTGAGAAACTGGACTTTAAAGACAAAGAAGATGTCCTTTGGGCATTCAAGCAAAAAGACCAAGGAAGTACAAGGGAAAAAATTCAGACTCCCATCAGAATTTTGACTACCAACGTTTCCTGCCAAAAGATAATGGTGGAACTTATTTAAGTTTCTCACTGAAAGGAACGTGAGTCAAAGATTTTATATGCAGCCAAAATGGCTTTCAAGTATATAGGCTGCAGGTAAACTGTCATCAACATGCAAAAACTCAGGGACAGTGTTCCCAGATGTCCATCCTGAAACACCTGTCAGAGAATTGCCTCAGAAGAGCAACTGACTGCAGAGTCAGCAATGTAAAATTTGTTGGTGATCATTCAATACACATTTGCCTACAGAACTAAGACTGATAAATATCAGGGAGACAGTATAGTATGTGATGGCTATAGACTCTGAAAAAGTAAAGACAATATAAGCATCAAAAAGCAGGGCAGAATGAGATTACACAAAAAGTACAATATACTTGCTGACTGTCTTGCAGGTATTAACTGGGAACAAAGGGATATTACTGTAACACAGATACTGTGTTAAAAGAAGAAAAAGGTGACAAGGAGGTCACTAGCTAGTATCAAATATTGCTCAAGGTGAGGAACCAACAGACCATAGAAGCTAGAAGCCCCCGTCGCCCAATAACAACAATAACAACAAAAGAAAACCAAAGGACTTTTATAAAGTTAATACTATTAGGGTAACCATTAGAACAAATATATTGACCTTCACACCAGAAGAAGACAGATGGGAAGAAGAGTAGGGGCAGGGAGAAAATAAGAGCGAAGGCAGAGAAGGAATTTAGGCTTCTTTGAATATACCACTTTGTTTTGTGGATTTGACTTTTAAATTATGTAAATATTTTACATAATTATAAAAAAATTAAATTTAAAAAAGCAATCCCAATAAAACAAAAGTCAAATGAAAACAAACGTCAAATGAAACAAAAGAACCTAACAATATATTATGAAAGAGTTGATGGCAGAATGGCACCAAGAACTCTCCCTGGTGACTCTAAAACTGTCTAAAATTTGACTGTACAGCCCCTATGGTATTTCCCCTAAGGATAAAAAGCATGCTAAACCCAAAGGTTTACAGAACAACTGGGGAAATGGGATACTCTATTCTGTGAAGGAATTAAGTGTTCGGGGAGTTATGTTGATGGCACCACGGTTACATTTAAAAGGAGGAACCTTTGTCTGTTAAAGATATATACTGAAAGCATCACACTAATCCTTAGAAACATATATATATATACTCAGGAAAAGTTATCTCTAAACCTTTTTGTCAATATTGCCTGCTTTTTTGCTTATGGTTCTATTTTAAACAAACACCTTCTGCTCCACAATTCATTCTATCAGATCTCTGACGACCAGCTTAAAGCTCTGAATCACGCCTTCATCCATCCCTTTGTATTTCAGGTCAGGCATGAGCAGGTTTGTGAGGAAGAGAAAGAGAACAGGGTCTACGTAGGAAATCAGGGAGGGAAAGCTTGGAGCTGAGCACTAAACGGGTGTGTTACATGCTAACCTCCACAGCTGTATAAGTAGGAGTTATCAGTTCTGCCTGCAGGAATGGAAGAGTTCAGAGAACAGGGCACCTTTAAGCAAGGTACTGAAGTAGTATTCTATCAAGTACGGAAGCACACACCAGTAACAGCAGAGCAGAAATAACAAGAAAAGCTACGGGGAGGCTGGAAAGGTGTATAAATGTACCTGGCACACTCTGCTATATGTGAGGGCAAGGCACGCAGGGCAAAGAGATCTGGGACTGATTTCACCAGCCTCATGTCCTGAGGCAAAACCATCTCAGCTGTTCTGTCTTCCTGTCTTTGGATAGTGGTACTAGTTATTCCCGAATTGTTTTAAGGATTAAAACATCTTAAAATGCCTGAGGGCTTGCCTACTGTACAGCTCAAAAGCTGTTAGTTTCCCGTGTCCTCCACCCTTTCAGGAGGAATGTAGGGTTCAGGCACGCTTCAGAGAGGTGACAGGAGGGCGCGGAGGAAAAGCAGAGAAGTGGGCTGGGCCGGATCACCATGGGCTTCGCATGTGTGGACCATACCTTGGGCAGTGGGGCACCTACTGAAGTATTTTAAGTCAAGTATTTGGTCTATTTTAGAAAGATCATTCCTGTCGTGGTGTGCAGAACGGACTACACACACATGAGGGGGGCTGTGTGTGTCATTCACAGGAGGAGGGTCTGCACAGAAGCAGTAATGAGGATAATGGCTGAACTTGAGATCATCTACAGGTGTGTCTCCAGGGTGGAGATATGTATATGGAGCAACAGGGAGAAGGCAGGGAGCATGTGTTAAAGGAAAAAACTCCGAATGAGGCATCAGAATAAAGAGCAAAGTGACCCCTCATATTTCCTATTGTTGACTGCGTATCTCTAGTTTTGGCAAAAAGAGGAGGAAAAGGAAAAATCAGACAAAGAACAATGAAAGACTCTAAGAAAATGTTAGACACTTAAAGTGCACATGTGTGTACAAGGAGGGGCACCTCGACACATGGCCCATTTAGAGGCCTAACAAGTCCACAGAAGGCAGCCCCCAGGGACAGAGGCGCTGAGAACAAGCCCGGCAGAGGCAGGTCTCAGACCCCATCACAGTCCCATCTCGCACCTTCGCAGCACAGCCCAGAACTGGAGCTTTCTTCTTCTTGCTTTTGCTGCCCCCTGCTGAGTGCTAATAGATAGACCTTACTTTTAAAAATTAGGAACAAAGATGAAAAGGTTTTCAATATTTAAATATAGAAAAGACAATCTCTTTGTAAAACAAACATTCTGTCTTTTACCTTCAGAATCTACCATTTGCAACGTAAAGTAACTGAAGCCATTATTTCATTTCACAACCATCACATAGGTGAGAATCATGATTGACTGGTAACAACCAAGGAGAGTACTAATTCATGAGAACTTTTAATGATTCATTTGGATATTCATATGAAGTGTACACATAAAATAATAGGTTTTATTTCTCTCAAATGCAAATAGCTGAACTAACCTAACAAATGATCAATTACCAATTTTTAGGGAATGTGATTTAATCAGACATAATTTGTGATTGTTTATATCCATTGTTATTGATCATACCAACTACATTAAAGTTAGTATTTAAGTGAATTAATAGTTTTCTCCTAACAAAATTAATTAGATGGATTCCTGTAATTAATATTCATAATAGTTTATCAGTATGGTTAATAAAGCATTTCCTGTAGATAATATGAATCTAAACTTTTAAGATTTAACCCCAGCCCAACAAATACAAATCCTAAATTAGGGAACAAATTAGCCTGATATTATTCTTTTGGTTTGAAGAACTATGCCCCTGATTTCCTCTGAAGGCCCAATGAAGAAAGCTGCTTAGAAATACAACTTAGTATATTAAGCATGGAAATTAAGTCAGAGGTTCAAAACCTGACTTGGCCTCTGTCAGCAGTGTCACCTCAGTCCAGCCTGTTCCTCTACCTATACAGTGTGCACAGGCTGAGAAAATTCAATAACAGATACAAACGCAGTCCACAAGGCCTCATGCATGGGAAGGGCTGCGGAATGTTGGTTAAATTCGAATGTTTTCTGACTGGTGGCTTGGAGGCATGCTTTTTGTGACAAACCAATTACAAACCTGAAATTTTTCCTTTGGAATGTTCCTCCGGGCTCCTTTTGCTAACACCAAAGCCTCCTCCACTCTATGGCTTGCTAGAAGATCCTGTATTTGTTTTTCCAGAGGTAATGGAACCAAGATGTAAACTCCTTTACTTGTGGCGACAATCACTCTTCCTGGGGAGAAATGTGACAGTGTTGGAAAGGGGAAGAACATACTGCCTGCAAGAAAACTATTTTTCCTCAATGGGATCATGAGCTGACTGGCTGATCAATTTTATCAGAGTAGAATTCCTAAAGAAATGATAAATTATATTGCTTCTCTTTTCTTCTTCTGAAACTTGCAACTGTCAGAAAAGGTAAACTCTTAATATTACATTTTCAAAGTATGAAATATGATATTTGCTTTTTTTCATTTGAAATGCTAATACATTTAAAACCAGTTGTGTAGATACATACTATATAGCCCACTGAGGTTGCAGAGATCTATTGTGGAAAACTATCAATAAGAATTATGATCTATCTCATATGAAAGCTTTAAAAATTTATTTTCTCTCCATGTGAGTTAGGTGACTCACATGTTAGTAAGATGATAACGCAACATTCTAAATTGTGAGACAATATTTCATACTCACCTGCCATCCAAATACCTCCAGGTCCTGGTGTCACCTTACTCATTCCCCAAAACACTATGAGTTAACCTGACACGGGGCTAACATTAGCGCCCTCAATTCACTTGGGGGACCTTGCACAGGTAGTCCACCCAATAGTTGGAACTCCAATCCAAGAAAAGCTCCTGACACAAAGCTTTTCAAGTGAGTTTTGCTCCCTTCTGGAGATACTTTTTAAGCTTTACCTGTTCACAAGAAGCAATGGAATGATCTTTTCTTTCTGTGTGAAGGGTAGTTCAGTGTCAGCCTAGCCTTTCCTGCTCTCTTGGCTCCTCTCTCCCTGCAACCCACCATTTCCACTCCAGTCCCACCAGCCATCGCTCCTCCGTCACCACACCTCCCCTGTCTTCTTCCGGCTTTGTTCATATCTGTCTTCGATTGTCACTACCACGGTAGTGTTCTCATTCTGTCTCTCCTCTGTGCCAGTGTCCCTTTTTCCAGGCAAGCCTCCCTTGTTCCAACCTCGTGTGTTCCTGACCCCTGTGCCCACATCCAGCAGTTGATGTACACAGCACGTAACACTGCTGGGAAATGTGCTCTTCCAAGGCGTGTGTCAGGGCCCCTCACCGGAATTGGACATGCTAAATGTGCGGACTGAGTCTCAGTACGTGTGTATCCTCAGCATTTCCAACAGGAAGGGTGAGCTAAACTCCTTAATGACAAATGCAATGCATAAATCTAGATTAGCTCTTGGTTTGAAGAAATACCATAAAAGGCATTCTTAGGACAACTGGGGAGATCTGAACATGAGCAGGATAGTAGAGCTCATTGTCTGAGGTGCGAAAAGAACTTTGTGGCTGTGTAGGAAAATGTTATTAGTCTTAGGAGATGCATGCTGCAGTACTTCCCATTAAATGTCATGACTGTCTTCCACTTTCAAATGGCTAAGCAAAATGTTAACAAGTGTTGAATCTAGGTGAATGGTGTATAGCAGTTCACTTTGTTTTTCTCTCGGTCTTTCAGTATGTTTGAAAATGTTCACAATAAAATTTAAGAGAAGTAAAATAAGGCCCCCCGCTCTTTGACTCATCATTTCACACAGGAGGAAGCCATCCCTGACTGCCCTGGTCTGCAGCCTCATCACATCCGCTCCTCACATGCTGGACAGCTCTGCTCTGTGACATGGAACTGCTGGTGGCCTGATGGGCAGAGTTCTCTCTGGACCAGATGTGCACACTCCTTTCTCTCTACCTGAAGGTTCTTTCACAACACATCTGCCTGGCTGACTCCTCCTCACTCTTAAAGGTTTGAGTCCAATACCACCTCCTTCAGGAAGCCCTACCTGATATTTCTAAGAAATACTTTCACCTCTGCTCTCCCAATTGTCCTTGTTTCATTTATATCAAGTTCTTAAAGTGCAGCAGCTCTTTGTTTAAAATGTCTCTCTCTCCATTAGCCCTGGAGCCCCTCAAGTGCAGAGTCGGTACTATTATCATCTGCGCATCTGCTACGTTCAGCATAAGATCCTGTTCCTAGCATTACTGAAGAAATATCCTAAAAGGGTGATGACTATGTTTTGTTAAGATTTCGGTAAGTAAACTAGTACCTTCAAAATCCTGCAGAATGTGTCCTTCTTTAAAGGGCAGGGTCTGCTTCTGCTGCTGATCTAACATGCTGTGAACTGTGATGAACTCGTGATCGAGTGCTATGACATACGGGAAGCAGACGGCTGCCCCAATCACATTCTCCGACCAGTGCACAGGGGCTCGCTGAGAGATTCCAGCCACCGTGGCGAACATACCTAGAAAAACAGGAAGAGTTAGGTGACCTTCAAATAACTATGGCATTTTCCCCGTGTCTGGGTGCAGAATATCCCCATCCCCCGGTACATAATATTTCAAGATAGGGAAGATAATATAATACACTGTATGTGTGAAGAACCCTATTTGACTTTGTTTTGTGAGAACTAGCTTCTCCAGTGTATATATCTTATATTTACTTCCAATTAAAAGTGAAGGTAAACAAACGTTTACATATATCTACATGAAGGTTTATATATAGCGCATGTATCCTCACATGTGGGAAAAGAGTTATTTTCAAAGCATTTTAAAAGCTTTGTAAGCTTTTTTTTTCACATCCAGTTCTTCAACTGGTTTGCAAGTTAGAGCTCTTCATTATACATTCATTCAACAATGAATACTGAATGCATTCATTCAAATATTTATTGAGCAACTACTACTATGTGTCAGGCACTCTACCAGGCATTCTGTCAGGAACTATCCCTGCCCAGAGCTGAAGTCCAACTTTGGATACACATGTACTATAAAACAGAGATAAAACCAATTTTGCAACTGAAGACAGAGCAATGTTTATGTAATGGTTGTCAATAATAACTTCCATATTAAATGACAGTTTATCTTGTGCATAAAGCAGTAAATGAACCATTTCCACATGACCTGTATAACAGGGGTCCCCAACCCCCAAGCTGCATACTGGTACTGGTCCATGGCCTGTTAGGAACCAGGTCACACAGCAGGAGGTATGCAGCAGGTAAAGTTTCATCTGTATTTATAGCTGCTCCCTATCGGTTGCATTATCGCCTGAGCTCTAGCTCCTGTCAGATCAGTGGCAGTATTAGATTAGTTGTATAATTATTTCATTATATATTACAATGTAATAATAATAGAAATAAAGTGAACAATAAAAGTAATGCACTTCAATCATCCTGAAACCATCTCCCACACCAGTCTGTGGAAAACCTGTCTTCCACGAAACCAATCCCTGGTGCCAAAAATGTTGGGGACTGCTGCTGTATATAGTTTATAGATTCTGGGGCTTGCCAAAATTAATAAATTTACCAAGTAAAGTCAATCCATTTTAACTTAGTTTGACATAATACACGTTTAAAAACAGAATATTGTTGTCTGCACAGGATGAGGTGTTATTACAGGACACAAGTGGTTTCTATTGCACTTAACAGAGAGGGGAAGAAGGAGAGAGTCAGAAATGGATGTGGGGACTGCGTTAACATTGAAACAGTGGACAGTATCTCAAATATATCCTGTTGAACACTAAACATTGGCTCTTGGCATGTGACGCAGCAATAACTGAAACTCTGCCAAGAGGAGACAGCAGTAAGCTTTACGCATGCACGTGCATCTCCCATGAAAGAGTCGGGACTAACCAACGTGAACCATTCACTCACTTTAAGTATTTTGCTTTCACCCTTATCTCCAAAAATCATTATGAAAAAGACTAATATCTCAGTAGAAAAATAGACAAACGATATGAATCAGTAAGTCACAGGAGACAAGACACAAATGACTAATAAGTTCATGTTCATGAAGAGATTCTCATGTTCATTAATAACCAAGAAAACAATTATTTAAATTTTAAAAAAACAACAACCCAACTTTTAGTCATTAGATCAGCCAAAGGTTATAGACTAACAGTTCCAAGTATTGGTATACTACGAGGAAACACTTTGGAGAACAATTTGGTATTGTCTATTAAAACTGAACATACAACTACACTTTTGTTCAGTGATTCTACTTTTAAATCTATCAGTTGGTAAGTATAAAGATGAAGGCTAAGGCATTTAAGATAACAGCATAAAATTGAGTACGAGGGCTGTCCGGAAAAAAATCCAGCCATAAATCCCTCTATTTTTCATATTACATGGCTGGATACTTTCCAGACAGCCTTCATATAATACAGCAAGAATGTATGACTCTGGGTGAACTCATCACAAACAGAAAGAAAAGCTTATTTATTAAATTAGTACTCACAAAAAGAACAACAAAAAAATTAGCATGTTGCGTATCAACTTAAATTCCATCAACATTTGCTGGGTACTTATTACATGTCGAGCACTGAGTTAGGTACCAGGAGACAAAGAGATGGAGACATTCAAGGCCTTCGCCTTGGTGAAGGGGTTAAGGAGCATACATAAATAATTACCACACCCGGGATAACCAGGCAGGAGAAAGGTGCAGCAAGTACTGACGAGAGCCCTGTGATCAGAGACTGCACAGGAGAGATGACACTGGGGCAAGTGGGGCTCTGAGGGAGAAGCAGGAGGTCACAGGAAGGCAGGGAAGGGCGGGGGGTGTCCCCTTAACAGGAAGTGACTCCTGGAACATGGCAAACCCTTCCTGGGGCACAGAGGGGTGGAAAGTCATATGAGGGTCAGAGCACAAAGCCCTGACCTGGAAAGTCAGGCTGACGAGAGCAGCTTGAATTTGTTATAGGACCACAGGCACTTCAGAAAGGCTACCTGGCAGGAAGGTGGAGGAGGGAGAGCCCAGGACACTGGGGGAGGCCAGGCAGCTGCCTGCCACCAAGGCGGCCAGGGCTAGGAAAGAGGAGCTGGGTAACTTCCAGAGGAACCCAGCACCTGACTTAGTGGGAGCAAGAGAGGGGGAGAGCCAAAGGCCAGTGTGCAGCTGGCAGACTTAGGATGAACAGGCCTGGGCTGGATCGAAACGAAACTGAGCAGGGGCAGGTCTGGGTAGGAGGCAAGGCTTGCCTACGTGGAACTAGAGGTCACCGACCTCTGGGAGGGGAGAGCCTGAAACACAAGCCCTTTCTTAGGGTGTTATTACAGCATCCTTCCGGAAGGGGGAACATGGTTGCATGGAGCACACCAAAAGCCAGCGCGGACACAACCAAGGGCTATCCTGAGGCGGGTGAGGCCTTCTGTTCTCATTTCTTTCCAGAGCCGATAAGATCAATGTAAATGAGGAAGGCTACACTGAGATGACTCAGCTAAAAGGTAAGGCAGAACAGTAATGGTGGTCTGGGTCTGTTCCAGAGCGGGTACAACGGGCTAACTGATGGCACAGGGCGGGGCCTGCCCATGCTTCACAGTAACAGAGAGGGAGTAAAATTAAGGTCTGAATTAACCAAACTGCATCGCCCAAGTATTCCAACAGCATTAAAAAATGCCAGAGGAGACAAACACGAGGTGCACAGCTACAGGAAGTATTAAGAATCTGAAATTAAGACTGAGCTTTGGAGGAGCAAGTTAGGTTGCACACTCCTGAATTTTTCATGTGTTTAGAACCAGCCATTAAAGAGCCTAACGGGGAAGGAAAAGCAATTGGAGGGCACTGGTACCATACCCGCCACCTTCACCCAGGCGTTTGATGACATACGTAATCCCGAGCATTCTGCTGAATTTGGGGTGAAATAACTGTGTTCATGAACACGGCCACCAAAATGTTGTCCAGCCTTATTCTGGGATTTAAAAAGGGCTGCAGCACTTACCGGCTTACAGTTGAAGCCTCGCCCGACCCCAAAACAGTGCAGTGCAGAGGCCCCAGCATGAATGGTGTAGAAATGAAAAAGGGCAGAAACTGGAGGTGAAGAAAAAAGGGTTTACACAAAAAGAAAAGCCAAAGGTTTCACTAGAATAAAAGAGCAGAGCAGTAGCTGGCAATTAAGGGGTAAAGGTCAGGCACATAAGGCAGCACAGATCCTCTCAGGAAAAGAGGATGCTGTCATTCACACCCGCCAACTAGTTACATGTCTGCTAAGTAGGTAATACAAGCTACTGTTTCTATATTGCTGCAGTACTACAAATATAACGCAACTTGTAAACAGTAAATACCTTTCAAAACTATTATTTTCAACTGTGCACCCTCTATGTATCAGTGGACCCCCTTATCTGAGCTGGGAGGGGAGCAGCCACGTGGGATGAGGAGTAGCTGAATTATTTGCATTTTTCAAGAAGCATTATCAAAGGATAGAAGTTAAAGTCATAATAATGAATTGCATTATGAAATTTTCAACAAAATATTGCTTAAAATAGTAAAATTGAAGGCAAAAGTTAAAAATTTCTCATGACATGGGAGTAGGCACATGTTATCTTTAGAAAGAAAGAAAGTGAGCAAAATGAAAATACATAGCTCTCAAATGTTTAAAAGTGCATTTGTATTCATTATAGTCATTTGTTGGAACTTAATTTCTGAAGTCATATAATGACAGTGGTGACTACTCTGTTGTATACAGAACCTATATATAGGTAATATATAAGAGAGCTAACAAGCTATCTTCCAATTTGCTCATAATTATACCAATTATAAGCAGAGCAACAATTAAGGAGGTTTATTCATTTAGCATGATGTCCATTTGATTGAGACAGAGTAAGCTTGAGGAAAATGGACCCTACATACGACTATTATTTCCCTTTAATTCTAACACTAAAACCAACAAAAAGATAATGGAATAAAATGTTTTCACTATAAAGTCTTTATAACTAAAACAGGCATTGGCTCATGAACAGGCAAACAGACTGATGGAACAAAACAGGAAATTGAGAGATAGACCCACTGACATAAGGCAATTTAGTGTACACTAAAGACAGCCACCTAAATCAGTGAGGAAAAGGAGGTCTTTTTAATCAGTTGGTTGGGGTAACAGAAAGTCATATAGGAAAGGCTAAAATTGAATACATTACTTATACTCTTCACTGTAAGAAATAAAATCATAAAATCAGCAGCAAAAAGCATAGATAAGTGTGTTTATTTGTCTATAACCTAGAAGAGGGGAAACATCCCTAATTATGGCGCAAAATCAAGCAGCAATAAAGTGAAAAGGTTAATATGTTTGATCATATGAAATGTTTAAGAAAAGCTTCTGCATGGTAAAAACTGAAAACAAGTATTTGGAACATCTATCAGCCAACAAGTTGGTATCTCAAATATATAAGGAACACTAAAATGAATGGCTAGAGAAAAGAACAGATAATTCCCATCAAAAGACATGCAAATGGCTCTTAAATGTATGAAAAATGTTCAATCTTGTTTATAAACGCATTTTAGGAGAAATGCAATTAACTACACTAAAATACCATTGCTAATATACCAGACTGGCAAACACAAGAAAGTCTGATGACATATTCTACTCTGCTGGCAAAGTGGAGGGGAAACAGACACTGCCATGCATTGCTGGAGAGAATATAAAATGGTACAAACTTTACCGTGGGGAATATGGCAATACTTAGCAAAATTCACATGCATTTACCCTTTGACTCAGCAATCCCTCCTCTAGAAAGCTTCTCCATAGATACACTGGAAAAATACAAAAAGCTAAGTCCCTATTAATACCATAAAACAGGAGAAAACCCAAAAGCCCAGGAACAGGGAATGGACTAAGTAGACTACAGTACTGCCACACGAAGCGTAGCACGTAGCTGTAAACGAATGAGGAATATCTCCATAGTATCCTATGAAGTGATCTCCATAATGTTGTTAAGTAAAAAAAGGCCAAGAAAGAAGGAGATACAAATACTTACATATTTTTAATTTAAAAATGAAAGGATAAACCATAAAAATAAAGGTTATCTATGGGGAGAAGGAGAGAATAGGTGAAGGAGACAGGATATAAGCTCCTGGAACTGAACTGACTTGGAACCTCCTAAATATTTACATAATGAAAAATAAAATAAAGCAATTTCTAAAAACTGAAAGTAAAATGAAACAAGTTACTATAACTACTGTACAGAGGGGAACTACTCCAAGTCACTTTAATACACAGTAATATGACTGACTATACATTCCTAATGGGTTACATATAGTCCACTCTAAGGACAAAAGAACTATAAACAATCAGACTTTTTTTCAGTAATTACATTGTGGGAACAGTGGTGTCAGAACTGCTATTCTGTTCCACATACTGTGGGATAAATCAAAGGAACATCCATGTTGGAGTGGCCATTTACTAAGCGTTTCGGTGTCACTGAAAGGAGATACAGGTAGGTAGAGTTAGACAGAGGTTGTAATCCTGCAGCCCTGACAGGTTCTATCAATATGATCTCATAATGATTTCACCTTTACAAAATGCATCCTTCCAGCTCTGTCTACTTAAGAGGCCCAGAAACAATGGACAGGAAGTACAGGTAGCACACAGACCATGGTCTCTAAACAGCAGGGGTCCTTGGGGAAATGGTTAAAACCAGATCTAGGGCAGGAGATATACCAAGTGAATCTGAAACACCTTGTCATACCAGAGAAGGCAAGGAAGCTATCAAAATTCTAAGGTCATATTAAGGGAATTCAGTGGTTAACCTGAATAAACATTCCCACCAGCACAGATGGACCCAAACACACCATACAAATATAGGTGAAAATCCACAATTCTGTGTGATTCTTTAGAAAAAGTCACTTCTGGAAAACCTTCTCGTCCTGCCTTTCTTACACAAATATACTTGGGGGCAACTAAATAATCATGAGAAGTTGGTCTTCTTCCAAGTGTTCCAGTTCATATACGAAGGAGAAAGAAAGAAAATATTGCCATCTGGCAGACCCCAATGATTAAAGGAGCTAGGCAATAATCACCAATAGCTATTAACATCACAAAGAGAGACAAAAAGAAATTATGCAATCCCAATAGACGTCCCTTACCATCTATAAAGAAGTCTTGCCTCTCCTTGAAACAAGACAATTAAAATAAAAAACACTTGAATCTGATAAATCCTGTGGCCCCATTTATCAGTTTGCAGAAAACACAAGGTCGACCTGACATCTTCAACAACATAAGGGGATAAAATCATTCAAAATTCAGACTGCAGGAAGTTATTGGTGAAATGATCAAGTTTCTTCAACAAAAAATTAAAGAAAAATAAGAAGAGAAGGATGGGGAACTTAAAGATGAGAGAGACTTGACAGATCTATCAAGCAATTGCAATGCACGGGCCTTGTGAGAATCAGAGTCAAACAAACTGGAAATACACATAATTAAATATAAATGTACGTATGTATGTATTTACATATGTCTCTGTAGTATAACAAAAATAAGGCAGGCCTTGGTATTTGATGATATTAAGGAATTACAGTTGAATTTTTTTAATGTATGTAATGGTATTATGGTTTTCTTTTTTTTAGAAATAACTTAGAACTATATTCTGAGATGTCTACAGGTAAACTGCTATGATGTCTGTTACTGGCTTCAACATAATCGAGCAGGGGGGATGGTTAGGTGTGTAAATCACACACCTGGCAAGGACCCAGTAAGTGCTAAGGCTGGGTAATGGGAAATCGGGTTCATTACATTATTCTCTTTAGTACATACATTTATATGTTTTCCATAATACAACATTTTCATTAAAGTTGCAGTTTGTTTGTTTCTCTTAAAGTTTTTGGGTAAAAAAATTTTTTTTCCAGAACGTGAAAATCTGAGCTATCAAGCCCTGAAAAGACACGGAGGAAGCCTAAGTGACTATTAGTAAGTGACGCCAATGTAAAAGGCTGTGCAATGTATAATTTCAAATAAATGACACTCTGGAAAGATCCATGGTTGCTAGGCATTGAGGGAGTTAGGCTGAATAGGTGGAACACAAAGGCAGTAAAAATATTCTGTATGACACCGTAATAATGGTACATGTCATCATACATTTGTCTAAACGCATAGAACATACAATACCAAGCAAGAGTGTACCCTAATGTCAATGCAGGTTCATCCATTTTAATAAATGTACCATTTTGTCAGGAGATGTTGATAGGCAGGAAAGCCATCTGTATTTGGGGGTAGAGGGTATATGAAAACTCTTGTGTTTTCTGCTCAATTTTGCTATGCACCTAAAGCTGTTCTATAAAATAAAATCTATTAAAGAAAGTAAAAATCAAGAAGTGTACATTTAACTAGTTCATTACTTCAATTTTTGTTTTTACCAGAAAAATGTCTGTACCCATCACTTTGCAACGAGATGCCTATACATGAATTCTCTATGGCTAGAGCGGCACTCATGCTCACCATCTCTGCGCATCACACATACCCTCAAATCTTAATGTGAGCCATTCATGACTGAGGGAAAACCCCATGAGTCACCAGGAACATTACAGGTCTGATTCTTCATTTCGAGAAGGCAGGGCAGAGAATTAGGAAGGCTGTACAAAACAGCCAAAGCCCTTTCAAGGAACTGGGTACTGGAAGCTTTTTGGTGAGATGAAATTACAGTCAATTAAGAGAAAATGATGGACATAACACTTATGTCTGCACACTTGACATGCCCTATCAGTGAGCTACCTCAATTCCTTTTTGGAATCAACTGACAACCCAGCCACTTGAGAAAGTCTTATCAGGAAGTCTTACAGATTTTTATTTTTTCAGTTATTTAAAGGAATTTTCTCCCCTGTGCCATCTTCAGGCTCCACATTAGCACAAAATAAAACCGGTCTACTTTTGTTCCATTAACCCTGCATTTACAAAACAATCTAATGAAATTTTAGCAAACATGGTTATGCAGCTCTGTTTATACCCTGCCACACATATCCTCAATGGTGGTAAAGATTCTTCATGAGTAACTATTTTTCACAATTAAAACCTCCCCCCAACAGTAACTGAAAAATAAATGTTTAAAAATAAAATTCCAGGGAGTTCCCTGGAGATGTAGTGGCTTAAGGCTTCGGCGCTGGCGCTGTCGACGCTGCAGCCTGGGTTCGACTCCCAGCCAGGGAACTACCCACATACAAAAAAATAAAAAAATAAATAAAAATAAAATAAAATTCTATTTAAAAATAAAATAATAAAAAAAAATAAAATAAAATTCCAGAAATAAAAAATTAATAAGTTTAAAAAAACAAAACAAAACCTTCCTCCCAGATTTCAGCCTGAGTTCATGGTGGCAATACAGAGAAAGAGCCGATGCGGGGTGGAGTGTGGCCAAGGCCACAGCATGCTGCTCACCCAGTCCTCCTGGGCCTGCCAGGAGGAACTCCTGTCTCCCTATCCTCTTGACAATGGGGCGCTTCTCTTCGCTGCAGTAAGGAAACAGGTCCTGGGAGGCACCCGTGTGGTAGTTCAGGATGATGTACTGGGTGGTCAGAGCCAGGCACAGGAAATGGCCGTCCACAGCCACAGCCAGGGGCTGCTCTGGGGTGGACACTTCCCTGACAATCTGGACCCGGTCCTCGTAAACCATGAACACCTGGATGGTTCTGCGTTTGACAGAGATGATGCAGACCTCCACGCAGAACGGGTCCCCGCTCACAGGGTTCTCATTCAAGGTCAATGCTATGGCCCCTTTAATGCGGGCCCCTGAGGGGACAGGCTCCAGGCTCAGCATGTCGACCAAAGTTATGGAGTTGTCACATAGCACCAGCAGCCTGTTGAGGGCTGATGCCGCTCGCAGTTCATTCACCGGCTTCTTGAAACCCAGGTATCTGTGCAGCTGCTTAGTGGCAGTGAACGTGGCTGTCCCAGTGGGCAGGGTCTTCTCCTCCAGCAGGAAGTGGTAGATGAAGCACTCACTGGTGCCCACGTAGAGGTTCCTGCCACAGCACTCCACACACTCTATGTTGACTCGCTCTCTGTCGCCCATCAGCAGCTCCCGCTCGACAGCAGAGACCAATGTAAAGGCCTTCGTGCTCATCATGCCTGCTGCTGGTCTGCGGGGAGAGGAACAGAAAGAGGAAACTCAGTCTAACGAGGAGGCAGCAGAACCAGCCCAGGCTGCAACACATACACACCAGTTCCTCAGTTACAATTTCAGGGTAAGAAAAACCTTTGACACTGGGAAAAGGTAATGAAGGCAAGAAAAGATTTCCCAGTTGCCTTCCTCCCATCAGACAAATGGGAGACCCCAGCAGGAGAGCCATCCTGCTGGTCCTCAACAGAGCTAGCTGCATATGGAGCTTCTCTGCACTGTTCTTGGGAAAAATACTTGTAGGGAGAAGACAAGCACATTTATTCACCCATACACAACATGACAAAAACACTGTGGATAAAGGCAAAAATGATCCCCGCTTATCCACCCGAGCTTCTCTGGCCACTTGATTTGCATTTACGTCAATGTGGGACATGACCACCAGATCTTGTCAGAAACACTGAGGCAGCAACCACACCTTGAAGCCTGTGTGTACTCTCCCCAATGGGGCATGCATGTTGGTTCCAGCACCATATTTGGCTCCCAGAGTAAATGTGCTCATGTTGAATAGTGAAGAGTCCCTCGAATCTCTTAATCTTGCAGGTGAGGAGTTGAGATATTTACTGGATTTGTGAGATGGTCAGTGACATATCAGTTGATGGTTTACTCCTACTGATTACCTGTTGCTCTAACCCTTGCCTAAAGTGGTGACAGCTACACACAAGTAAAGACTTTGGTTCCCTTTCCTGGGTCAACAAAATTCCCAGGAAGGAGGGTGCCCCAGGTCTAGGGATGAGATTTTTCCATTGGACACCCCACCCCCGTTTCTTCCTATCCCTTTCCTGCCACTTCCTAGCTATATGACCTTGGAAAGCTCACTTCCCCTGCCTCAATTTTCTCACCCGTGCAATGAGAGTAATAATGGTGCCTACTTCATACGATTCTTTGAAGGTTAAGTGAATCACCCCACAGAAGCACTCCATAAAAGTCAATTTCTGATCTCATCTAATGCATCACTCTCAATCTCTCAGCCTATAGTTTTTATTTCCCAAGTTGGGCACCAAGAGATGGAATGATGCTGTCTTCTGCCCGTAGGTGTGGGCAATCTGTGTCTACCTCCTCTGTAGACAGACTGAAATGTAAGACACACATACACACCACTGCATGTTCATCTTCACAGAGACAATAAAAAAAGAGGTGGGAAAGTAAGGAGGCCTCAGAAGGCCTCACAGAGAAGGAATCATATCCATTGCTCTGGGGCTACAGGAACTCAGGGTTCCAGGGAAAGCTTAGAACTGGATGAAAAGCTGGCTTTTAATCTCTGACACAATTTCTAAACACTACTATCTATTTCTCATGACCAAACAGAATAACCAAAACCCAACCTAGACAATATTTTTTCTATTTAATGCGTTAAATGCAGATATTGAAATGTAGGCTCTGAAACATCCTAAGTCTGTGAAAATAAAGTAATATGAAACTCCTTCCTTCACTGACTAATCAATAAGTGCTGTCTATTAAATTGGCAGGATAGAGTAATTCTGCTTAAAATGTGAACTATATTGCTCACTTTGCAGAAGGAATAGAGAAACAAGTTTTATAATTGGATCTCATAATCAAACTCCTCTATTTAATTTTTTATTATAAATACATATTTTTATTACTAGACTTATTGGCATGACATTGGTTAGCAAGAATTATATAGGTTCCAGTTGTATAATTCTACAGTGCATCATCTATTTGTTGTATTATATGTTCACCATCCAGTGTCAGTTCTTCTTTTATCACCATATATTTGAATCCCCCTCCCTCCTCTCCTGCCCCTCCCCCCTCCCCAGCTAACCATTAAACTCTTGATTGTGTCCATGATTTTTTCTTTGCTTTTTCTTTCTTGTTTTCAGTTTTAAATTCCACATATGAGTGAACCACATATGGTTCTTGGTTCTGTATGGCTTACTTCACTAAGCATGATGATCTCTAGCATTTTGTTGCAAATGACAGTATTTCATCTTTTCTTATAGCTGAGTAATATTCCATTGTGTATATGTACCACAGCTTCTTTGTCCAGTCATCTGTCGCAGGGCACTTTGGTTGTTTCCATGACTTGGATACAGTGAACAGCGCTGCGATGAACATTTGGGGAACGTAAGTTTTTGCGGACAAAGTTTTTCAGGTTTTTGGGGTAGATCCCCAGAAGGGGGATTGCTGGGTCATATGGTAACTCCATTCTCAATTTTCTGAGGAACCCTCCACACTGCCTTCCACAGTGGTTGTACCAGTTTGCACTCCCACCAGCAGTGTACCAGAGTTCCTTTTTCTCCACATCCTCTCCAGCACTTGTTATTCCTTGTCTTGTTGGTAATAGCCATTCTGACAGGTGTGAGGTGGTATCTCATAGTGGTTTTGATTCCCTGATAGCTAATGAGGATGAGCATTTTTTCATATGTCTGCTGGCCATTTGTATTTCTTCGTGGGGGAAGTGTCTGTTCAGTTCTTCTGCCCACTTTTTAATTGGGTGGCTTGTTTTTTTTGTTGTTGAGTCATATTAGTTCTTTATATATTTTAGATATTAGACCCTTATCTGATGTGTCATTTGCAAATATTTTCTCCCATTCAGTTGGCTGTCTTTTTGCTTTGTTGATGGTTTCTTTTGCTGTGCAGAAGCTTTTTAGTTTGATATAATCTCATTCATTTACTTTTGCTTTTACTTCCCTTGCCTTTGAGGTCAGGTTCATGAAGTCTTCCTTGAGCCCTAGGTCTACAAGTTTAGTACTGATGTTTTCTTCTATACAGTTTATTGTTTTGGGTCTTATATGGAGGTTTTTAATCCATTTTGAGTTCATTTTAGTATATGGTGAGAGTTCACAGCTCAGAGTCATTCTTTTGCGTATGTTTTTCCAGTTTTCCCAGCACCATCTACTGAAGAGGTTATCTTTTCCCCACTGCATATTTTTTGCTCCTCGATCAAATATACCTGTTCATATACTTGTGGATTTATTTCTGGGTTTTCAATTCTGTTCCATTAGTCTGTGTGTGTGTTTATCTACTAATACCAAGCTGCTTTGATTATTGATGCTTTGTAATATAAATTGAAGTCGGGGAGTGTAATACCACCAGCCTTATTCTTTTTTTGTAGGATTGCTTTGGCAATTCGAGGTCTTTTGTGGTTCCATAAAAATTTAATAATTTTTAAAATCTGTTTCATGAAGGTATATTTGTGGGGTTTTGATGGGAATTGCATTAAATCTGTAAATTGCTTTGGGTAATATGGCCATTTTAACAATGTTGCCTTTCTTTCTATGAACATAGAATATCTTTCCATTTGTGTCCTGTTCAATTTCTTTCAAAAGTGTCTTACAGTTTTTTGTGTATAAGTCCGACACATTCTTTGTTAATTCCCAGGTATTTCATTGTTTTTGTTGCAATAGCAAAAGGTATTGACTCTCTCATTTCTTTTTCTGAAGATTCATTGTGTATAGGAATGCTGTTGATTTTTGTATGTTGATTTTATATCCTGTGATTTTACTGTATTCTTTTACTGTTTCTGGTAGTTTCCTGGTAGAGTCTTTGGAATTTTCTATATAAAGGATCATGTCATCTGCAAATAGTGACAATTTGACCTCTTCTCTCCCAATCTGGATACCTTTTATTCCTTTCTCTTGCCTGATTGCTGTGGCTAGAACTTCCAGTATTATATTGAATAGCAGTGGTGACAGGGAGCATCCCTGTCTTGTTCCTGATTTTAGGGGAATAGGCTTCAGCTTTTCCCCATTCAGTGTGATGTTAGCCGAGGGTCTGTCATATATGGCCTTTATTATGTTGATATATTTTCCTTCTACACCTATTTTATTCAGTATTTTCATCATAAGTGGATGTTGTCTTTTGTTGAATGCTTTTTCTGTGTCAACTGATAAGATCATATGACCTTTATCTTTTATTTTGTTTATGTGGTGTATCACATTGATTTTTGTATGTTGAACCATCCTTGTGCTCCTGGGATGAATCCCACTTGATCATGATGTATGATCTTTTTGATGCATTGTTGTATTCTATTTGCTAATATTTTGTTTAGAATTTTTACATCTGTGTTCATCAGAGACACCGGTCTATAGTTTTCTTTTTTTGTGTTGTCTTTATCAGGCTTTGGGATTAGGGTAATTTTGGTCTCACAGAACGAGTTAGGGAGTATTGCCTCATCTTAAATTTTCTGGAAGTCTGAGGGGACCTGCTTTAACCCTTTCACTACATTAACTGACTCCAAGGTTTTTTTTTCAAAATGTGTCAAAAGCCACAAAAAAATAAAAAGTTGATATTTTGATGACTTTATGCATTTAATAATAACATTTTGAGCTGCTTTGTATATAAATGACATTATTTTTATTTAAAATTTTTTATACGGTAATAAATTTACCAGTACATTGAATTTTTGCAAAAAATACTCAAAACATACTAAGTGGCATCAATTAAACTTAAGTATAAATAAATTATAATCTGTCATGATTACATAAAAATTTATTACAAAATGTTACACAATATGGCATACAAAACATCTTTGTTGTTGATACTGCAAACCACAGGAAAATGTATTTAAAAATCTTGTTAGTGGCGAAAGGTCCTTGAAACAATTTCACACTGAATAACATTTTTTTACAATAATTATAGTATTTATATTTTTAAGTAAATACAGTTAAGGTGGCACATTTTTATTAAAATAAATTTTTAAAGTATAAAAATTTCCTATTGTTATTCTTAAAAAAACATAAAAATACAGAAAAATGTACATATAGTAGAGGGAAAAATTTCTTTGCCCTCGTGGGAGTTAACTCGAACACCACAGTCAGAGGCTGGAAATATTTATTCGATATATCCGAATGTTGCAGCAAAAGGGTTACTTGTTAAATGGTAATTCATAAAAAGGAGAAGAGTGGTGTCAGCATCATGGTGGCTTAAGATATTCCTCCTTTTTATCTCCCCATTCTAAACAACAAGTTAGATATCCATCCACAAACAAAAGCACCCTAATGGGTGTTATGGGATCTAACACCACATACCAAGGGGGCCAGGGGGCATCTCATCCACCTGGACATCCAGCGACAGGCACAAAGAACTTGGTATGCGGAAACAGTGGAGCCAGCAAACCTGTCCAGACCTCTCGCTGTGGTTGGCAAAAAGCCAGGAGAATGCTGCCCTGAGCCGATAGACAGACGAAAATTTGCAAAAGTACAGACTTCCTAAGGGGAGATTCCAGTATGCCACTGGTGTAAAAGAAACAAAACCCCAGTAACAAAATACAAGTTTGGTCACAGCAGAGGCAGAGGTAAGAGAAAGTTTCCCACTCCACACCAGGGCCGATCTAGCCGTTGTGGCAATCTCTACGCTGAAGGAAAAGGGTAGGACAAAGCGAGTGCCCAACTACCCTAGCCACGTGCACGCGCTGAAGCCCGTTTCTCTCCAGCAGGACCCAGAGGGCTCAGGCAGGACCTCCAAGATTAAGGGGAAGGAGGGGACCGGGAAAGAGACAGACACAAATTTAAAGTGTGTGGCGGGGTGGGGGTGGGGGGGTTCCCTGGTGGTGTAGCGGCCAGGCTTCCACCTCTCATCACTGTGGCCTGGGCTCAATTCCCAGCTAGGGAACTACCCGCCCTACCCCGCCCCCCAAAATTAAAGGGCATTAAAGGGATAATGTGTAGGATGAGGCCCATTCACTGCTTCTGAGAGTGTCACACCCAGGGGCCTCCCCACTGGGTCTGCAAGAACCCCTGATGCCTGAGTACCAAACCCACAGCTCCCCCACTTTGCAGCCAGCTTCCTGTGTGGACTTCCATGCACAGCACAAGAGAGAACGCTGGTGGACAGGGAGACCACTGCGAAAACAGGCTTCAGTCTATGTGCAAGAGAGGAATTGTAAACTTAAGCTATAACACCACCTTATGGAAACAAAAGAGGTTTCCAGTAGCCAGCAGTGAGTTGGAGGAACCAGAGAAGACATAAAGGCTTAAGAATTTGGCTACAAGTGGGAGCAAGAATAATGGAGCAGGTGTACCCCTACACAGATGTAGAAAACTCAGATAACACCACCATCAAACAGAATACCCCATTAAAGGCAACTAGCAAAGATTTAGGAGGTGCCTGCTACTTCGAATGTGGAAGTATTAATGCAAAATTACAATGAAAATGAAAAATCATCACAAAAAGAAAATAATTCCCCACAGTTCAAAGGCATGAAATCTGATTCAGCTGACAAAGAATTCAAAATAGCTGTTTTAAAGAAACTCAATGAACTAATGAGCTACAAGAAAATTCAGAAAACATAATTTAACATCTTCAAAAAAAATACATGGTCAAAATTAAATTAAATTTTTACCAAAGAGATAGAAATTATAAAAAAGAACCAAACAGAAATTCAGAGCTTAAAAACTCAATGAGTGAAATGAAAAATGCAATGGAGAGCATTTGCAGTAAGGAAAGCATATAGAAGACACAGTAAGTTAGTTAGAGGTTAGGAATTTTGAAATAACCCAGTTAGGGGAGAACAAAGAGAAAAAGAATGAAAAGAGTGAAGAAGGCCTAAGGGGTCAATGAGATTCCATCAAAAATCAAATATTAGAATAATCTGGATTCCAGAAGTATAAGAGAGGAAGAAGGGAGTAGAAATTTTATTTAAAGAAATAACAGCTGGTAATTTCCCAAACCTAGGGAAAGAAATGGATATGCAAGTTCACAAAGCTAAAAAATCACCCTATTACCTCAATGTAAAAAGACCTTCTCTAAGACACATTATAATAAAACTGTCAAAAAACAAACAAACAAAAAAACAAAAATAAAGAATTCTAGAAGCATCAGGTGGGGGTAGGGGGAACCACTATAATCCACAAACAAAGGAACCCCATTAAACTATCAATAGATTTCTCAGCAGAAACCCTACAGGCCAAGAGAAAGTGGAATGACATACTCAAAGTGTTGAAAGATAAAAGTTGCCAGCCAAGAATACTCTATTAGGCACAGTTATCCTGCAGATATGATGAAGAAATAAAGACCTCCCCAGACAAACAAAAGCTCAGGGAGTTCCTCACCACTAGATCTGTCCTGCAAGAGATGCTGAAAGTTCCTCAAGTCAAAATGAAAAGATGCTAATCAGCAACAAGAAAACATACAAAAGTATATACAACACACCAGCAAAGGTAAATAATACAGTTGAACTTAGAAAACTAAATATGTAGTAAGATAATGTGCTAACCAATTAACTATAGTATAAAGATAAAAGGAAAATGGTATTAAAAATAACTATAGCTAGTATAAGTGTTAATGAATACATAATATCAAGAGGTGAATGATGACATCAAAAACTTACAGATGATTTAAGTTAAGTTGCTGTCAGCTAAAACTGGACTATTTTATCTATGATATGTCTTATGTAAGCCTCATGGTACCACAAAGCAAAAACCTAGAACAGATGAACAGGAGATAATGAGGAGACAGAGCATACCATCGTGGAAAATCACCAATTTACAAAGGTAGGTAGAAACTGAAGGAAAAAGAAACAATGGAAATATGAAACATCCAGAAAACAATTATTAAGATTACATTACTAACATCATCAATAATGTTATTGAATCAATAATATTAAATGTTGACATTTTAGAAATATAACATTAGAAAACATCACAAATCAATAATAGCTCTAAATGTAAATGGCTTGAACTCACCAATCAAAAGGCACAGAGTAGATGAATAGATTTAAAAAAAAAAAAAAAAAAGACCCAACTATAAGCTGCCTACAAGAGCTACATTTTAACTTTAAAGACACATAGGCTCAAAGTGGAAGGATGAAAAAAAATATTCCATGCAAGGGGAAACCAAAAGAAATTGAGGGTAGCTGTACTTACAGCAGACAAAACAGACTTTAAGCTAAAAACAGAAGAGACGAAGAAGGGCACTATATAATTATAAAGAGATCAATGCATCATGAAGATATTACAATTGTAAACATACAAGAGCTGTCCGGAAAGTATCCACCCGCAAACCATTCTAATTATATTGACAATGGCTGGAGTTTTTCCAGACAGCCCTCATATATGCACCCAATAGTGAGGCACCTGAATACAATAAGCAAATACAAAGAGATCTGAAGAAAAAAATAGATAATGATATAATAATAGTAGGGGATTTCAACACCCTACCTTCAGCAAAAAAATAAAAAAGGAAACAATGCACTTGAATGACACATTAGACCAAATGGACTTAACAGACATATATAAAACATTCCCTCCAATAGAAGCAGAATACATGTTCTTCTCAAACCTACATGGAACATTTTCCAGGATAGATCATATAACAAGACACAAAACAAGTCTCAGTGAATTTAAAAAGGTTAAAAGCTTACCAAGTATCTTTTCCAATCACAATGGTACGAAACTAGAAATCCACAAGAAAAAAGGTGGAAAATCTACAAATACGTGGAAATTAAACAACACAATGCTGAACAACTAATGAGTCACAAAAGACATCAAAAGTAAAATAAAAAAGTATGTCAAAACAAATGAAAATGCAAATACTACATTCCAAAACCTGTGGGATGTAGCAAAAGCAGTTTTGAGAAGCAGGTACATAGTGATAAGTGTATATCTTAAGAAAACAGAAAAGTATCAAATAAGCAACCTAACCCTATACTTCAAGGAACTAGGAAAAGGAATAAATGAAGCCCAAGTTAGTAGAAAGAGGGAAAAAACAAAGATCGGAGCAAAAATAAATGAGACCCTGCCCCCAAAAACAAAAACAATAAAAAGTATCAATAGCCCAAGAACCGTTTTTTTGTTTTGTTTTGTTTTTTTAAGATGAACAAAATGAACAAATTTTTGGCTACATTAACTAAGATAAAAAGAGAGAAGACTCAAAATCAGAAATGAAAGTGATTATAACTGATACTACAGAAATACATACGATTATAAGAGACTGCAGTGAACAAACTGGATAACATAGAAGAAATGGATAAATTCCTAAAAACCTATGATATACCAAGACTGAATCATGAAGAAAGAGAAAATCTGAACAGACCAATAAAGAGTAAGGAGATTAAATCAGTAATCAAAACTTTCCTAACATAGAAAAACTCAGGACCAGATGGTTTGACTGGTGAATCCTACCAAACATTTAAAAAAGAATCAATGCCAATCTTTCTCAAAGTATTCCAAAAAACTGCCACTTCCAAATTCATCTTACAATGCCTGTGGTACCCCAATACTAAAGCCAGATAAGGATGCCACAAGAAAACTACAGACCAATTATCTCTGATGAATAAAGATGCAAAAAATCTCAACAAAGTATTAGCAAACAGAATTTAACAATATGTTAAAAGGAGCAGCTATCATAACCAAGTTGGATTTATCCCAGGGATTCAAGGATGTTTCAAATTATACAAATCAATAAATGTCATATAACACATTAATAGAAAATACACAATCATGATTATCTCAATAGGTGCAGAAGAAACATTTGACAAAATTTAACATCTTTTCATGATTAAAACCCCCAACAAATTAGGTATAAAAGAAACATACCCCATCATAATAAAGGCCATATATGACAAACCAACAGCTAACATTATATTTAATGGTGAAAATCTTAAAAGCTTTTCCTCTAAGATCAGGAACAAAACAAGGGTATCCATTCTCATCACTCCTAATCAACCTAGTACTAGAAGTCCCAGCTAGAGCAATAAGGTAAGGCATAGAAATAAAAGGCATCCCAGTTGGAAATAAAGAAGTACAATTGTTGTTCCTTGTAGATGACATGGTCTTACAAGTTCTGACAATTAAGTTTGCGAACCTGCCACCGAGCGCTTACATTGGCAGCACTGTACAAACAACTCGGTAAGGTCATAACCTTGGAATACATGTGTCTCACAGCTGTGTTTGTGTTGACGTGTGGCGGTGTCTTGCTGAGTTGCGTTCATTATTGTTGTTGCCTGTTTTTGTGTGCTGTTGCGAGAAACTTGGAGCCTGAATTAGAGCATGAACAAACATTAAATTTCTTGTTAAACTTAGCAAGAGTGGAAGTGAAATCAGAGACATGTTAGTCCGAGTTTATGGGGATAATGCCATGAAGAAAACAGCAGTATATAAATGGATTAAATGTTTTTCTGAGGGGAGAGAAAGTGTCACTGATGAAGAGGTCAGGGCACCCAGCAACAAGCAGAACTGATGAAAACATTGCAAAAATTCATCGAATTGAGAGTCAAAATAGTCAGCTGACGGTGAGAAGCATAGCAACCAAGTAAACATTGATAGAGAAACAGTTAGGAATGTCTTCACTGAAAATCTTGGCATGAGAAAGGTGTGTGCAAAAGTGGTCCTGAAGGAGCTCACGGATAAACAAAAGCAAAGGAGAGTTGAAGTTTGTCAAGACCTTTTATAGAGGTAAGATGATGTTTTGGGCCATTTTATCACTAGTGATGAAACATGGGTGTACCAATATGACCCCGAAACAAAGCATCAAAGTGCAAAATGGAAGTCAGCCAGTTCTCCATGACCAAAAAAGTTCCATCAGTCCAAATCAAGAGTCAAAACAATGTTGCTAACCCTTTTTGGTATCAGAGGGATTGTTCATTATGACAGTCAACCAAGTTTACTATTTGGAAGTGCTGAAAAGGCTGCATAAAAAAGTTAGACAAAAACTAAACAAGTAACAATATAAAGCAATATGTGCTAAGGGCCAGAATTAAAATATTAGTAATTACTTTCTACCAAATTAAGAATATACAGTGTCACTAGTGATAATTAGAATCCAAGAGAGTATCTTTGGAAACACCTATGTAAAAATACTAATTTTCTTCTACAGATATACACAGAAATATTATCTTTCAGTCAATACCTGTAGCCACTGTTAAAAGAACTCGTGGTTTTGGCATCTTCCTTTAGGTTCTTTAGGTTTCCTAAGCCTCGCCTCAAAAACCACAATTCCATTCTTTCTGCTACACGTGGAACTGGGCAGCAGAGATTTTAATATTATTCATAAGCTTCTAGAGGCCCTACTTCTTCACAGGGCACATAGCCAAGCCCAGCAGAGCTGATCTGGATGAATTTATAGCAATGTGAGAGCACCAGCTATATTCTGGTTGCATGGACACTGTCTCCCATAAAGTAAATAACAGGTCCAGATGGTTCACCAGCAAGGTCCACCAAACATTTGTTGTTTTGTTTTTTTATAAAGCTAGTATAAAGTATAACTTTGATATCCAAACCAGATAAGGATATAGAAAAAAAAATCATAGATCATTCTTACTCATAAAAAAACAGGCAAAAGTATTAAACATCAGCACACTGACTTTTATATATAACTACAACATAAATAAGTTGGGATGCAATATTGGTTTAAGTAATAAAATCTGTCGGTTTAATTCACCATGTTTGTAAAATTAAAAGGGAAAAAACATAAAACAAGGACCAATACTATTACCATCTGTCACTGGTTAAATTATGTCCCCCCAAATACGCTGAAGTCCCAATTCTCAGTACCTGTGTCCATGACCTTTTGAGGAAATAGGGTTCTTACAGATGAAGTTAAAATGAAGTTATTAAGGTGGGCCCTAATCCAATATGACTGATGTACTTAGAAAAAGGGGAAATTTGGACACAGAGACAAATGCACACAGAGAAAAGAAAGTGAAGACACAGGGAGTAGATGGACATCTACAAGCCAAGGAATGCTTGAGGCTACCAGAAGCTAGGTGAGAGGCCTGGGAGAGATCCTCTCTCAGAGCCCTCAGAAAGAATCAGTCCTGCCATCACCCTGACCTCAGACCTCCACACTCCAGAAGTGTGAAACAATAAATTTATTTGAAGCCACTCAGTCTATGGTACTTTGTAATGGCAGCCCCAGCAAACTATAATAATACACCATCTCTATTAAACATAGTCCTGGGAGTCTGCCAGTTGAAAAAGAAGAATAGTTATAAGAATTAAAAACAAGCATATACAACTATAATTATTTACAGATGATATTGCCATTTGCATGGAAACACAAAAATCTATTAGAATTAATAAGTTTAATAAGTTTAGAAATACTGTTTAACTTTAAAAATCTATCTACAGAAGTTTCTATACATAAACAATAATTAGAAACTTTAATCTTAAAAACGGACATTCTCAATAGAATAAAAAAATTAGGTGTGAAGAAATTACCTAACAAAGATGTGTAAGAGCTTTATGGAGACAATCATAAAATCTTATTGTTAGACATTAAAGATTATCTAAGTTACAATTCCAGCAGAAATTGACAAGCTCCTTTTAAAATTTAAGTGGAAACCAAAATACAGCCATGTACCACACAGTGACAGTTCAGTCCATGACAAACCACATATTTAAGGGCAGTCCCATAAAATTATAAGGGAGCTGAAAATCTCCTCACCTAGTAATGTACTGTCATAACATCACAGCGCAATGCATTACTCACATGTCTGTGGTGATGCTCATGTACACAAACCCACTGCACTGCCAGCTGTATGAAAGTATAGCACACGCAATAAAGTGATTGTTATTTGTTTATGTATAGTAACTCGTCTAGTATAGTATTTACTATCCTATACTTTGCCATTTTAGAGTGTACTCTTTCTACTTATAAAAGGAAAAAGTTTGCTATAACACAGTATGCTGTGTTACCTGGGCAGCGGCCTCTTACATCTCATGTTTACTGTGCCTCTTGATTTAATCTCGTGTTGTTTTGTTAGTAGTAGCATACTGTACAGGCTTGCAGCCTAGGAGTAGTAGACTACTCCACAGAGCATAGGTGTGTAGTAGGCTATACCATCCAGGTTTGAATAAGTACACTCTCAGGTGCATACAATGACAAAATTGCAGACCGACACATTTCTTGGAAAATAGCAGCACATGACTGTACCTAGAAGAGTCAAAACAATCTTGAAAATGAAGAAAAAAGTTGAAAGACCTACACTAACTGTTTTTAGAAACTTATAAAATTGCAGTAATTAAGACATGAGGATAGACAAATCAATGGAAGAGAAGAGTAAGTCTAAAATTAGACTCACCCATATACACTTAATTGATTTTTGAGAAAGGCACTGATGCAATTCAATGGGCAAAGGAAAGGCATTTCAATAAATGGTGCTGGAACAACTTGATAATCTTTTGGGAATATTATTAACCTGAATTATTCCAACTTCACACCGGGTACCAAAATCAATGTAAGATGCATCAAATACTTTATATGTAAAAGCTGAAACTACACAGGTTCTAGAAGAAAACACAGAAGAATAACTTTGGGCCTTCGGGTACATAAAGATTTCTTAGGCTACAAAAAGCACTAATCATAAAATAAAAAGTTGTTAAGTTGGATTTTATAAAAATTACAAACTTGTGTCTACTGAAAGACACCATTAGGAATATGCAGGCTCCAGACTGGGAGAAGCATTTGCAATAGTATATATGGCAAAGGGCTCATACCCAGAATACACAGAAACTCCTACAAACCAAAAGACACAATGAGATAGCATTTCACACCTAGAATGGCTACAATTAAAAAGAATGACAACCCTAAGTGTGAATGAGAATGAAGAACAAGGAGTATAAAATGGTACCATCATTTTGGAAATCTGTTGTTGTTCATTCATTAATTAAACATGTGTTTATCCTATTACCCCACGATTTCATTCTTAAATGCTTCCATTTCTCTTGTGTATATGTCAATATCCGCAAAAAGACTTGTACAAGAATATGCACAGCAGCCTTATTCATAATAGCCTCAAACAGGAAACAGCTCAGTTTTATCCATTTGTACCCATTTATACACTGGAATACAACATGGAAATAAAAACAGAAAAAAACTACTGATAAAGTCAACAACATGGATGAATCTAATCTCAAAACCACCAAATGAAAGAAACCATATACATGCTGCATGAGGGCTGTCCGGAAAAAAAATTCCAACCATAAATGCCTCCACTTTTCATATTACATGGCTGGGTACTCTCCAGATAGCCCTCATATTTTCCATTTATATGCAGTCCAAAAGTAGGCAATCTATAGTGATAGAAATCAGAACAGTGTTACGGACAAAAGGGAGTGACTAAAGGGATACAAGAGAACTTTCTGAGGTAACAGAAATATTCTATACCCTGTTTGAAGCATTGGTGACACAGTTATATAGATTTATCAAAATTCCCTGAACTGTTCACTTAGGTTCTGTTTACCATATGCAAATGATGCTTCAATAAAAAGAACATTTTCCTCTCAGTGATACAGAGAAAAACTGCATTTCCAATAAAAATTCTAACAGGTATATGTGTGTGTGTAACTCAACAAGCAGATTATAAAATTCCTATGGCAGAGAAGGGCCAAAAAAAGCAGGACTTAGGAAAAAGATAATGTAAGAGGACTTGACTCAACATATAAGACATAATATAAAGCTGTTGTTATTAAGATAATGTGGCACTGGTATTACATAAGCCCAAGAAAATAGACCACGTATATACAGAACCTTGAAACATTACGAGAGTGGCACTGCATATCCTGGGGTGTATGAGTAGATATGTTCAGTGAGCTGTGCTATGACAACTGGACATCTATATAGAAGAAAAAAAAAGAGAGAAGTAGATTCCTATCTGATAGCATGCATCAAAATTATTACAAATGAATTAAGATCCTTAAGTATAGAAGGCCTAACTTTTAAACTTCAAAAAGAAAATGTGGAAAAATTATGATTATGACCTTGGGGCAGAGAAGAATCTCTAAAATAAGATACGTAAAAAAGCACAAATACTAGAAAAAAAGATAAATTCATTCACATTAAAATGTAAAACCTTTACTCTTCAAAAGGTATCATAAGGAAAGTAAAAAGTTAAGATGGAGAAAAATATGGGGATGTAGGAGAAGGCAATGACATCAGGTACCTGACAAGAAACATACCTGGATCATACAGGGAATGCTTACAGAGAGAAAATAAAAATCTAACAGAAAAATGGCCAAAATTCATGAACAAACTTCTCACAGAAGAGGACACATGAATGGCCAATAGCCATGAAAGAACGGTCAACCTGATTAAGCTAGAATTGCAAATTATAGCTACAAGGACACTTCACTTTACCTATTAAAATTGACCAAAAACTGACACTGAAGCCTGACAACATCAAGTGTCTACTAGAACATGGAGCAATGAAAACTCTCCACACTGCTACTGGAAGTTTCTGAAGTGGCAAGACCATACTAGCGTCTAGCCCCTGACATGACAGAGTCGGCCAGTGGTTCTACTCCTAGACATATGCACTGGAATGCATGTTCAACAGGACAAAAGCAAGGACATTGGGAACCATCTTGTTTGAGACAGGAGAAAACTGAAACTCAAGTTTTCTTGATAGATTGGGTCACTATAGGGCAGGTACCTATATAAGAATGACTGTTGGTGCTGAGGGGTGGGGAAGTGCACAACACTATATACTGAACAATATATAAGGCTTTGTAAGGCTTGAATCCAACTAACGGAACAGTTAGAATTTCAGCCATAAAGAAAAGCAGGGGGGAGTTCCCTGGTGGTGTAATGGCTTAAGGCTTCGGCGCTGGCGCTGTCAGCATTGCGGTCTGAGTTCGATTCCCAGCCAGGGAGCTACCCACATACCAAAAAGCAAAAAAAAAAAAAAAAAAGAAAAGCAGGGGAATGATAAATCCAGAGGACAGGACTGGGATAGGGGCATCAGATTTCAAAGGCATTTGTAACATTCTGCTTTTTTAAGCTGAGGTTGCTTTTATTATTATTTTCTATATCTTATAAAGACTGTAAATATTCTTTTAAATGTATTAAATATTAATTAAATTATATATAAAATTACATAAAGTTTTACTCATTTCCCCAAACCAGCTTACCCTGGAACTACATACTGAAGCCCAGTTTAATTAACTTGGCTGGAAGCAACCAGCACAGCCACCTTTATTTGTGAAACAAGGAAATAAAGGCTTACTTCTCTTAAAAACAAAAATTGATTGGGTTCACAAAGTGCATGTTCTTTGTTTAAAATTTCATTTAATGAAAACATTTATCATCTATGTAAGTGATTTACTTGTACTTAGTTCATCTAAATCTAGTGCTGAGTCTACATTGTACCCATTTTTACAAAGTCCAACACAGGGCAGCCCAGCAGTTATTTCCACAAATCCCCCTAGGTTATTCTTAGATACAGGAAAACATCAACACATAGCTGAATGCCCCAGAACGTGGGCAAATACCCTGCACTGGGCCAGTGTTTGCACCTTCTGAGGTCATTGCCTCCAACAACCTCGTACCTCCTAGGCCTCCACCCAGCTTCAGCTTCAGCTTCCACGGCCATATGTGTATTTCCAATCTTGTTTTTCAGCTAATTCAAGATTGGTGTTACTAACTGCTTTGTCCCCTTTTCATTTTCTCTGTACTAAATGTCACCAAGCCCAGGCCTCATTTAAAAAGTCACAAAAGTAAGAATAAACATGGAGTAAGAGCAATATCTTAAGTAGACTATCTAGCTATAGAAGAGGCATGTAGAGCTAACATTACAAGATTAAATAAAAATATTTATATAGACTCCTGATCTGAGGCAGAAATAAATATATTCTGCTAAAACTCTGACCCTCCCCCATCCTCCTCCCTGGCACAGGCCCACCCCCACTCTCATCTTTCCTCTCTTGGCCACACTGTCATAGGTATCAAGCAGGACAGGGTGAGGTTAGACTGGACACATTTTTTTCTTTGGCCTATGCTACATTCCCAACTGAATGAAGAGCCCAATCACAGACTCAAGTCTTTATTGGGTGGGAAAAGGCAAATGTTGCTAGCAAAAGTTCTTCCATTGCAAGCTACCTTCAGATGCTCTCTTCATACTAAATTAGCAAAATAAAATGTTAATTGACGTTCTTTACCCAAACAAAACTACTAAACACATCCAATTCCTATAGGTTACTCAACTGGCACTCTTGACAATCACTTTGGGTCTGCAGAATTAACACATGCAATAAAACTCCATCAGTGTCTCAAACTTTAGTTAGCACCTAAAAGATAAATTTTGGTGGCCACTAGCTCTCTTCTTAGGATATAAATTGACTGTAACTACAATCAACATCATCTCAAGGTAAAAAAAAAAAAAAAAAAAAAAAAAAAAGGAATTATCTTAGCGACCACTTTAAGGTCAGATGAGATTTGCTATGAATTAAAGGCTCAGTGGTCATAAACATAATTTGTGTGTGTGTGTGTGTATGATAAGAAGGCTTAACATTTTTGTTCTTTAAACTGTAGTTGGCTCCTCAGAAAAAGATCTCTCCTAAATCCTCAAGGTAACGTAACAGGGTAATTAGGGGACTGGGTATGTGGAAACAAAGAAAAACATGACAGGGAATAGGAGGACATTTATGTCATGGGTCACCAGTGGCACAGGGGTCTGGGCACCAGCAAACTTCCCGAGAGATCCACTGAAGTCTCATCACAGTCTCTCCTGCGTCTTCAGGGGGCAAGGCAAGTATCCCACCATTAAATTCAAATGCAACTGAGTCATCTCACCACTGTGGTATGCTTGGAAAAAAAATATTACCACAACTTAATCATGAGAAAATGCCAGAGTACCCCAAAGTGAGGGACATCTTATGAAATCTCTCTCTTCAAGACTGTTAAGGTCATGAAGAATAAGGCGAGAGAGAGGAGCAGGTTAGAGACCAAGGAGACATGACAACTAAACATGACGTGGAGAAACTAGGTCAGAAAAAGGATCACGGAATAGAAAGGACATTAGTGGAAAAACTGGTGAAATTGAATGAAGTCTGTAGTTTGTTTAATAGTAGTGATGTTCACTTATTAATTTTGATCACTATGCTATGGTCATACAAGATTTAACAAAGGGGAAATCTCAGTGAAGGGCTTATGTGAGCTCTGTTACTTTTCAACACTTTAGTCAGGCCAAAACTACTTCAAAACAGAAAGTTAAAATAAAAAGATAAATGTAATTACCGTAGTTGGTTTACTATCTTGCCTTGGCATAAGCAATGAGAAGAGAGAGCTGTGAATCTCCTTTGCTATCAAGAAAGGACACCTTCAGCATGATGCGAGTGCCAGGAACCGAAAAAGATATGGAACACACACTGACCAGCAGTTCACCAGAAGGCCCTCTTAGTGCTTCAGGCTGCTGCAGCGATTCCATTATCATTTTTTTGGAGGTGATTTTTCTTAATTTAGTGTCCTAGCTTCAAATTACAGACATGAATAATGCATACGAATTAAGTTTTTTTCTGCTGAGAATGAGTTTCAAAAAGGAGACTTTGGGACTTGCTCATTTGCAATGTTTCTCACAGACAAATTCAGAGTGGATTGGGGTAAATGTGAACTGACTCCTGCTGGGTCTAACACCTGATATACTGTGAGCTTCAGGAGAAGTAGGCAGGTGAGGGGCTCTGATGGCAAGGAGATGGGGCTTCGGCTGAGAGGAGGTGGGAAAGAGCAGAAGTCAGCCTTCTAAATGCTCTCCCAACCTCTGTGAGGTTCAAGGCCCAGAGCTAACCTGGGCCGCATAGTGAACTGTGGTCAAGTAAGCTTGGTGCAAAGCAGGCATTCTCAACGCAAATTTGGGGTTCCTAAGCTCCAGTGCCTTAGCCAACGAACGGCTCATAATCCTGGGCAAGTCACTTAAAACCTCTGGGCCCATCACCTCTTTGTAAAACAGAAATTGGGCCTGGATGACGTGCTCCCCTTGTACTATCCTCTAGCTCCTGTGGAGGACAGGGTAGTAATGACATGATGGTAGGGGAGCTAAGACTTCTGGAAGACTCACAACTGAAGACTCCGTATTCAATGCTCTCCTTCACGCTCACAGCGAAACTATATGGCGAGTACTATCATGATTCCATTTGCAGGGGAGGAAGTAGAGGTTTTGAAAGGTTGAGTCAGATCATGGGGAACTGGGATTTCAACCCAGGCAGCTGCCTCAGGAGCACACGCCCTTAACCACGGAGCCACTTGGTTGCTCCAAGTCTGGAGGAAGGATGGGCACCAAGTGACTGCAGCTGACACCCTGATGGCGATGTGCTGAGAGCCCCTGAGCACTGGGTGTGGTGGGATACTGCATACTTGATATAAATGATTTCCTTCCATTCTCACACTACTCTGAGAAGTGCATATTGTGGACACAGATTTTCGGTGGCTTGCTCTAGGCAACAAAACTATCAAGTAATGAAACATGGACTCCAATGCCAGTTTCTATTTCTGACTCGAAGGCCATATTCTTTTGCTCTACTGACCGAAGGAGGCAGGTGTGATTTCACATGCTCTCTTAGAATTAAGTCCTTCTGAAAAGATCAACAACTTTTCATGTGACGCCACTGTGGTATGAGGCCTACAGATGACTGTCCTGCTATAACTCCTAAGGGATTCTTGTTACCAGAAGGCCCCTGCCCTTCCCATCCTGAGTCTAGAGTAGGCATCCGATTATCCATCCTTCCTTATACCTAGGTTTCTCTGCTTCCAAAATGGCTTACCCCCGCCTTCTGCTCCCTAAACAACCTTTGTCACAAATAAATGCTTCTCACCAAATGGGGTTCAGCATCAGCACTGCCTTGCTAAATTTCGGATACAGCACGATAGACGCACATTTCTCCATTAACCTAGTAATCTTATCAAAACAGGATATACTTTTCTGTGACCTAAGTTGTTCTTACGGAACCGTACCCCGTGCTGGCCCCAGGTTCTTCTCTAAGGTTCATCTGCTCAGTTGCTCAGTCTTGAAATTTTCCAGGTATCCACAACCAATTTATTGACTTGTACCAAAGATAACTTGTCTCACTTTTGAAAATTGGGATGCTACTTGACAACCATTTCCTGTTATCTTCTGCACTCATGTGATAGAGACAGCAGAAGACTAGTTACAGCACAATAAACCTGTTTCCATGACTTTTTGAAAGAGTAGCTTAAAAAAGGAGGAAAAATATAGTTAAGGTCTACATCTAACTTGTCACCCTGAGATTATTCTGGTACATACCTTGATGGGAACAGTCACAGTTTCTATACTTTACTTGGGTAATACTAATCAAAATTATTTAAATACATGTGTAAATATCCATATATAAGTATACATACATACACATGTACACACCATACACATGCATATAGTGTGTCTATGTGTATGTCATATACATCCTATAATAGCAACATCAACAAGCAAAACTGAGGAAGGGGTTCGGGAGGGGCAGGGAAAGGTGGGTGAAGAGTAGATCCACAGTGGGAGTCTCTAGGGCATTTCCTTTATGACACCTTCCTCAGTACTGGACGTTCTCACAGCCACAAGGAATTACCCAGTGCCTACTGGATGCCAGGCAATTGCCCTCTTACATACATTGCTTTTCTTGAATCTTTATTCAACAGCAGCTCCCTCACTCTCAAGCAAAGGCCTTGGTTTCAAAGCCCCCATAAGACTTCACAACATGCTGAGCTCTCCTGTTCTGTACAAAGCAGGCTCATCTGGGGTGGCCCTGGATGAACTATTACTTCCACATCTATTTACTAGTTACATAGTTTTTAATAAAGAAAAATGGGTCAGGTTTGCCACAGAGGAGATGAGTTGTAAGGTATGGGCCAAATTACTTGGCAGAATCCAAACACTTGGCCCCCACAAATGATTAATGTATTTCTAATGAGGACTGGAATCAGACAAAGATAAAGATGCTGAACTCATTAAGTAAAATTTCCTTGATTTTTCTTAAAGGCTCACAAAGGCTTAATATTAGCATATAGAAAGAAGCAGTAACAATGCCTTTTTTTCCTTAACAGAAATGTTAGCTGCAAATTAGGACTAGAAAATTTAGCCTTAAAAGTGAGTTCTGTGCTTTTAAAACCTACCAGCTGGAGCTGCCTAATGGGAGAATGGGTCCCTTACAAACCTGTCACTGGAAGGTTAGGCAGAAGCTGAAGTGTCCTGGGAACTTATAGTGGTGGACAACTCCCTACCCTCAACTCTTCCAGGACTAGAGTTCTGCTGCATGCAGTGCGCTTGGGGCAGGGGTTGGGGGAGAAGAAAAGGTATCACCTGATTTCTCTGTAAATGTATATACTGTGATGTGTGCAGGAAATTGGGATCAGGACCCATGAGGAGTCTAACTCCAGAGCAAAGCATTCATTGGGTTAACAATTACAGCTGACCACTGAACAACATGAACTGAGCAGGGATTTTTCAATAAATACACAGTTGATCCTGCTCATACCTGGGTTTTGAATCCACAGCTTCAACCAACAGTATTTTCAGTCCACAGTCGGGGATCTACAGATGCAGATGGCCAACTGTATGGCATCGTTCTAATCCCTTTTATATGAGAGTCTTGAGAATCCAGTAACTATGGGGGTCCTGGAACCAATTCCCCACAGATACCCAGGGACAACTGTAGTTAAGTTTCAAGAGAGTCAAAAAGTGCATTTTTGATTGAGCGGGGGTCAACTGGTAGGGGCAGGGTTTGAACCTACAACTCAGTGCTCATTGCCACCATGGAGCAGCACTGCCCCACTTTCTAGGTGCACTGGGGCCTGGAAGGGCTAGTTCTAGACAGGCTCTCAGGGAGTCGGGTCAGAGCTCTTTCTGGTGTCACACACCGGAGGCCACTCCAATGACTGCTGGCTGAGGCTGCTTAGCTGGCAGAAATGGAAGGAAAAAGGAAAGGAAGCAGCTGGCTAGATGTTCCTTCCTATCTGACCAGAGTCCTGGGAGCCCTCAGTTGTCCACCAGTTTCCAGCTGACCAACAGAGAGAAGCGAATCTGAGGAGAGAGTAGTGGGCACCACAGGCCTCTCCACATCTGAGTTCTGACTTCACGTAAGCCAACTCACATTGCAGAGGACCCTCCTCACACACTTCTCACAGTGTCTTAACTTGTCACTACAATCAGGCCCGCAGCTGCTTTCCCTCTGAAAGACAGGCATCTGCCCACCAGCACTTTACTGTGGATTAAACCCTGCTCTGACATGTCTTGACCCAAGCACCCAATACAGTCATCTGCATTAAGCATTGTGTGAACCCCCACTTCCAGCAGCCAGATAGAGCCCCCAGCACAGTCTGGCGGGCTTTGTGAGGGTCGCCCAACAGCCCATGGGCGGAAGAAATGAGAGGTGCAGACAAGTGGAGATAAACCGCAGCTTCTGTCTTTACAGTCATCCCCATATAACACAGAGGGAGGCAAACTGGAGATCCAAGTTGCACCTGCCTAGCAGATGGCCAGGAAAAGGGCAAATATAAGCGGGGTGGCAGCGTCCAGGCCCTGATCTGAGCTGGGAAGAGGGGCACAGTCTTTGGCCTCCTCCCCAACACACCCTACCCTGTCTTCCAGTTCAGGGCAACAAGTCTGGCCCGAATGTGACCCGGAATTTGAGCTCTCAAATCCCTAGAGCTCCAGGAAACATTAATTACAGCGACAAAGCCTTTCCATGCAAGGGGTGGCGGGGTAAGGGGAGCAGGCATGTAGTCTGCCCTGCTCTTCCCTCCAGAAAACTAAAAGCCTACCTAAATTCAAGGACTAGGTCTCAGATCGTCCCCCGCCCCAAACACACCCCCACTCTGTACCCACTCCCTCCTCACATGCCACACCGCGGACCCCAGGCTCGAGCACACCTTCCCCAGCCGACACACACACACGTACACTGGCCCCCCACACTTGCACACCGGTCCTCTATTTAACAGACACTCCCCCATTCCTGCCAGCGCACACTAACCTCCCCAGGCACCCACTCGCTCGCCCTCCCCCCGCTGCGAGCCCCCGCCCTCCAGACCCCAGTCCCGCGCGCTCCTGGCCGCGCCCCGCGCCCCGGGAGCCCGCCGACCTCTGTACTCACCCGCCCGGCGCCCGCCGGCCTCTGCCGTACCTCCGGCCCTGCGGCCTGAGGCCCCGCACCGCCCGCCGCCCGCTCCTGGCCGCGGCTCTTGGGCTGGTCCGGCCCCGCCGCCGCCGCCGCCGCCGCTTCCCGTCACGTGGGGCGGCCGTCGGGCGCCTGGAGGGCGGGAGCGCGTTAGTCCCCGCGCCCCAGCGCGGCGGGACGTCCCTGGGTTGTCAGAAACCACCTTCCAGGCCCAGCGCCCAGTGGGGCGTCCCTCTTGTCCTCAGTTTCCTCCAGACTAAGGTATCACAACAGCGCCTGCCTCGTGAGGCGGTCAGGAGAGTAAATGAGTTAATTCCTGTGAAAGCACTTAGAACGCTGTCCGGCACTTGGTGGGTTGCTCATGAAGTGTTAGCGATGACTGTTAGTGTATTTCCTCCTCCCCCACCGGGATGGAGAGCTTCATGAAAACATGAGTCTTGTGTGATTTGCTCTCTATTCTTATTTCTAACACCAAAACAGGCAGGACATAGTGTAGGCACCTGGGAAATAGTTGCTGAATGAATCAATCAACGAAGTACCAATCCATCAATCCTGGGAAAAGCTTGACCACGCTGCCACATGACTGACAAAGCCCGTCTTCAGTAGTTGACTGGTGGTAATGCTCCTTACGGGACTGAAATGTATTGTTGAGCAGCTAATCACTGACCCAGCGGGGCCTAGAATCCACATTTGCACGGTAGAACAGAGAGCTGCATAAGACTAGTCACAGAGGTATCACCTACTGACTGCTTGACACTGGGCTAAGGGCCTTAACAGCAGTGATTCCATTTAAGCCTCCTTATGTCCTTATGAATTAGGCACATAATTTCTCCATTTTACAGATAAGTGACTAAGGCAAAAAGAAGTGAATGACTTATCCCAAATTCCCTGGTAGTAATACCAAAGCAAGTGTAAGAACCCAGAACTCAACAACACAGTGCATTTTTTATATATAAAAAATTAAGTTCTACTGACTGAATAGTTTATAGAACATTTGTATTCTGCTTTAAACAATCTAGGAGTAAAAATATGTATTAACAAAAAAGGGAAAAGATAATTCCAAAATAATTTCCTTTAAGAAAAGATTTACCACAGGATTTTTAATATGGCAACCTCCACGCATGCACAGTATTCCATCAGAAACATCTGTTCTTCCTGGAACTTTCTGAGAAGTCTATTTCAACATGTGAGAGGCACCTATATGTAGATAATTATTCCATAAGCATGGAAGTATCTGCATCAGGGCTAATTCTAAATTCCTCATGTTGTTGCAATTGATTACATTTAAGAAAAAAATAGCAAAGTCATATGTTTTTCAAAGGAATTGTTAATTAACTTTATTTGTAAATATTTATTAAGTATCCTTTGGGTCCATACCAGACATGTCAAAAGTGTCTCATAGAATATGAAAAAGATGTACTCTAATAAATTAATGAAGATAAAGAGTTGAATAGATACAACTAAATGCTTTATAGTTGCCATCTGCTCCCCAAACCTAAACATCTACTACCCAAACTTAAACATCCTCACACTTATACTCACACTTAGAGTTCCTCTCTTAAGGACTATGAGTAAGTCTATCTGCACATAGGAAGCACTTAACCAATTTTTTAAATTCCTGGTAATATTAATAAACTAGGTTATCTTTTAAAAAGGCTCTTAATGCTAACACTCTGTTACTTTAATTTATAAGCTCTCTTGTTGAGAGTATACATCTAGTTTGGGTATCATTTTAGAAGATGAGGTTAAGCAAAGTTAGTCTGCATTTATAATTATTTTTAGCAAACATACGAGGGAGGACTTAAAATAAAAATCGAATTGTCTTCTGGAGGGTGGGTTCCTTATAATCGAGGCTCCCCACCCCCCCCCGCTAGGTGAGTGTTCTTTAGGAACCCATCTGCATCAGTGTACCAGTTGGTGTTGTGAGAAGCTCTGTTAGGCTTCAGTAAATTTTTTTTGGAGACCCTTTCAATACGTTTGCCCATTTCATGATGGATGATTTACAGGAACATCGTGCAGCATGAAAATGCACCTGCCTACCCTGCGCTGAGTGTTCAGCAGTTTTTGACCAAAAACCCCACAACCCCCGTGTATCGGTCCTATCCCCCCAATCTCACCCTGAGTGACATTTTTTTGTTTCCCCAGATGAAAAAAAGTCTTCGAAAGGGAAATGTTTTGCCAATGTGGAAGAAGTGAAACAAAAAACAGCAGAAGTACTAAAAGGCATCAAAATCAATGAGTTCAAAAACTGTTTTGAGCAGTGGAAAAAGCGTCTTAATAGGAATATTACATCAAAGAGTTCTTTGAAGGTGAATGAAGTTTAAACTAAGAATACACAATTTTTTATATATTTCGGTTTTTTTGAGTCCTCCCTCCATAGCTTAATATGGGCCTTGTTTTAAGAGCTTTTACATATATTAGCTCATTTAATGATATACACATTTTCATATATTTGTAATCTAGATTCAGTAAAATAAACTTTTTGAACTGGTATTCAAATCAACTATTTTTTTAACCACTCCTCTGTGCCAAGTCCTCTGGCAGAAACTGCTGGGGATACTGAAATGAGGAGGACATAGCCCCCACCCTCAAGCAGCTTTCTTTATAGTGCAGTGGTGCATAAAGGATGATGGCTATCAAGCAATACCAACAACATACTGGAACTTGTTAGAAATTCAAATTCCAGTGCCCCCACTCCAAACCTCCTAAGTCAGAAACTTGGGGATGGGGCCCAACATGTTGTTTTTTACAATCTCTCCAGGTCTAATGCTCACTTAATTTTGAGAAACACTGATTTAGTCAGATATGTATGTGGAAGAAATACCCTCCTAACCAGATCCTAGGGTTAAAAAATAATGTGCTCTTAGAGGTGTGGTGACAGAACTCAGTTAGGAAGTGCCTGAGGATCTGGAAAGGTTTATTCATATTCATCCAGCACACACTTACTGTGCAGGCACTGTGCTAGGTGCTGAGAACCCAAAGATGCAAGAGATACTGCTTCAAGGAGCTCATGAACCAGTATCCCATGAGATGGGTTTTACAAGAAAGCCGGGAGGGGACTGAAGTATGTAAATGCTTCTTTATGATCTGATTATAAAAGGAATGAGAAATGACAGTAATAAATATATAATCATTATTATTACTCTTATGGTACTGAAGGTAGTTATTTGAACTCAAAGCAGAACTGTGGTTCTAATTGGCTAAATACACAGGTCCAAAATGTGAGGTGATTTTTACGTTTACTTTGTAGTTCTTTGAATTTCATTCAGATATATTTTTGACAATAATAAAATATTTGTAACTTGAATATCTTAAATATTACACAATGAACAAGAAGAATCAACACCCAAAGTTCTCAGTATGTATTTTGTTTATGATTCATTCAACAAACACTTATTGAGTACATACTAAGGTGCATTCAGTGACCAGGTGGGCATTTCAAAGGAAATGTGTGGCCCTGTCCTAGAGGAACCCATAACCTAGTGAGGTAATAATGCCAGGTAGGGCAGTGTCTGTTGGTTTCCCTCAGCTTTGTTCTTGTAGACTATAGGCACCAAATAAAAATGGTAATGAATGAAACTCCATGATCTTTGAGTGAAGGGAAAACTCCCATAATACTGAATGCAAAAATTTATGGTTAGTGGGAGTTCCCTGATGGTGTAGTGGCTAGGCTTTGGTGCTGTCAATGCTGCGGCCTGGGTTCGATTCCCAGCCAGGGAACTACCCACATAAAAAAATAAAAATAAAAATAAAAAAATTTATGGTTAGTATATAATACTCCTGGATAATACTATAGCAGTCCGTCTACAAACTCAAATGTATTTTAAGCCCCCACTTGGCTGCAGTAACAATAATCTTATCAACGGAGGCCCACTCCCTTCTTCAGGGTTATGTCTAGGTTAGGAAATTTTTGAAGTGCCAAAACGAGGAGAAGCAGAAGACCTAAGATCTTTGCACCACTGGTCCCCTGAAGGACTCTAAGATGTTCTTTGTCCACTCTGGTGCTGGTTTTGTCTTTTGGTTTCAGTTCAGACAGGCCCAGCCCTTCCAATCATTGTGACCGCACGGCTTGAGGGTTGAGGACGTCTGTGGCTTTCTGTGATGTGGCAGAAATCTCTGAGATGGCCCTTCTGCTTAGACATATTTGAAACATCACCTCAGAACGTGTTAGAAATGCAAATTCTCCCCCACCCCAAATTCCGACCTCAGAAATGCTGATTAAAATACAATAAACAGACCACAACTACTCTGAGGTTCATCTCCAAAGCTCTGCCCAGGGTGGAGTGGGGACAGACATTCCCAGTTTCTCCTTCCCTTGGAGGGAGTGGGGTATTAGAATCTTATCCTACTTCCTCCTCTCTGAATCTTGAATTTTTTTTTCTGTTTCAGAGGAAATACCCTTCATATAGAGGTTTTAGCTTCAGAAGCACCTAGAATTATCTTAATGGATTTAGCTTTAAGGAGGGAAGTACTTTTAAACTAGGAAGTACTGGGAGATAAAAAGCACAGATCTTACTTGCTGCAAAATATTTTTGCTGCTGAACAGCTTGAGGTTTCAGGTTAGGTGACTGGTCCAGAAAACTACAGGGAGAAAGAACACAGCAAGAAACTGTAACCATATTTTCAGACTCTTAACTCAAAATTTTTTCACACGTCTACCTCCACTTCTGTCCTTTGATGACAGTCAAAAGGCTAGAACAAACCTCCAGGGAGAGGCAAGGTGGGGGGAGGAGGACATTTTTTATACTTCAGCTCCAATTACACAACACTGTGAAGTGGTATTGTAACTTCCATTTCACAGGGGAGGAAGCTGAGGGGAGACAGTATTTCTAAAAACCAGCTACTGGTTATTAAGCACCTTCTCTATGTGCCAAATGTGCTTGGCAGAAGAATACTTTGACAATTCTTCACAGAAGGTGTTAGCAAAGCATTTTTCTGATAAGACTGAGGCTGAAAGTCTACAGTAATTCACACAAGATCTTGATGTAGCAGAACAAAATCTGAACTGAGTTCTAGCTTTCAAGGCTCCTTCCAAGGCAGCTGTTTTTGCCACTAAAACAATGAGCTTTCTGGTGAAGGAAATGGGGACAATAATACCAGTCACAATGATTTTACCATTGTCATGAAATTCAAATTCGATTTTGGATATGAAATACCATGATGCTAATACCATGAAATGAATATACCTAACTCCAAATTAGGACATCCAAATCCCTGTCACAGCTCAGTTCTAAAATTCTGTTCAACTTCAGGCAAGTCATTTAATTTTCTTCAGATCACTTTCCTCTGCATTAAAATGAAAAAACTAAAGTAACTTCTAAGTTTCTTCCCAGCTCTGAAATTCAATTTCTAGATAAAGTATCATATACATAAATGATTAAGAATTGCAAAACACCTCTCGACTTTATCTTGTTTTTTTGATTGAGCATTTCATTTATTTCCCAATTCTCCTTCAAGGTTTATCTCTTGGCATCCTCAGAATTGTTCACATTTTTGTAGACACTACAACGATTTCCAATAAAACAACACATCATAGAGGATGTAAACCGCAAGCATTTGTAACTGTCTCAAGTTTAGGTGTGCAAAATATTTTAGGATGTATACCTCGCTGACAAAAGATGAAAGAGACTTTAGTAAATTATTTACTAGGGATTAGATCATCAACACTTAGGACCGTTCATTTAATCTACAACTGTTACTTCATTGTAGTTATTAACTGTAGAGAAAATGTACTTGAATGTCAATCTTGCTACTTCCTATCTATGATCTTGAGCGAATTACCCTATGCCTGTTTCCTCGCCTGGAAAATAAGCATTTTGGTTATATATCCCTCATAGGGCCATTCTGAGGAATGAGATAATCTATATAAAATGCATTACCTGGCACATAGTAAATGTGTAACAAACGTTTGGCCGTTGTCACTGGCGTTCTGTCCGTTATTTTCATACGTGAGGATAATACGTAATATTATTTCAAGGAACAAATACTTGAGTGCCTACTACCTGCGAGGCACTGAGAATAAAAGTCCCCGGCCTTACATCATATAAAAGGAGGATTAGGAAACAAACGATAAAAAGATTAAAAAAAAAAAAAAAGGAAACCTAATCAGCATCAGACGAGACAAGCGCCACATTCAAGGTAAGGTCTATCTAACTGCCCCGCCTCTTTTCCGCGGGGGCTGTCCTGGGAATCCTTTTGGCCTCTGCCGTTGGACGTCACAGGAGGCGCGACCAATCGTAGCTGGCTCTGTGAACTTCGCTTTTTCCCTCCCTTCCTGCCAGCCTTGAAATGCCACTCGTTCCCTTGGAAGACACCCCTTCCATTTCTGTCGCCCTGAGAAGTATTCCCCAACGACAGCCAGCCCGACCTCCACGCCGGCCGCGCAAGGCAGAGTGGACATGCGTCGCACCCAGAGTGACGACATTCGAGCCCCCGCCCATATACTTCACTTCCTGGACGCTTCCTTCGCGGAGCCTTGTGGGTTGCTGGCTGGGGTCTCCTGGCGACAACGATGGCGGGGGACGTGGGCGGTCGCAGCTGTACGAATTCGGAGCTGTTGCTGCACCCGGAGCTGCTGTCGCAGGAGTTCCTTCTCCTCACGCTGGAGCAGGTCGGGCGTGCTTGGGCGGGTGGGCCTGCTTAGGAGAGGTGCTGGGACCGGAATCTGCCCCAATATCCTTAGTGGTGGCGGACACACCCGCCGCCCTCGCTCCTCGCGTCGGGTTTCTGCCACTGTATCCCACACATACCCACCGACCAGGTCTCCCCACGCCCCCATCCGGAAGGAGAAGCCCTTAGCACTGGAATTTCTGGGAATTCGGACCTTTTTGGGTTCTTGAAGGTTCGGAAAGAGGAGTGCTAGGCGACCTCCGCGGCCTGTGTAAGCGAGGGCCTGAGCAAAAAAGAGGCTGGGCAAGAATCGTAGAAGAATGACTACGAAAGGTAGTAATTAGGCACTATTAGGCCTGGAAAGCATCGGAGAATCGCCTATTGTCTACCCTCTCCCGTTAAAGATGAGCAAACAGAATGGTGAAGTGACTTATTTAAGGTCACACCATCGGTAAATGCAGTAAACGATATAGTTAGAAGTAGAATTCGGGGCTCCTGCTTCTCAGTGTAACCTTTGCTCTTTTCATCTAATGTGGCCTCTGGTGGTAGATGAAAAATAAGAGTAAAAAGTGATGTTTTGTTTGAAGTGGTAGAGTGTAACTGAACATTTTCTTGGAGGATGTATGTAGCGTGACTTGTTATTTTCCTTGTGCCTTCCCTTCACTATTGTACTCTTATTTTTCTCAAGCCCCTCTGCTAAAGTGGATTATTTTAATAATATCAGTTATTTTTCACCTGCGGTTGCCAAACTTTTTAGGCACATCAGAACCACCCCAGGATTTGTGAAAAACAGAATGCTGGGCTTCATTCCTAGAATTACTGATTCAGTAGGTCTGGAGTGTAGCCTGAAAATTTGCATTTTTAACAAGTTCTTGCTGCAGGTCTAGGTACCACCGTTTAAACACCTTCGTCTGGGAGCAGTGCTCCCCATATTGACGTGCCTGTGAACTCCCAGGGTTTACACATACCTCTGAGTGAATACAGGGTAAAAATTGATAATAAAGGATTGTCCAGCACTATAAGAAAGAACAGAAGTAAAATTTGTGCTTTCAAGATTTGAAGGGAAAAAAAGGAATTGGTGAAAATTCATCACTAAACATGGATTAGATTTGTTTTGTCAGTTCTTCTAAACACAAATGTTTCCATGCCTTTCTAAGTTGAAGAGCCTATGATCTCATTTCCATCCCCATAAACCTAAATCCAAGTTGTGTATCCATCCCCATAAACCTAAATCCAAACTCTGTATCCATAACTACTCTTGAGCCTTATGCTATATGTTTTCCGTGATGTTGAGAACAGACTGGAAAATGAAGGTGAATGAGGTCATTTAGGTAGAGGTAGTTGGACAGTGACTGTCTACTTAAAAGGACTGGTGAAAAGATGAAGTGCAGTTTGTTCTAGAGATGTACTGTTAATAAGTAGGGTAATCAGAAAGCGGACTGCAGTTTCTATTCATAGAACCATTTGAAATCTTAGTAGTTAACTTCAATTTAAAAGCAGCATTAAAGAAACATGGGAAATAATACGCAGGGTAAGACCGCCAGGCCACTAATCTGATCATGGTAGTAACACTATAGACAGCTTTTTTTGACAGAATGTACTAATTGTTGTTAGCTTTCTTTTTGTCTGTTTTCTCCAAACAGTCCCCCATTTTCAGTTTCCTTCATAGATTAAGATGATGCTACTGGAGATAATTCTTATTGCCTGATATAGTAGCTAAGCAGATGTAGACAGTGGTCCTTGTCACACTGAAAACATATGACCATTATCGTTAAGATGAGGCTGAACCTCATATTTACAGAGCTTAACCTGTTTATAACACTGCTTCTTGCATTATTGTATAGGACCCTTAAGCATGTGAAAATAGTTTTATAATTTGTTATTTAAGTAGCAGTGTTGTGCCTTCTTAGGTAAGTGGTTGTTGGTTAGTTATTAAAATGAAGGATGTTGTTTTGAAATTACTTTTATTTCCTTTTCCACAGAAGAACATAGCTGTTGAAAATGACGTAAAAATAAACAAAGACAATCTTACTGATCTTTATGTTCAGCATGCAATACCATTGCCTCAGAGAGATTTGCCAAAGAATAGATGGGGGAAAATGATGGAAAAGAAAAGAGAACAACATGAGCTAAAATATGAGACAAAAAGGTACTTTTCAGTGGTTCTGGTTTTCACCCTATCTTGTATGACTAAACAACTTTGCTTCCCTGCAGGTAAACTTAGGTTAAAAAAATTGATTTACTCAACAACTATTTATTGATCACCAGGCACTGTATGTATAACATGAATAAAACTGACAAAATTCCCTGTTCTTACTTTAATTGGAAGGAACATAATAAAAATGTTAAGTAAAATATATGGTATGTTATATGATGACAAATTCTAAGGAGAAAAGTAAAATGGAGAGGGATTAGTTTTAGGTGAAGTGGCCAGGAACAACTTCACTGAGAAATGCCACTTCAGTAGAGAGATCTCTAGAAAGTAGAGAGCAAGCTAGCATTCCAGGGAGAAAACAAGAACCTGGGTATGCCCATCATATACCAAGAACGACGAAGAGCCATCAGGACGGGAGTGGTGAGGATGGGGAGAGGAGGAGGGAGAGGTTTATTGGGGGTAAATGGAGATTGTCAGACCCTGTAAAAAGCTCTGTAAGGCTTTGTGAGAGTGTTGGCTTCACCCTTGAGCTGAAGCCAGTGGAGGATCTTGAGCAGTCCTGACACCTGTCTGATGTACATTTTAGCAGGATCACGCTGGCTGCTGCACTGCAAAGTGATTTAAGGTGGGGAGAGGGGCACAGGGGGCCAGTTAGGAGGCGCAGTACCTGGTGGTGACTGAGGTAGTATTGGGCTTAGTGAGAAGGGGGTGGAGTCTGCATATATTTGGGAGGTGTACTGAGCCAGCAAGATGTACTGAATTGTGAGAAGGAAGTGGAGTCAAGTAAGGCTCTTAAAGTCTTTGAATAATATAGAAATGAAGAGACTGTCAAAGATTCAGGAATACTATTTAAAATTTTAAAATAGTGTTAGAAAATTGTTTATAAGACCACAAGCAAATCAATTTCCTTTTTTATAAGAAAGTTATAGTTGATTGACCCATATAGTAGTTGGTTAATGAGGACAAAGTGCCCTAAGATCCCTAAGTGGGCAAGTTATTTATTTTCCTGTGTCTTTTATCGCAAGTGAGTGCTATTGATTAATTACTGAATTTCCTTTTAGGGCCTTCCATTTGTAGGTACTGTCATAGGCAGTGCACTAGAGACAGTGGCAGAAGATGGAATGAGAGGACAGGCGTGAGGGAGAATGCTAACTCTGAGTTGAGTAGTACTTTAATTTCTAGTTACGAAGAAAAAGTCTCAGGATTGTTAGGGGGATTCTTTCACAAGTATTAGAACAGCTGAAGAGTACAACATGTCTGTATGCATACAGCCTCACTTTTGATCAGAAATGTGTTTTGAACATCATTTTAGCTTGATGGTTACATGTTGGTACCGGCTGTGTATTATTGTTAACTTTTATAGATTTATGATTATGACATATATATCTTTACTTTTGTTGACTCATAATAAAGTATTCTCTTAATCTGCACATTATCCTAAGCAAAACTCTCAGTACTGTTTTACTTCATATGATAATCCTTTTAGTCCTTCAGTGTCATTTTGGAAAGGATCTTTGACTCTTATTTTTATTTTAAACTCACAATTTGACTCTTGTATCAGAGCATCAAAGCCAGAAGGATTTAACTGCTTATTGTTTTATCTCTGAGGGAACTGAGCCCCAGAGAAGTGTTGTGGCATGCTCCATGTTACACAGAACTAGGACCAGATCTTTAATGCAGTGCTTCTTAAACTTGAAAGTGCCTCTCAAATATTAGATTGAATTCTTACAGGCTGGTGCACCCTGCTCTAGGTCCCCTGTTTCCCTCCTACAATAGTAGTGTGTAGACAGTGAGTTTATTTTTCATCCTCTTGTCAAATGATGTTTGGTGACCCCAAAACAGGTGAGTTTGGCCAATCCTAGGATCTGGTTAAAAAGAAGATTTTGAATTAGTACAGTTGCAGGCCCAGATTGTGCATTTCTTACATGCTCCTAAGGTGATCCTGGTGCTGCTGGTCCCTGGACCACGCTTTGAGTGGCACGGGAGAAGTGTTCTTCCTGCTTGAGTTCTTTAACGTTTATTAAAAAGTTTTTACCATAAATGTATTATTTGACTTGAGGTATAATAAATAAGTGAATTCTCATCTTATCTTTACAATTAAGAGTGGAAATTAGGTTTTCAGAAGCTAAATATGAAGACATACTAAATTTTAAAATTAAAATTATCCAAATGTTGCAATTTACAAAATGCTTTGACTTTAGAGATTCTTTGATGAATGGAATAGTGTGTTCTGTCTCATTGTAGACTGCCACTGTGGTAGTCTTGGTATAGTTTTATAGTTTATTTTTTCTTAATAATAATTGATAACATCATTAAGATAGCTCTATCAATAATGTGATTTTTAAAAATTAAAAAATGTTTAGTTACTATGAAATTCTGCTTTTAATTCTAGGGTTAGTTGGTTGACTGTTTTTATAACATTTGTATATACAATAAAGTTAACTTCTAAGTTTTATGTTGATAAATATTTAAACTTTAAAGCACTTGAAAATTATTGTTTCATTTTGAGTGAACATAGAAAATTTCATTTCCAGTAGCTTGACTCATAACAACTTAGTCTTATCAATAAATCTTATTTGTTCACTGTTGGTTTTAACTTTACATTCTAGTGAATTGATTTGCCACTCCAGATGGTACTTTTCATGAACACGTCTCTTTGATTTTAGGAGTAGCACTGTAGACTTAAGGAAAAGACCCCTCATTGTGTTTGATGGAAGTTCAACAAGTACAAGCATAAAAGTGAAAAAGACAGAGAATGGGGATAATGATCGACTCAAGCCTCCCCCTCAGGCAAGCTTTACCGGTAACGCCTTTCGAAAATTACCAAATTCCTCTTCAAGTATTTCACCCATAATTTTGTCTTCCAATTTGCCTACGAACAATAAAATGGAACACAATGATAACGACACTAAACAGAACCATGACTTAACGCATAGGAAAGATCCTTCGGGCCCTGTGAAGTCACCGCCTTCGTCCCCTGTTGGAACTACTCCTGTGAAGTTAAAGCGAGTTGCTCCTAAAGAAGAAGCAGAGGCCGTGGTAAGTGTGGGGTGTTTCCATGCTAATAAGAGATGTGAACGAAAGCCCTGAGCTTGTGGCCATGCTACAAGCTGTTCTTGAATCCGTGTGTGAGCTCTCTTATTTTTACAGCCCATTTCTCATGTGCTAGAACCCTGGAGTTTTAAAATGTTTTTAAAAGTACACTCATTTTCTTTTTTTTGTTTAGAATGTGTAAATAGTTTCTTAGGCACTTTCCCTAGATTTTTCTTGTTTAGATTCTTTAACTGTCTTGGAACTAAAATAGAGAAATATTCCTTTGTGAGCAAGGCTCAGCATGTTAAGTGATTTGTCCAGGATCACACATTCGTTAAGTACCATGTAGAACTTCCTCAGTCTGTCTGTTATGCACTTACCTTAAAACCACACTAGAGTCTTTAGGATTTACCACTTGCCTCTCCTGCCCCTCAAATGTTTCTATCTTTGGAAGAATATAGGATATTTAGGAGAATCTACTGAGATGTGCTCTACTTTACTTAAGCATTTGGATGCTTGGATTGCATATCCTGGCAAATTTGGTAGTTATGCAATTTTTTTAGAGTTGAATTTATAGGATGACATATCTACCTGTCTATCTAGCTAATCCTTCCCTAGACTCCTCAGAAAAGTGATTTCACTTTTTTTTTTCCAGGTCATTTTCTTTTTTTTTTTTTTTTTAATTCATTTTTATTGTTAGACTTATTGGGGTGGATTTCACTTTTTAAACATCCATTATAGCCTTTATTCCTTATCTTAGTCTGTTCCGACCACTATAGCAAAAAAATATTACTAACTGGATGGCTCAAACAATAAACATTTATTTATCATCCTGGAGGCTGGGAAATCTGAATCAAGGTGCTGGCAGATTCATTGTCTGGTGAGGAACTACTTCTGATAGTTGCCTCCTGGTCCCTGTATCCTCATGTGGCAAAAGGGACAAGAGCTTTCTGGTGCCTTTTTCATAAGGACACTAATGCCATTCACGAGGGCTCTACCCTCATGACTTAATCACCTCAAACGCCCCACCTCCAAATATCACAGTAGGGGTTCAGTTTCAACATACGACTTTTGAGGGGACACAATTAATGAGGCCAGACAATTTTGTAAACTCATCCTAGAAAATGTGCTGCTACATATCTCATTGCTGGATATCACTATGGTCACCTTTGAAATACTCCACTTGGGAAGCTATACACTGATGCCAGTGCCTAGTCCACCTTTCAAAGCAGTTTTGGAACTCTTTCTGGAATGACCATCAGAGCTGTCATCATACCCAAAATCTGACAATTAAGGTAGCAAACTTGCCACTATGTGCTTATGTGGGCACCACTGTACAAACAACTTTGTAAGGTGTCATAACTGTTAGCATCAACCACTGGTGTTGGTACATAGCTGCCCAATGGGAGTACTTCGAAGGTGACCATAGAGATATTCAGCCATGAGGTATGTAGCACTTTTTCTAGGATGAGTTTGTGAATTTAGTAGTCTGACCTTGTACATTCAGTGTATAACACATTCCTATAGTATATACTTTGGCTTTATTATCTTCGAATTGTGTGTCACAAGGATCAAAACCCTGACAGTTGAAACATTCTAAAATTGTAGATCTTGGAAAAAGAAAGCTACTGTGGATCTGACCAGCCCTATGTTCTTATATTAATTCATTGAATCCTTTTAGTAACCCTATGAAGTGGGCACAGTAGTTATTCCCATTCCCCAGATGAGGAAGCAAGCTTAGATCATTGAAATAAACTTGTCTTGGTTCCAGAGTTAGTTGGTGGCTAGCCTGCAGTTTGAATTCAGGTCTCTTTGGCCCCAGAAGATGCACTTCTTATGACACCATGTTGCTTCCACACCTACTTCAGGCATCTGTGTGGGAAAGAGGAAGATGTCAGCTAGGAGTGGGAGGAAGAATCCACACCTCAAATACTACAATAAGGAGTGAGCTTTGAGGATTGTTTTTCATTCTCTTAAACAGCATTTTTCCACTCAGAAAATTTTAACTTTTCCAGAGGTTTGATTTTTAAAAAAATCTATGCTCATATTAAGATCTTAGATTGTGAGATTGAGGAAGGACATGGTCAAGGCAGGGAGCAGCTCTGAACTCTTGAGTGCACTTAGGGTCACCTGAGGAGCTTCCAAAAACCGACAGGTGGGAACCTAGTCTCCACTTCCTCTTGTGGATTTTGATCTCATTATTTCTGGGGGTTGAAGACCCAGGCCTGGGCTTGTTCATAAGTGCCCTGGATAATTCTCAAATACAGATATTTGAGGACCACAACAAAAAATGAGAGCCAGGGGAGGCTTGCTTACCCTAATCTCCTAAAATCTCCCACCAGATGGCAGTGGTGACCTACCATTAATATGTTGGTAGTAAACTGGGTAGTTTAAAATGTTCATTTTCAGTTATTCTCTGACATTTTTGCAAGTATAAACTGATTTCTGTTCATATCTTTTCAGAATAACCTGAAGCCCCCAGAAGCAAAGAGGAAGATACAACACGTCACATGGCCATGAAGGAAAGTTTCCAGAAATGTAAATACAACTGTAGCTGTAGTTTTTCAAACAAGTTCACATATATTGACAATATTTACAGAGATCTTGATTATTGTGGAATTTTTTTAAGAGATTCAAATTAGGTTCTCAACATAATAAAGACTTTTCTTTCCTTCTCCCCCTTTTAAAAAAAATAATTCTTGCCTTTCATTCCTTGATTGGGAAAGAATTTTTTTTTAAATGAATGGCTTAGCATAAGTCATTTATATTGACCCTAGTCAAATCAGTAGTTGCAAGTCTGGTTTAAAACATCTGATGAATTTTAGAAATTGTTCTCATTAGTCTCTTTCAGTCTGGGGAAATTGAGTTTTTTTTAAACTCATTTATTTTAGAAGTTCACAATTTTTCTTTTCCCAAGCAAAAAAATATAACAGTTCATCACAGTATTTTAGTAAATACTGCCAAACTCACCAAGAAAAGCATATTTGCAGTGCTGCCAATAAACCACTCAGTATACAGATAAAATCGCTGTTCTTTAAGTGCTTCCATTGCTTCTTCCCATAAAAATCTAGAGGGTGTATCAGTGCTTGCTATTGGTCCTTCCCTTGAAATCATAACAAAATTGAGTTCCTATGATTGACTGGTCAGTCTCCCCTGGCCCACCCTTTAGAATGTTTTTGTCATGCAGCAGCCCTGCCTTCTCTTTTCAAGAGCGGTCTGTAATCTCATTCTGTGAACTCAGGTATCTCTCCCTCCTACAAGCATAATGAAGCTGACCTTAAAATCTTCAGGTGAAGTAATCATGTTAGAGGTGGTACCTGCTGGCGGAAAATGTAGCGAATAGGAAGGGGAGGGATAGAATTCTAGAACTTAAGACAGTCCAGGAAGTATAGCAGTGAGGGGGAAGTTCAGCGTGATCAGGAGTAGGCAGAAGAGGAGATACTGAAGTCACTAAGTACAGTGACAGCATGGAAGTGTACCAGCTGGACCATTTCCCACGGGGCTGTCACGCATAGAAGCATCTCCTAAGGTTTTGTGTTTGAGTTCAAGTGGTGGTAGTGTTTCAACCATATAGTGGAAGTTAGTGGGAAAATAGGACGTACCTTATATTTGCAACTTCTAATGTCCAGTTTTCTGCTCTGTATTTCTAACCAAGTGAAAGGATACTTTATACTTTATCCCCCATATGATTGATCTTCAAATTGGAGCTTGCCTTTTCAATACTTTTTAGAGCAGTTTCATTCCTTTTTTGATTTGTTAAAATGAGCATTTGAGTTAAGCTATTGAATAGCCTTACAAAATACTATTTCAACCTTGCAGGTAAGTACTGTACTAAAACTTTAACCCTGCATATCTTAGCCATTCTGCCTTTATCCAGACTGTACGTCTGTACACATAAGACAAAATTGAATCATCCTAAGTGTTGCATAAATTGTTAATATTACAGGAAATTGTTAAATATATAGTTATCTACAGGACTGATATATGTGATATTGTTGAAGAACAAATGTAATCCTATATACAACTTTAAGTTAAGGGAGATTTTTAAAAGTGCAGATTTTAGGGTAGAATGACAAATTATATTTTATATTCATTTGTCCCTTCTGCTTTCATCTGCATTTCTCTCTTAATTAAGGGAGAATTAGCCATTTGACAATTTTAAGTCAGTAGAAACTTAGTTATTCAAAATTAATTTTTAATTTATATGTTTAACTTACAAAGTAGGTTGGTAGTAACAGCTGAACTGTGTAACATTGTTGCTTCAAATTGAAGTTTATATTATGAACATTCAGAATCAATGCTCATATATTAATAGCAGTATATTCTTGAGCTATTTTGAGTTAGAAATGTGGAGAAGCACTAAACCATTTACTATGTGTCTCATATATAATACAAGCCTTTGAGAGCGCTGTACCTTCTCAAGGAGTAGGTACAGCTTGTCTGGAATGTCTTTCTCCACGTAATGAAAACTGAATGAAGGCTATCAGAAGCTGAAGCGTTGGGCATCTTAGGTTTTGAGGTGTTGCTTTGGTGAGCTTTGAGGTTGAGAAGGAATTGATTTGAATGGCTAACAACTTTGGAATACTCCTTACTCACTAACATGGTTACTGTTGTTGCTCTTGGTTCTATAATCCAGTAAAGCCAGTTTTTCTTCTTGGGATAGGCCAATGAATGGCATTCGAGTCAGTGAGTGGCTTCTGTGGTGTCCTTACAGGCACTTTACCACTTCCTGCCATTGGCAGGTGGTCATTGTTCTTTTCTTCCTCTTCTTCTTTGTTCTCTGTTTTCCTTTTTCTCATCCTGTTTTTCCATATTTTTACCTTATTTGCGTCCATCTCTTTCCTCCTTTCTGTAGGCACTAAGCTGCAGGTGTAGGTTGGTAAGTCCTATTGCTTGGCCTGCCCATTCTCTCGGAGGTGGAGACAGGCTGACCCCAGCCCTCTACATCCGAGGGGTCATAGACTTGCTGCATGAGCTCTGGAGGGCACTGAATTGCTTCCCAGTGGCTGTAATGGCAGGACAGTTGACCACAATCTCTTTGTTGACCTAGATGGCATCCAGGCACTTTGGACAGTTGGTTCAGTCACTACCATGAGGCCATGACATTTTTGCTAGTACAGTGGATGCTCCGTTAACTGGCACCCATGGGGATTGGTAGATGTCGGATAAATGTAAGTAGACTCTTTGTTGCCGGTTGCTTGCGTTCCGGTTAACAGAGCGTCTACTGCAGGGGTGTCCAACCTACGGCCCAGGATGGCTTTGAATGTGGTGCAGCACAAATTCTTAAATCATTATTTAATTACTTTTTAGTTATTTTTTTCATTTATTTTTTTCAATCACATTTGACATACAATATTATATTGGTTTCAGGTGTACAGCATAGTAGTTAGCCTTTTATATAACTTACAAAATCCTTATTCTGATACATCTGGTTCCCTTCTGACACCTGTGGCCATTTTTTTTTTTTTTTTTTTTTTTTTTTTTTTTTTTTTTTTTTTTTTTTTTTTTTTTTTTTTTTTTTTTTTTTTTTTTTTTTTTTTTTTTTTTTTTTTTTTTTTTTTTTTTTTTTTTTTTTTTTTTTTTTTTTTTTTTTTTTTTTAGCTCATCAGCTATTGTAATACTAGTGTATCTTATGTGAGGTCCAAGACAATTCTCCCAGTGTGGCCCAGGGAAGCCAGAAGGTTGGACACTGCTGGTCTAATGTATTAAAATTCTTCAGAATTGTAATTATTATTTGGGATAATATTTTGGTTGACTTAAGTTTTGAGAGATGGTTCTGAAACTGATCTAGAGACTCATTCAATAGCAATGACCTTTTCAAAACTTACATTAAGTAAAACTGCCAGTAGATTAAATCATATGTATGTAAGAGCTTCCTCTACTACTGTGGAACTTCAGTAATTTTTAGAGCCTACAAAATGGTCAAAATGTTTTTAAGTGTGCTCTTTTATTAAATGCTTGAGGTTTTGTAATTCAGTACAGAAAGTTTAACCTTGTAATGTACATTTTTTTGTATGTAAAGTCTTTTAAGTAGCCTTATCCTTATTTAAATAAACTGAATAAAATTATTGAGTAAGTCTGTCATTCGTAAAAAGATGGAAAAATACTCTCTAATGACTTTATCTTTTTTTATTTGAGTAAACTCATGGAAGATATCATTCTGTACCTGGATTGATTGGGGTCAGGCATGATTCCTATAGTCCAGCCATGTCTTGGGGCCCCTGCTGTGGCAGTGAGAGTTGCTAGAGTAGCCTGGTGTTCTGGACATCCAGGGGCTGACACACTGACTGCCACTGTGCTCGGAGGGATGGAAACAAGTCCCCCTACCCTCATCCCTTGTAAGCTTCTTAACCCACTAAGACAAGTCAGATTCAGTTGAGGGCTTAATTTGTGTTTGGGGAGTTCTTAAAAAAATTAATTTGTAAACTGGTATCTTAATGTTGGATAGTGAAGCTCTGAATTAACCAAATTGGAAAAGCCTCAGGTAACTTTCTACCTTTAACTTAAAAAGTAGAGCCTTCATTATTTTGTCTGGGGAAGAGACCAAAAAATCTTACTTCCATTTAGAACCACTTCTACTAACGTGCTTTTTACTAACTCTAAGTTGTTATTAAATGTGGTTGTCTTCCCTTTTGTGGCAGAGAAAATGAAGATGTGAATTTAAGTTTCTGCTCCTACAGAGAAGTGGACCATGAGTAATAGATTATTGTAACGAGAGAAAGAAAACCAAGCTTTAATAGTGATGGGGAGTGAAGGGTGAGGAGCTACTTTGAATACAGTGGTTAGGGAGGCCTCTTTGAAAAGATTGTATTTTAAGGGGAGACAGCTATGGAAAGCTTTTGGGAAAAGCACCCTACATGTGGTAGATTTTGATCAAGCAAATGCTTCTGTCACCATTGCAGCCATGACGTGAAAAACACATCCCGCCATCCCGTTTAGCTGCCAGATGACTGACTGCGTGAGTGTCCCAGGTGAGAACACCCCAAATAGCTGACTCCCAGAATCATGAGTGAATAGGATTTTAAGCCAGTAAGTGCTGGGGATGGTTTGCTGCCCAGGTAACTGCCATCACCTGGGATTTAATAGGTTTTTAGAACAAAAAGACTAGTGGGGTCAAATCAGTGAAAATAGGTGCCAAGGGTACTGTAAATGAAGTCAAAGGAGGTAGGTGGGTGCCAGGTTACTTAGGCCATGGTAAGGACTGGGTTTGATTCTAAGAGAAATTGGAAGCTATTTGTTAGCAGTGTTCAGACTTAACCAAGCACCGAGTTTAATCAAAAGACAAGATTAGTTATTTAAGTGTATAATAGCACTGAACATTTTTTTACTTGTAAAATTGTCCAGGTGTTTTGTTTTTTAACCTTTGGGTAAGTGGTTTGAACTAAAATATATTTCTTTGACTAATGATTAAACCTTAAGAGACTGTAAAAAATGAAGAAAAATAGTTTTCATAGATATAAATATACTATCTAGCTAAGCCTTCTGTTACTTCTATTCTGCCCTGCTACATAATTTTTTAAAATTTTAAAAAAATAAACCTTTTACTCTGGAGAAGTTTTAGGTGTACAAAAATATTTCCAAGGCTGTGCTGATAGTTTCCATGTACCACACACCCAGTTTCTCCTATTGCTAATGTACATCAGTATATATATTTGTTGAAACAATCACTATTGGTATGTTATTGTTAGCTAAATAATTTTATTGAGATTTCCTTAATTTTTACCTAATGTCCCTTTTCTGCCCCAGGACACGACCTTAATGTTGAGTGTTTATAACTCCTTTGCCTCACCTGGGCAGTGACAGTTTCTCAGTCACCTGAACTTTTCAGTGAACTTGACAGTTCAGGAACATATTGGTTAAGTATTTTGTAGAATGCCCCTCAATTTGAAGTTGTCTTGCTTTTTGCATGATTAGACTGGGATTATGGGTTTTGGGGGGAAGATCACAAGTCAGGTGCCAGTTCCATCCCATTATATTGAGGGTATATATTATCAACATGACTGTACCACTTTTGAGGTGAATCTTGGTCTCCTGGCCAAGGTACTGTTTGCCAGGTTAAGACAGAGTTACCTCCTTTGCTCCTGCTGTACTCTCTGGATGGAGATTACAAAAGGAGTGGGGAGTTATGGACCACTTTGTGGGCCAAGTAGTTACATAAATTATTTGGAATTCTCTGTATAGGAGATTCATCTATTCTGCCTCATTTTATTGATTTAATAAGTTATGTCAGTGTAGTGTCAGATATGTATGCTTTTGGTTACAATCTAATGCTTTTTCTTTTTTGCTCAGGTTTTTCTGACTTGAGCCATTAAAAACTCTTTCAGTTGATTCCTGTATTCCTTTGTCTTACCTCAACATTGTGTTTTCTTTTGAGCACTTCCTTCCTTCCTTGCAGTTCCAGATGCTCCAGGTTCATTTTGTATTATTTCCTGCCCTAGTCCTAGACTTCAGCTATTTCTTCAAGGAGCCTTGGTTCCTTTTATTGAAGAATGGTATTAGAACCCAAGATCTGGCACTAGGGTGTCATTGTGTCTAGATCATCTCAACTGACAGCAAAGAAATAGATACATAATATATCTATACATATTTTTATATATAACTATCTATAGTAAGCTAAACACGAGTTCAGTCTAATGTCTTCAGCTCTAATCCGTTACCATATGGATCATTGTAGACCTTCCTTACTTGTTGTAACCTCCCACCCCAAAAGTGAGAAACCAGGCTCCCACCACCCACCATCCATTTACTTAATCACTTCCAATACACATGTAGAGTAGTGGCAGAATTGTTAACCTGTGCCCACATGGGGAGCTTTATCAGCTAGACTACACTGATTGTGCACTATTCATTCATTTTGGCTTTATCCCTACAGACTTATCCTTCCAGACTCCACTCATTTCCAGTGTTACTTAAGTCATACTGCTTAAAAAATATATTTGGAGTTTTATCATTTTAATGAAAAAGAATATCAAGTTAACTTTTCTCTATTTTCTTAGTCAAAACAAACAAACTCCCTTGGACAAACATGTCATTCATTCAACAGGGGTTTATTTACTGTATTTTTTTTTTTTAAGTGGTGAAACAAAGAGATAGTTTATTGAGGGGAAAGTATACTCCAAAGAGGTTGGAGCGGGCTCCAGCAAAGAAAGTGGCTCAGGAGCCTATTTACTGTATTTTCACACTCTAAATAAGGAGTTGGAATAATAAGACGTGGTCTTTGCCCTCAAAGGGCTTTACCCTTTTCTTAATCCCAATTGATTCCATCTAAATATTTAAATAATTTGAGAAGCAATCTGAAGAACAATTAATAATTAAGTCACAGTATCCTGTGGACTACATGATTTACTAGTTACGTTTTTGATTCCTTGAAGCCCGAGGAAACGAACCAAACACAGAGAATTGATTTTTCTTTCAAAAGATCCCTCAGAACCTGGGAGCTCTTTTTTATTTATATGCTTTCAGTTGTATAACTACTAATAGGTATCTGGGGTTGAAGTTACACTGCTCTTATTTTTGTCACAGAGATTTATTTATTGTCTCTCAGTTCCTTTCAGGCCTCTGAGGCCTGTTTCTTAGTTTATATACATTTGGCATGTGCATTGCTTGGATATTTCCTTCTCAGTGTTTCAGAAAAACTCATATTCGGAGATGGCATTTCCACCGTAGTCATCTCTATATGTAAGAAAGGAATTTATTTTAGATATAATGCACTTCCTTAAACTTATCAAATAAGTCAAATTTTGGATTTTTCTAATTCATCATCAAACTAAACACAGTGTAATCCAGCACTGATTTCACAAAAGAGGAAGCTAGTGCCCAGATTGAGAAAGCCACTTCTCCGAAGGCGTGCTCTTAGTTGATGGCAGAACAGTGACTAAAACCTAGATCCCTTGCTTTATTTTTTTAAATCAGAGACAGTTCCCTTACTACAACAACCCGCACCCCACCCCAGGAATAAAGTATACAATAGCACCAGATCACAAGGAGGGTCAATTTGGCCAATGGAGAGGAGAGAGACACGGAATATAAACAATTATAGCAGTTGGTTTTATACTACCATCAGAACATTTTCCTCAGAACAATGGGCTAGCATTTGGGAGACCTGGGTTCTGTGTAGTCCTGATAAGCTTCATCCTTCCTGGGCTTCCATTTCCTCTATCAAGCAGGTGCATTTCACTTACAGATCTTGTTTCTTGGTGTTTCAGCTTTACACTTTTCCCTGACCCTCCTCAGTCTGTCATTTAATGGCCAGGCAGCAAATGAGATGTACCCTCAAGTTGGGATGGCCATCACTAAAGATGATTGAGAATTGATTTTATATTTTAAACATTTTAAGTTTCTAAAGCCATGATGACTGATATAAAATACCATTTTTATTCTGCTTTATATAGCTAATTGAAAAAAATCTTTTCAATGGAATTAGGGTTCATTTATTAGGCTGATGATGGTTTGAGGGCACCCCTCTGCTTACACATTGGGTTGTGTCCATTTGTGGTAAGTTAGTGATAATGTTCTAAACACACACTAGGCTTCATCTACGTTGATGACAAGGATTTCTACGCTAGTGTCTTAAGTCCTCCCCCAGTAGCTCTGAGGTCTTCTGCAGACATTTCTTTAAAGTTTTTTCCAGATATTAAGCTTTCACCAAGGACAATATGGAGACAGTAGTAATCATTCTAGTTCCAGAGCCCCTTGTATCACAGCAGACACATGTAGTGAGCTGCTTGCTGTGTGCAAGGTTCATGCAAGGTGACTGCCTCATAAGGGAACTGTTTTTAGTTACTGCAGTAACTGGATTTTCATGGTTTTGGTGGAAGGTAGGCTAGTTTATTAAGAAAGTTACAATATCCTAAATATTCAATATTGTCACAAAGTTGAAGTAGATAATTTATTCTAATAAATATGTAATTTATTCTACAAGCTAGTTATGCATTTAAATTAAAGATTGAAACACTGACAGGTAAAATCAATGTGAAGCCTCAGCATTGCAGAATATGTCACAAAGAGGAAGTAATAACACAATGTTTGTGGTTAGGTTTTCTTAGGTAAACATTAGGAAAAACTTGCTCTGACTTCTGAAATGTAAGGGACAATTCTGCTGGAAAATTGTTTGTTTGTTTTTTAAATCAAAAGCACTGAAGAGCCCATAGGCAAACATCTAAGGGAACACAAGAACCTGGAAAAGTAAGCCATTCTGTTTGATGGGCATCAAAACTGAACCGTTGGTTAGGTGACTTGTGTACAGGAGAGAGCCTGAGCTCCACACTCCACAAGATAGGAAACTTAGTAGCTAAGATCCCAAAGAGCACCTGTCCCATGTAGTAAAGGTGAATTAGAAGTAAACCTTCCCTGCTGAGGGTGGGAAGGAAGAGCAAAAGAGAAAGAATAGGAAAAATAGGAAGGAAGGACAGGAAAGGGAAAGGAAGAAGGGGTGAAGTGGGGTGGAGGCTGGAAGCAAGCAAGCAGGCGCTCATACAGATACTTAGCCAAGAACGTACACCCACAGGACGGCCAAAGCAACGCAGGAAGTGACTTGCAAGTACTTCCAGGCCAGTGATGGTCCAGGTGTGTGGTAGAGGCAGGAAGACACACTCCTTCTAGCCTCAGGAGACACCCACAGATAATTTTTTTAAAGGCAGTGACTAGTGCCAAGTCAGAATTATCCAAGCAGGCAAGGAAACAATGTACCAAGTGTGAATGCAGCAAAAACATCATGTGGTAGACTGACGCCAGGTCTTCCATGTACTAGAATGTTCAGGTAAAGATCAAGCAAGTGTGCTTGCTATATTTAAAGAAAAAGCATAAGCTTTAAAGTTACTGTCCAGTATAGGAAACTATAAAAAGTATAACAATCATATTTTAAATTTATTAAGATACCGTAACATACTATGAAGTGTAAAGTATCTTATATAGCTCAGTGAATGTTATCAATCCATCCATCTATAAACATGTAACCACTACCTAGATCAATATAAAAAACAAAGGCTGGCAAACTTTCCGTAAAGGGCCAGAGAGTACAAATTTTAGGCTTTGTGGACCACACCATGCATAAGTGAATGTGCATGGCTGTGTTCTGGTACCATATTTTTTAAGGGAACAGGCAGTGGGCAGAATTTAGCCCATGGGCCACAGTTTGCTCACCATAATACAGAACATTTCCAGCATTCCCCAAATTTCCCTCCTGTCCCTTCCCAGTCAGAGAGGTCACCATTATTCTGACGTCCATCTCCATAGCTGAGTTTAATCTAACATTTCTTTTATGCACTTTGCTGTATGTGTTTTGTTTCACAATTTAAGTCTTGCTTAATAAAAAGTTTTAATCGCAGAACTGTATTTATTTTAGAGCCAGTCAGAAATATCGCCCAGTGTCGTGATTTCCAACTGGTTGAGGGGATGGGTAGAGCTGGGGTAGAGGCAGGCACGTGTGTGGTTTCCCTCTAACTCCAGACCCCCATTGCCCCTGAGGTGGGTATGGCAGCTCCAATCTCAGTTCACTACTTTGAGGATTTTTTTCTTTCATTTCTGGCTTTCAGCATTTTGACTATGATGTGTCAGGGTGTGGATCTCTTTGCATTTTTTCCTACTTTGAGTTTGCCAAGCTTATAATTTTTAGATTAATGTCTTTCATCAAATTTGGGGACATTTTCAGCCATTAATTCTTAAAACATTTTTTGTCCCTTTTCTCTCATCTCTCCTGGTCCTCCCATTTTATGTATGTTGGTGCACTTAAATGGGGTCTCACGTTTCTCTGAGGATCTGTGCGTTTTCTTTCATTATTCTGTGTTTTACACATTTCATAACCTTTACTGATCTGTCTTCCCGTGCACTGTTTTTTTTTTCCTCCTCCCAACTCAAATCCACTATTCAGTCCCTCTAGTGAATATCTTGCTTTGGTTATTGTACATTTAGATTCTAGAATTTGGCTGGTATTCTTGCTTTAACGAGTAATTGTTAGCAAATATGTTCCTTTAATTCTTCAAACATGGTTTTATTTAGTTCTTTGAACATGTTTGATATATGTTCAGCCAGTGTTTGGTCAGAGGTTGTGCTTATTAATAGGCTGACCAGAGGTACCATTTCAAACAGAACAAGGGGTCCTATTTAAATGGTACCTCTGGTCAGCCTAGCTGAGCCAGTAAGACTTCTGATTTTTGCTGATTGTCTCTGTATGGCCTGGAGAATGCTGTCAGTCTGCCCCTGTCCACTCTGATTGTCCCTGAGTGAGTGCACCCCTGTCTGTGCCCACACTCTTCTGCACCCAAGGGGTAAGTGGGATTCCAAGAGATGTCTTCTTCGATGTTTATTTCCCTGGGTGTCTCTGTTAAACTTCTGGCTGGTCCGCCATTTTGCTTTTTGCTACTAGTAACATGGAGCTACCAGCCCCCTCTTAATTGTTTGCCACCAAGATCTCTACTGTTTTTGACAATCCCTTTAGGAACAGATTTCTCCATTCTTGGTACCAAATACAGTCAGTCCCTTCATACAGAACTGCTGTTCACAGAGCTTGCCCCCCTGCACCTCCCCCACCTCCCCAAGCTGGACAGTGTCCTGCTTCTCCTGGGGAACACTCCTCCACAAGTAGGGGCTGGGAGGGGAGACCTGGTAGCCCCTGGTCTCAGATTGCCCTCCTCCTGGTGGGGCACCTTCACCCTGTGAGCAGGCTGCATCAGGGCCAGTCGGAACCCCAGGATCTTCAGCTGCCACACCTGGGGCAGAGCCCTAGATCAGGAGGAGCCCTTCCCTTCTTGGCTGCTCCCACCCAGAATAAATGGCCCAGAGTAGAGCTTCTGTCACAGGAGACTAGGGAGTCAGGGCAGGATGGGTTTCAGCTGTGGCTCTAAGGCCAGGAACTTTCACTGTTCTTATTAACATGCAGATTTTCCTAAATGAATGTTTCTCCATTTGCTGAATTGCCCTTAGAGGCTTTGGGCCTCTGACTCTTCAAACCAGTAAGACTGTAGCCAGTAACACAGTTTTAGATACTCTATTGGGCCTGCTCTTTGATAAAGGCCAGAGAAATGGGAAACTCATCCATTGTCATTCTCCACACGTCCACTCCCCTCCTGGTTTGGGTCATGCTTCAGTGTTTTCAAAGTTTTAAACAATATTTGGTCCAGAAGGGTTGTTACTTGAGGGAGGGTAAGTCCAATGGGAACACCTAACTATCAGGGGAACTCCCCCTCCCCGTTAATTTAAGTTGGGCAGCTTAAGGTGGATGTGTCTCGTGTTTCTGTGGTTTTAATGAGAACAAGTAAAAAGAAATTTGGAAAGCTTTTACCTTTTTAAATTTTTTTGGAATTTTACTATTTTTTATTTTAAAAGCGCTTCTGCAAGAATGCTTTTAATTTTATATTATGAAGTAGGAGGTGGGAAAGCAATTAACAAGGGAGTAGCATTATTCTTTTTAAGCAAATCCTCAAACTAACTATAAACCTGGAAGACCTGCCTCAGACACTGTCAGACATTGCTCACAGTGACTGGCATACAGAGTAAGCTGACAACGTGTGCTTTGGCATAGATGGGAGTTGATTCCCACCAGATTATTCTACTGCACAGCATAGCATTGTATCATACTGTGTTAGAAAACTAAGGATAACAGTTCACTATTGTTGACATTCTAAAGAGAAATATACAATGTGCTATCTCCCAGATTGGCTCAGTGCTTTCCAATTGGATAGTTTCCTCTCCAACAGGACTGCTGCCACACTGGGAGCTCAGAGTATTAACTTTACAGCAGTGATCTTCGGTCTCTCGCTCTCTGTTCTTACCATCGGTCTTAATCTTTTCGGAGACATTTAACTGAAGGCTTCCAGTGTGGCCTAACTTGCTCAGGTGTTGAGAATATACAGAGGAACAAGATGTCCTCTCTGGCCTCAGGTGGTGTATCCTTTTGCAGTCCTTCACTTTATGGAAGAGAAGGCAGGTCATTGTAAGAGATGGATCCATGACGGTGGGAAAGCACCGAGCTCTGTCAAAGACAGCGACCCCAAACTGCCTTCACTGTAATTAGCTCCTATTCTGGAGCATGTGACACTGCATCAAAAGTGCAGAGGATTAGGTTCTGAGAGAGAAAGAGGTTGGGAAAGGGGCATGAAGAAGGGAAGGTAGCAAGGAAGAGCTGTGGTGCTGCCCGAGGGCTTTGTTTGAAATAAAAGGTGTGATGCCATTTCATTTAACTCAGCCAGTGCATGAGAACCCGTACTTCACACAGTCATCAGTGGAACATGCAGTAAAGTGTCATTTATTCTTAGAACTTAATGTTTAATCATTATTCCCCACACTGTGCCTGGCAAAAGATTTTGTTTTGGATAACTTTATTGTAAGCAATATATTCTTTCTTTAGATCTCACACAGTAGGAAGTTACACAGTCGTAAACACCAACTCTTCATTACCTTATGCAGTTTGGAAAACTTTCAAGTTCGTGACATGTTAATTGCACTTAAAAATTAAATAGGTAGTGAAAGAAAGATATATTTATAAAGATATTCAAAAGGATTTTTACACTTGGATTTGCCTTGCTTGAATCCAAAAATTCAAAACCATCTTTCCACCTAAGGTTTACATAAGGATTTTTGCCTTCCCGGGGATTGAACTAGTACAAATAATTAAAGGGTTTAAACAAATGTGGGTATCAGTGAGAAGCACAAGAAGAAAGTCTCGGAGTGGCTGGTGGAAACCAGAACGCAATATTGTCTGGTTGAGAAAGAAAATATATAAATCTGTGTGTTTTGCAAGCAGCAATTTGTGTTGACTTCAGATGTCTTTCCCGCAGTCAGGGCACAGGATGTCATCCCGTTCTGTGAGGAAGCCTCGGCCCACCAGGGACAAGGAGCACTTCTTACAGTTAAAGCAGTCATTGTGCCACTGCCGTTCCTCAAAGGAGATGTACTTTGTGCCGCCAAGTCCTGTTAGTAAAGAAAAATAACACTGGATGAAGAGAGAAAGGGAATATTGCTAGTCAGAATCAGCAGCTGGGATGGAAAAAGGAGTTCTGGTTTGATCCACTTCAAAGTTGGGCTTGTGTAGTATGGACAGTGTGAGTTCCGGGTGTGGGATCCATAGATAACTATGCACAGCCTTGAGCCGCTCATAAATATCAGGAGAAACACATGTAGACTGGCTCCAAAACTATATGATAAATATTATAAAGAGTCTGTTGTGTGTACAGTAGACTCTCAGTTAACCGGCACCCATGGGGATTGGTAGATGCCGGATAAATGTTAAATAGACTCTCGGTTAAGTGGAACTCAAAACAACCAGCACTTTTAAGCAACCAGCAAAGCAATTCTACCAGTTGCATGAGTTCTGGTTAACGGAGAGTCCACTGTATTTGTTTTTCCCACCAGAATGAAACTCCATGAGACTGGAAGCTGATTTCTCTTGTTCCTTCACTGGCTGCCTCATGTCTGACACCATTTTGTGACTTTATGAATGAAATGGCAAAGGAAGTACTGAAGAAGAAAATGTTAATTTTATCTGGAGTGGCCAAGAAAGACCTCACAAAAGAGATGATACGTAGGTGGAGGAGGAGCAGATACATGAGGTCGGACAGTTAATTTCACAAACTCACTCTAGAAAAAAGTGCTACATACCTCACTGCTGAATATCACTATGGTCACCTTCGAAGAACTCCCCTTGGGAAGCTTTGCATCGTTGCCAGTGCCTGGTCCACCCTTCAAAGCAATTTTGAACTCTTTTTCTGGAATGGCCATCAGAGCTGTCATCGTACCCAAAATCTGACAGTTAAGTTCACCAACTTACACTGTGTGCTTACATTGGCAGCACGGTTATGACACCTTAACTGAGTTGTTTGTTCAGTACAAATAGCAAAGCATTTCAGTTCAGGTGCTTGACACTTGTTTAATTACTAATTCTTTTTTTTTTTTTTTTTTTATATGTGGGTAGTTCCCTGGCTGGGAATCGAACCCAGGCTGCAGCATTGACAGTGCCAAAGCCTAAGCCACTACACCACCAGGGAACTCCCTTAATTACTAATTCTTATCAAATGTTGGAGGTACATTGCCTGCCTGTTACAAAATAGTTGGCCTGTACTGCCACAGAGCCTTCTGAAATTAAGTGGAATCAAATACATGGGATTATCTTAGAGTTGTGAATCAATTTTTGGGAAATTTAGATCATGAATTCCAATTACAGAGAGTTATTTCTAGAAATAAGGTTGTATCACCAGATTAAAAACATAGTAACTACACTGACTACTCCATTTTTTAAAAAAATAGTTTGAGGTCTCATACTGGCATCAGCAGTCTGTAACTCAAACAGTTAGTTCTTTTTGTAACTTAATTGGCAAGGCTGATGTTGGACACTAAATCCTTTTGCATGGGTGAGAACTAATCTCTCAGCTAGTTTGTGACCAGGCTGGAACTTGAACTTCTCCTGTAATGCAAGTTCTTGTGGTCTTTCTAATATCACACTAGTTCTGCTACACTAACAAAGCTTTTCAACTCTTCTTAAATTAAAGCTTTAAAAGGAGAGTTACACTGAATAAGCAATGTTACCAGAATATTGATTGCCTCTAATCCTAGACTCACAAAGGCTATGAAAGACCTACAGATCACGAGCCCTAACCCTGAGGCAGAACCAAACCTGTGATTTGGGCCAGTGGGTCTCCAACTTTTCTGCATATTTGAGTAATGTGGGAAGCTTTTAAAAATTGTAATGCTGAGCCCACGCCCAATGAAATCCTGACCCATGCAGCAGTAACTTTTAAAGCTCCCCCGGTGTTGTGAATGTGTAGCCAAGTTGAAAACCAGTGGTTTACGCGATACCTTGATTAGGGGGCCTAAGCTGCAGGGCACTTTTAAGACACAGGCAGACCTCATTTTATTGTACTTTGGCTTCACTGTGCTTCAAAGATGTTGTGTTTTTGTTTTTTTTTTTTTTTTTAACAAATCTTAGAGTTGTGAATCCAGGAGCAAAAAGATTGCAGTGGTCTGGACTGAACCCGCAATATCTCTGAGGTCTGCCTGTGGTTGCTTTGCTTTTCAGCACTGTGAGTTCACTGAAAAGCCAAGCAACAGCTAAGAAGCCCTAGAGTTTCTACCATTCCACGTGCCTTCTTTCTCCCTCCTCTGATAAATCCTGCTACATTGTAGGGCTGGGGCAGGGAGTGGATGAAAAAGGGTGGTAGTGACAGGAGCGGCGCTGGGCAGCTGTCTCTGGTTGAAAGCTCCTTTTAGAAATGCCACTATTTCTGTGAAATGCCGGCAGAGAGGGCAAGTGATAGACATGAGAGCCAAAGACAACCCCAGGGGGACAAATCCTCCTAAGGACAAGATATACAGTAGACTCTCCACTAACTGGAACTCAGGCAACCACCTCTCAAGCAACCAGCAAACTGGTTGCTTAATATTTTGCCGGTTGCTTGAGAGTGCCAGTTTGAGTTCCAGTTAACGGAGAATCTACTTACATTTATCCAGCATCTATCAATGCCCATGGGTGCCAGCTGACTGAGAGGCTACTGGATATACAATGAATTCTCACAATTTGAGATAGTTATGTTCTATGAAGTCACTGTGAACAACGATTTAGCAAACACCGAACCCTTGTTCCTAACAGAAATACAGGGTTAGGGTCCTGTGAGCCTCTGGTCACATTTTTGTCGACCTATCAATACATACCCTTGTTTTATGTCTACATCTGGTTAATAGATATTTAATATATATTTAATATGTATTGTTGACTCATTAACTTTGAACTTATGGCCAACAACACCGTAACTCAAGCCTGATGGAAGCTTATCTAATTCACAAGGCACCTCACAGCCTTCCTGGGTGCAAGAACACAGCACTTCAGCTGTCCTTGGAGATCATTTTAAACAGTAATGCAAAAAAAAAAAAAAAAAAAAAAAAAAAAAAAAAAAAAAAAAAAAAAAAAAAAAAAAAAAAAAAAAAAAAAAAAAAAAAAAAAAAAAAAAAAAAAAGCACTAAACAGACCATGAAAAGTGTCCTTGTTTACAATGTGAGTTGAAAGAAAAGGCAGAATGTTGCCTCGTTCCACCCTGACTCGGAAATGCATGCGTCATATGACTCAAAATTTTCGCCACTCTGCATATCTACGAATGACGTGAAAGCGCCGTGAAGTACTGATTCTGGAGTTACAAATACATGTTAGTGAGAAGGCACATTTGCAAATACGGACTCTGCATAATGAGGATCAACTATTTATGTGTGAATCACTGCAACAAAACATTAAAAAATAATTCAAATATATTTACAAAAATCATTTAAATTTCAAGAAAAAAGTACTAAGTAAGAATTTATTAGAAATGTAGTCTAAACTTGTAATCTTGTACAATTATTTGGGAATCTGGTTAAAAGTACATTTTAGCTACAATTTCAGAGTTCCTCTGTAGGTTTCTGAACATTAGTGACTGTATTTCAGAGAATTAACTTTCTTGATTTAGAGGAAAGTTTTCATTCTGTGTCTCTAGTGTTTTTTCTTTTTTTTTTTTCAGTGCTTACAAGCATAATAACTACAATTAAGACACATACCTGATACTTTACATTTAAAAGTGCTTTTATGTAGGTTACGTTGCTTTATAAACATTCACTTCTACAGAAGTTACTGTGAAAAGAGCACTATGTTAGGGCAAAAGACTACATTTCTTCTTCTAAATGCTGACAAAGGAAATCTGATATATAACGGCTGTAATTGGATTTCTTAACCTAGAAAAATTTAAACACTATGCTTCTTTTCTTTATATTTTAATTCCATATGAAAATATGAGCTCTGGATTATACGTGAGAGAATTGTTTTAGTGACCTGGGGACTTTCTACACAGGTGAGTTAGCTCAGTTAGGTTCACTCAGTTCTATTCTGAGGAAAAAGACAGTCAAGGACAAGCGCCTAGTGCAGAGCAGGTGTAAAATTACATTGCGAAGCTACACAGGAATGCTGTTTGGCCAGGCCCTGTGTTTCTATCGCATGTATCTGCCATCCGCCCCTGATAGGGGCCAACTGACTGTCACAGGGAACTTCCCCTGTGCCACTGTAGAATCTGACACACTTCCTGGTGGGCCCAGTCACTGACTTCTGTGGTAACACACCGTGAACATTTCCAGGACTTTAGTCTGACCAGCCATCTGTTCCCCACACTGTACTTCTTGGCATGCATAATAGTTGAGTCCAGTGCCTGGTCTGCCAGTCTACCAGATTTGGGGCTCTCACTTTACCCAGCCCTGTGGGGGATATGAAAGAACTCCCTAGCACGGTGCCCTCTGCCGTCGACGGCTGTGGCCTTGTGGTGGAAATGTCTCTCCAAGACACTGAGGAGCATCTTCAGGAACCCAGGAGGGCTGCTAAGCCTGAAAATGCCAGTTTCATTGTGCTTATGTGGTTGTCATGCACTCACAGACTGCAGTTTTAGAGACAATCCAATGAAATAAAAAATAGTGAACCTCTTGAGAGCAGTCCATTCATAGGTTTTCAGTGATCAAGTGAGCTGGAGGGCAAGTGGTTACCTACTGAGGGGTCCCGTGTAACAGGAGAGCAGTTAAGTAGAAAGTGGGCTCTTTAAAACCTTGCTAAGGCCTGGAGGGTCTAGGTACACAGGCAGATCTTGCTTTATTGTGATTCACTTTATTGAGCCTCACAGATATTGCAATTTTCTTTTTTGTTTTTGTTTTTTTTTCGCTTTTTTTTGGTATGTGGGTAGCTCCCTGACTGGGAATCGAACCCAGGCCGCAGTGCTGACAGCGCCAGCGCCGAAGCCTTAAGCCACTACACCACCAGGGAACTCCCAAATATTGTAATTTTCACAAATACAAGGCAAGACCCTCCACCAGCAAAAGGAGCTGACATATTCGCTGTACCGTGGTGTTCAGGACTGAGCCCGCAGTATGTCTGAGGTGTACCATTATACACATATTTACATGCTAGAATCTTACACCTCGTTCCACCTGCAAGTGGCCCCGTGAGGCAGAGCACACGGGCGGGGACCCTCAGCACTCACCGCTGATGGGGTTGGTGCATCCGGCACACTTCTTGGCGTACAAGTCGCAGAAGCAGCTCAGGCAGTAGGCGAACTCGTCCCGGGACGTGAAGCGCTGCCCGGACAGCGGCTTCTTGCAGGCTGTGCACACAAAGCACTCCCTGTGCCAGGGCTGCTCCCGGTAGGTGACGCCCCCGGCGGTGATAGGCTGGAGGAAGCAAGAGGGCAGATCAGTGCCCAAAGCAGGGTGGCCTCTGTTCTTAGGACACTTCCTCATTCTCAGCTGTTGCCACTAGGGGGCGCAAGACACTCACCCAGAAAACTACTTTACAGACTTCACAGTCATCCCTTTAGGAACCTTTGCACTGCTGCAGACCCTGGGTTTCCCGCTTGTGACATGGGTACTAAGGTGTCTGTCTTCAGCCTCTTAGAGATGCTGGGGCTCCAAGGCCCAGGCAGCTACACTCCAAAGAGCAGCATTGCTTCCTCGCAGTGCAGAGCGGGTGACAACCGGAGACCCACCAAGGAGATGTGGGTTCGAATCCTAATCCTACTCCTCACAGCCCTGTGCCTATGGGCAAGTTGACTGTAACCATGTCTGTGCCTCCAGGTGGTAGCCTCTCAAACACCACATACAATTCATGTATCTGTTGCGTGTGGAAGAGGTTAAAAGTGCCTGCTGAGGCTGTGGGAAGGGGATGGGCATCTTGGGAGGTCAGGGAAAAATAAGCCCACAGCCTTCCTTCTCACCTTGTCTTGCAGTCTTTTTAATATTTGTGAGAAGCCAGATGTACCAAAACGGGTCATCAATACCTCAATTTTACCTAGTGCTTTCCTTTTCATAGTGTTGCTTTCCATACTCATTTAGCAAATGGATGAAGGAGCTGAGTAAGGTATCAGAGGAGTCAGGGTGGGTCTCAGCTTGGCAGAATGATGGCATGGGGAGAACAAGTAGAAATGCCTTACATTAGCACTTTTATGCAGTGTATTTTGTAACACTGCTCTATCACCCAGTGCCTCCCTTAGTCCTTACATATGTGTAACGGTCATTACATAAAGACAGGTACTATTTCCATTTTGCAGATGAGTAAACTGAGACCTAAAGAAATTAAGTGAGTTGCCTGAGAATTCCTAGCTAGTTAATGACCAAGCAGGAACCAGAATTCAGGACTTCCTCCTATCCTGTAATCTTTTCATTAAACTATAAACCATTCATAATCTTCCTACAAATGTTCCTCCTAGGAACAGAATTTATGCAAAATATTGGGGTGCAAGGTATCTACAGACTACAGCAGGCATACAGATGTGAGATGCTTCCTCCGCCTGGTATACAGACTTCATCTCCCCCCATCTGCATTCCATGCCCCATATTTCCACCCCATGTCCCCCAGACAACTCAGATGTCTCAGCACGGGTGTTGCTTTCTTAGAGAACGTTCCCTAAGAAACCCACTCCTCATGTTGGCTCAGGTTCTCCCAGTATACTCTGTTAAGAATGTTTTCCTCCAAAGCACACTTGTCACTAAGTACTTGAATGCTTGACAGCAGAGTATATACCCACCCAGACTGTTTCAAACTTGTCCACCATCGGACCCTGATGCCACTGGGTGCCTATCACAGCAGGAGGAATGGGTGCTTCTGGCATGAATGCTCCCGTGTGTACTGATAAGCACACACACAAAGGTGTGCAGCCCAGGAGGTGGGCAGCCCAGGAGGTGTGCAGCCCAGGAGGTGTGCAGCCCAGGAGGTGTGCAGCCCAGGAGGTGGGCAGCCCAGGAGGTGTGCCTTCATTTCCCCAGCTGAATAGGAGGATAAGGTGGGGGAAAAGATGGAAGAAGAAAAGAGCAACAAAAATGCACTGTCTGTGGGTCTTGATGAGAAAAGCAAAACGAAACAAGAAGGGGGTGATATAAACCCAGGAATGAGAGTTCCATGTAAGGACAAAGGGAAAAATAACAAACAGCATAATCAGAAGAGGGGAAATGGGGACAAATGGAATTTGAAATGGTTAAGAACAAAATGGAAATGAGACAGAAGGAAACTAGAGAGAAAACCTGAAGAAAATGAGTAATAGTCTGCCCTTTGTGGAGTTGCAGGGCAGGTGGGGCGTTCTAGGGGAGCCTAACCCAGGACAGGGCACAGCAGTGGGACTGGGCAGGGCCCCTACCTGTGAAACAGTGCAGTCAATAAAAGGGGCAGGAGCCAAAGGGTCCAGGCTAAGCTCTACACGTGGCACTGCCCAGGGCAAAGCTGACAGTGCAGACAGAGGTGCCATTTACTAGGCTGGCACAGCCTTAACAGTTTTGAGACCCGTGTGTGTATAAGAGTAGGAGGACACACTGATGCAAACTGTGCTACACTCTGAAGGGCACAGAGAGTGACAGAGCAGGCGGGAGTGAGATGGCTTCCTGTAGGTGTGAGGTTCCTTTTCTTTCTCTAACATAATAGAACCATGGCAGACACAGCACATAGGTGACTGGATAAAGGTAATTAATGGTGTGCCTTCTACCCATGAGGCAGACGTTTTCCTCCTTCCTTTTCTCCTTTCTCTCTCTCCTCCCTAAGTTTAGCAGTTGGCTTTTTTTTTTTTTTCAAGGAGAACAGTGTAACGAAGACAACTTTGGGATAATAAGTTTTCCTTTTCTTTAACATTGTCATAAATGAGCAATTGTTTAGAAATGTTGCAGAACAAGGAAGCGATAAACCATTTTTAATCTCAGCTCACAACAGTGCTCATGTCTATGAAAGAAGGATGGGGACACGGGTGCAATGGACCAGATGTACAGAAGCACATCAGAATTATGGAATGCAAGGTAAGACAGGCATAACTTTCACGCCATTCGTGCGTTAACATCTGTAATCGCTTTCAGAAAGGGTGAGATGACAGGGGCCATACAGCCAAACTGACCAAAGTGTGCAACATCCGAGGGACAAAACGATACCTTTTGGCACTGAACGCACTGCAAAGCATACTGTTTCTCATAGCAGGGTACACAGAAATTCTGATCGTCCTTAGGGATGAAGCTCTTGGTTCCAATTGGCTGTTGGCAGCGATGGCAGATGAAGCAGGTCTCATGCCAGCTGCTGCCCTTATACTCCATCTTGCGGGTACCTGTCACGAGAGTCAAGAACAGAGCAGTGCTGCTGAAATGACTGGCTTGGGGTACCAGCAGTCAGCATTAAGAATCCGCCAGCACCTAGTTTTGTGACCACGGTGAGCCATTCTAGCTCTTGAGGGCTTGCCTCGAAATGACAATCATTTCTATTTTGTAGAGAGGAGGCTTTGTCTTGTAGTTTGTTGCTACACACTCAGCTCCTAGAACACTATCTGTACATACCCAACATTTATTTGTTGAACAAGGTGATTTTGAAAATGACATGAAAAAATTTATCTTTCTCTTATTGCAAAATATAAAGAGAAATCTGGCACAGCTCAGACTCATCCTTATGGAGGATGAGTTCTGGAGCAGAGGGACCTGTTAATAAACACCCCTGTGCTCCCCAGTAGGATGGAAATGGTAGGGGTGTAAAGGGACCTAGACTGTCAAGCCCAGTTCAGCAGGGAGCCTGTACCTCACTGAGTTCACGCCACTGTGGTATAAAACAAGCTGTGCCAGACTTAGTGGTCGCACACTGCGCTAAGTGCTATCACTAAAATGCACATGTGTTACTTGTACATCCCATTTAGTAATTTTCTGATCTTAGCGCGTGACATCCACTTCCTTCTGAATAACTATTATTATTTGATACGTTCAGATCATTGCTTCAAGTAGATTAAGCGAAACGCTTTTTGGTTCACCTCTGCCCCCCACCCCCAAGCCTGATTCACAGCAACACTTGTGGATGTTTTCCTGTACTTTACAAAAAAGAAGTGTGTATATTTATAGGAAGAGATGATTTAAGACAGACACGTATGTGGGCACCTTTGGTATGAAGCGGAAGGACAGATTTGGGGAGGAGGAGCGTGATGGCTGAGGAAGCCGGAAAGCACCGGCGCCAGCACACGACCCCCAGCCACACCCGGACGCAGCCTGCTTTGCAGCTGAAGCTGCTTTTGTGCTGCAGTGGCCGAGCTGAGTGCTGACACAAACTGCAAAGCCCCAAACGTTAATCTGGTTCTTTATGGAAATGTTTTGCCAACCCCTGGGCTCAAGTAAAGGATGATTACTGTAGTGTGATGGGCAGATGGTCAGACTTCAACTTGGACCAGCCAATGAGGGGGAATCTGGCCGGAAGCAGGGCTGCCTGCTTTGGGACTAGGATAACAGGGGCAGCATAACGCAGATGTCGATAAACTAGTCTTCAGTTCCAAGTTCAAACATCATATGGTCAAAATGGCAAGGCTAATGGCTGTATTTTAGCTGTTTGGAAGGATGGTGAGATGCCCATGACTCAAGGAATTAGGATATGCACTGAGAATCATTATGTGATTATTTTATTAGATGTCATTTTGGGACCCTTTCCTCAGCTTCCTATACTTTCAAAATCAGACATTTGGGCACCACCTCCCGTAGAGTATATAAAATACTCAGGGAACTTGTGTAGGGGGCACACAGTGACCTTCCAAGATATGGAATTCAATTGCAGGGTGATGAATCCTGGAATGAGAAAAATGATAGTAAGGAGTTTAATTTCAAGCAAAAATGGTGGAAGGATTTTGATGTAAATTCTAACATGGTTTACTGTGGTCTCTGGGAGTTTAATTTCCCATGCATTCTTCATCACTTGTGATTTTAATCTCAGACCTTCCCTCTGATCAAGCAGCACCAAGGATTTTGTCAATGAATATAGGGCAATTATGCTACTCACTGAGAACACCATGCAAGACCATGTAAGTGCATTCTTGTTGTCTTCTGAAATAAGTTTTCTATCAACATCAGTGCTCAGGAAACTGTCCTGCCCCCAGCAGGGAATCCACTGGGCATTTCCACCCCAAGGGGGCAGGGGGTGGGGGTGGGGATGGTGGACCAGGTGGTGCCCATCTGAGAGGTGCCCTTTACCCAGACCTGTAGCCGTACTATAAAAGATTGCCAGCAGGTGGCAGCAAAGTCCCTTCTTCCAACAGAGTCTGCACTTTAAAAAATAAAAAATTTTCGGAGAATTTCACATCGTACTCGAAGATGTCTGTCTGTCTGCATCTAAAAGGCCAGTTATTTAGTGCCATGCTTCCTAACCTGCTGATCAGACTAATTCTCCAGCAGAGGGTAGGAGTGTCTTCTGATTGAAATAAGCCGGTGAGGAACCAGAAACTCGAAGGGTTCCTGACAGCGTGAACCTGCTCAGAAGCTGTAGTGAACCTCCCAGAAACCTCAGCAAACAGGGCCTCAGCATCTGGAACCCTAGCAGTGTGGTTTGTGACAGAATCCTGGTCTTCTGACTGCGTCAAGGATTTGACTTTTGTCGGGTGTGGGCCCCAGAGGGCGACTTTTTCATTCAGTCCCTGCCTCCTGTCCGCCTATGCCTGTGCTCTGTATTGGTATTCATTTTCATTTGGTTGTAGCACTTTCAAAAGTAAAAAATTTTAGGAAAATTTCACATCCTACTCTAAGATGTATGTCTGTCTTTACCTAAAAAGCCAGTTAAGTTATTTAATGTCATGCTTCCTAATCTCAGTGCCGCTGTTGCTCCAGGAAGCTGTGCCTTGTTGCCCGTACACCCTGGTCCACTGCTGTCAGAGCGGCAACAGCTGGGCATTCCTACGGGTTCCAGGTGAGTCTCCCTGAAGACACACTCCGGAGGGCCAGTCTCGCTCACCATTCCACACCTTGCATGAGGCGTGTGTTCCTTTAGCTGAACCGCCCCCCGCCTTCCCATTCACACGGACAGCACCTTCTGCTCACTCGGCTTGAGCCTAAATGCATCAGCCTGGGCTGTCCTGCCTAAAGCAGCCCGCGGGTCTTCCCTCCCTTCTCTTCTCCCCCATCGCTCCTGGCGCTGTCCTCATGCAGTGAGAGCATCCGGGAGCTGGGCCCCGGCCCATGGGTGCCCACTGAGCACAAAGCAAACATCTGCTGGGCTGTGACGAAAGCCAATGCCCAGCCACGCTGTTTTCCAATCCCACAGACAATCACGAGTGGCACTTCCTCAACACAGGAAAAATCGGCTACTAGAAACCCCCGCCTCCCCCTGCACCGGCCCTTTAGTAAGTGCACCCCAGCCTCACTACTGTCCCGCTCCAAGGGGAGCCCACAGAGGATGGGGCGGTTACCCCGCCAGGGGCTCACTATGCCCTTGGCCCCTGCAGACTTCAGGTTTGGCATCTGTAACATGAGGGTTAATAGAAGAGACTGTGGACCAGTCAGTGTTCAACTTTTACGTGGTGCTGATGGCGAATTTTTTTTTTCTTCTCGGTAAGCACCATGAACAATGGAAGGTGTGACTGTTAATTTTATATGCCAACTTGTCCAGCCCACAGGACCCCACTGTTTGATTGTACACCAGTCTAGATGTTGCTGTGAAGGTGCGTTATACATGTGATTGGCATTTAAATCAGTAGACTTTGAGTAAAGCAGATGACTCTCTATAATGTGGGTGGGCTTTGTCTAAGCAGGTGAAAGCCTTCAGAACAAAGCCTGAGGGTTCCCTCAGCAGGAAGAAATTCTTCTCAAGACAGCAACAGAGGAACCCTGGCTGAGTTTCCAGCCGCTGCCCTAGGAGGTTCAGGCTCAAGGCTGCAGCATCAACTCTGAACTGAGTGTCCAGTCTGCAGGTCTGCCCCATGGGCTTTGGGCTTGCCGACCCACCAATTCCTTATTACAAATCTGTCTGTCTGTCTGTCTGTCTCTGTCTCTCTCCCTCTCTTTCTCTGGAGAACCCCAACTAACACAGAAGGTCAGGACAGGTGGAACTTCAAATACCCAGGAAACATGGCTGTTTTTTTGTCGTGTTGGTGTGAAGGGTTAATGTATTGAATAGCCTCTGCACTGAGATTGTAAAATAATTTCCAAGAATCATTGCAGACTAACTTCTGAGACTTACATCTTCTCCTCTGACACTGCCAGAAAGGGAAATGGAGTCTCAGTGAGGGATAGTGACCAGTGAGAAGTCAGATCCACAAAACAGGAGCCTGGAAACCAACCTCTGCCAGCTTGTCAGCTTTCTCTGAGGACCGAGAGTTCAACAAAGGGACACCAAAGTGAGGGACAGGCGAGGACAGACAGTGCGGTGGGAACAACAAAAGCAGACCAGCTCCGATGTCCTGTGGCCCGCTTACCACGCAGCCAAAATGGGACCGAAGTTCAAGAGGCATCTGAGGAGTTGGAGGGAAACAGGCCGAGTCACAAAGGACACGTGCTCCTGCCGGGGGCACAGGAGGAAATAAACTTCCTATTGTCACCTGTGCTGAACTGGTTTTGCATTTACAGTAACTCAGTCTAGCAGGGGTGAGGAGACCAAGGTCCCAACAGCTCTAAGTGGCTCAAGTCACAGTTACTGGGGACACCAGCCCCCTGACCCTGCATCCAGCTCACTAGCACAAGTACCAAGCTACTTCACTGGAAATGACCCAACACGGCTGCACTACTACTAGAGGTTGTGTGTGCCTGGCTCCACGAGGGTTCGTCTTGTGTGTCCTCCATTTTTCCACCTTCAAAGTTAACCTCCGCTACAGAAGTGGGCAGGTTAGTGGCGTCCATACCCGTAGGTCCCCCATCTGGTCCAAAAGATGCTCAGACTGCAGTGCGGCACACTGGGCAGGGTCCTAATCATGCTTGGCCACTAACTGAGGCCTGGGTAGGCCACTGCACCTTCTGGTCTCTTCACTGGTGAGTGGAGACAGGGGAACTTGAATGTCATTTAAGCTTAAAACTGTTAATGCGTTTAGTTCTCCTTCCAAGTGCGGGGCCCGGGGCATTCTTCTTTAACACTTGCATGGTGCACTACTGCCAAATGAACCCCAACTCCCTTCTTAAAGACCTCAGCTGTCCCTACGGGCTCAGCAGCCACCTCTGTGGATGCTATGTCGACCTGTGCACCTCCCACCAGTCCCTGAGGTCCAGCTTAGTTAGCCCCACGGCCTGGGGGCTTCTCCTTTGGGTTCCCCCAACCCCTCAGGAAGACTCCAGTCGTGACCAGGTCCTCCAGGTGGAGCAATGAAGGGAAGGAGAACAGGAGAAACAGGGTCACTTGCAAAAGGGCAGAGCACTGCTGAGGAAGAGCAAACAAACAACAAGTCCAGAAGGGGAATCCAGAGGATGCAGAAAGCAGGACAGAGAGCCCGCCCCAAGGCTGGGGAGTACGTGAACGTGGGCACTGTGACAGGGAGACAGAGGATGTGAAGGAGTCTGCCACGACCCACCCACGGTACTTTCCGTGGGTTCCTGTTGTGAAAACCTGGTAAAGGTTTAAGTTGTTGTTCAATTGCTTTGTAGTTCTTCTTGTGCCAGGATAGTTAAGTCTGCACGTGACTCCCATGGGACAGGACCGCCTTCACATGGGCTTGTCCCCAGTCGGGGCCCTGGGGGCCAGCATCTGCAGCGTTGACGTGATCCTGCCCATCCGTCCCACCGCTGGGAGCGGCAGCTGCGCCCCCAGGCCTGGCTTCCCCGACCGCTCCCAGGCCGCTGTGGGCACGCCCTCTGGCGTCTGCTCCTTGTAATAGCATGTTGCCGTTATTTTCGAGACGTACTAACCAGAGAAATGTAGTAGCAGCGACAAACCATCTCACGGAAGGCCTAATTACCCCCTTGCCTTTTTCGAAAGTTATGACTTCTCATCCAGTGTATCTTCCTAAAATAACACTTCCCACATGTCCGTCTCTTGCTCAGAACTCCTCAGGATATCTTCATTACCAAAAACCAAAGCAAACCAAAAATAGAACAAAACTCCAGCCCTTGGCAATCAGTCTTCCACTAAAGAGTGGAGAGTCGATCTCGGTGGCCTTAATTCTCTCCCTCAATGTGATTCCAGCTACCGCGTGAAATACGGTTATTTAGCAGGCTGGCTTGGGTTCCAAAAATTAATTCCATCTATTGACAGAATGAACTCAAAACCTTCAAGTTCTAATGATACATCTATTGTATTCATGAGTAGAGTGGATATTAAAAATCACTTTTAAGGGGACTCTGTGTTTGTTTCAGTTTATCAATGTAGTGAACTGAAATCCTTTGAAAACTACATTTGAAAATTTGATATATTTGATATACCTTTGAAGGACCTGTACTAACAAACCAAACCTTAAGTTCTTAAGTTGTTGTTAAAATGAGTTAAACTTATAAATATCCTGGATCATAAGACATCTTAAATGTCAAAACAGTTTATCAATTAAGACATTTTCAATTTAGAATCACAAGCTTAAATCACTTATTCAATTCCACTTTACTCATTAGACCAATTTTTTAAACTCCACACATACTTTATCAGATTATTTAACAATATTATTACTATGTGTTAGAATCTCTTAATATGTTTGCTCTTAATTCTAAACTTCCCTAAGGCTCCAGTATGCTGACCTGCTAAAGAAGCTGTGTTGAGGACAGATGCCTTCCCAGCAATCTGAGGGCTCAGAGGCCACCCGAGCCTGGTTCTACAGTGGCTCTGTGGTCCCGCGGGCCCTAGTTTCCAATTGCACCCCCAGTCCTCTAATCGCTTGCAGCAGTCTGCACCCCAACCAGCCTGCTGCTCCTCTGACTGGGTGCCAGGGGCCCAGTTGCTGCTGCACCCTCTTCTGCTTCTGGTGAGGCCACTTATCCCAAGGACAGCCCACGGACATAGTTCTCTTCTGGTTTTATGTGGCTTTCATACGGATGCCAGATTAAAGGTCCCAAATGGGACAGATACGAAAAACATTACCTGACATTCAGATTTAACTGGGAGTCCTGTGTTTTTATTTGCTAACTCTGGCAAGTGTGCCCTCCAGTCACACTTTACTGGTCGTGCAGAGGACATCACTGACTGTAGATGGCCGATGAGCCAGCCACAGCACTGTCCACTCCTTTCTCTCAGTCGTCCGGGGTCCGAATCTTCAGCTCTTCTCACAGTGCTTCTCACAGTGCTTACCCTCATTTCTCTATGTCTAACAAGATTTAGTTTTTAAAATTCCATATATTTTTGTTCACTCATTTTTAAAAAGAAAATAAAACATTCCTCTCTTGTAAAAAAAAACAAAAAAAAACTGAACTAACCTCCCCCTAAACAACAAAGGACACAGTCCTCTTGCCCCCTGTCAACAGACAAATCACCTTATTACTGTCCTTGGCAACTGACCTGGTTGTGGTCAAGGCTGTTGGCTACCTGGAAGGTAATGTCATCTGTCTAGGTTGTTTGCATCATGCGGGCAGAGGACCAGGTATCCCATCAGCTCACCACTCTACAAACACCTCATTGTTTTCCCAGTGCTCGGAGCCAGGAGGACACAATGCCTATTTGCCCAAATAACCACACCGAGTACAGATTCAGCGAGGAGGAGGGAAGAAAGACAAAGCAGGCTTTGCGGTATCACAAGGGAGAAGAGAGCGTTCCTGACCTGGCATGATGGTCTTCTTGCATTCCTGACACTTGGATGAGTACTCGTGGGAGTAGCAGTCCGTGCAGAGCAGCTGGTCCCCTTTGGCGGCGAAAGGCTTGTCCACCAGCGAGTTCTTGCACCGCGAGCAGAAGAAACAAGCCTCATGCCAGTGTCGGTCCTTATAGGACAAATCCTGCAGACCCAGATCACACAAGACAGTCAAAGGGCAGGAGGGGCTTGGAGCTGCTCGGTCTCACCACAGTAGAGGGGGCAGGGTGCACACCAGGGGACAAATGGAGGAAAGAGGTGCCGAGGCCTGTGAGCACTCCTGCACCATGACCTTCACCGAGTGCTGAAATAAGTAAGGTTAGGCTGTTCCTCTCTTGCTGCATTTTTGTTCAGACATGTGTGCACGTGTGTGCATGCGTGTGTGTGTGTGTGTGTGAGAGAGTGAGAGAGAGAGAGAGAGAGAGAGAGAGAGAGAGATGCTTTTGAAAAATGAATAGATTTCCCTTAGGTATAAGAAAAAGAGACAGTCAGAAAACATGAAACTCATCAATGCTTCCCACTCGCCAAATAGTCCTTTGGCCCCGCAGGAGTCCTTTGGCCATGAGGGAGCATGGGAAAACCAACCATGACAGCAGGATTACTGAGAGGACTGGCAGAGAGAGAAGCCCTGGAGGGAGGGAAAGTCAGAGGAGCTCCGGGCCAGGGTCCTGGTTTAATCTGGTGAAAGCGGTGGGGAGACTTCATGTGGAGGTGCCACCAGCTTAGTGTTGGATTCCAGGGAGAGGCCAGGGCATGAGAGAGAGTTCTCATCCAGGCTGGACCAGGAGAGACCTTTTAGGTTTGTTCACAGTTTAAGTTTATCCCCAAAGTAGTGGCAAGTGGCTGAACTAGTTAAACAGGAGAGCAACATGCTAAGATTGTGCGCGACAATTGGATAAGGACTCAGGAGTGAGGGGAGAAGAGAGAGGAGGTGGAGACCCTCCCATCCCTGCAGAGAGGTGAAGGGCCAGCCGTGTCCAGTCCGTTGGAAATGCAAATAGGAAGCAGATGAGAAATGTACTGAGAAGACTGAACCCCCCCTTTCTAGCAGAGGATGAAAAAGAGGGACGAATCCAGGAGAGAAAACTGTTGGCCCTATGTTACCCTTGGTCTTGTCTGAGGAATAAACCTTCTGATACTTGTCGCATTAAACTGGCATATGGCATTTTGAAAGTGCCAATACAAAATTAAAATAACCTATTTAAACCCAGTTTCATTTTAGACGGGTTATTTTTCTCTTGCTCTTTGTATTCCCCATCTCTGACCTGGAACCATCATGCATTTATTAAAGAGGCAGAAAGAGAATTGGAGGCCACTACAGGGTTTCCTGAGCTGGCTTCCACCTCTCAGGTGCCCTGAACACTGGGTTGCCCCCGCAAGAGTGTCTTCCCCAAGATGTCTCTGTTACTGACCCTGAAGTCAAAGCTGGAGTAATGCCAAGTGTAGCGCGTGTTTTCACACATCTTGGACTTGATTCGAAAGACTTAAAATACCAACTAAACTCGGAATCCAAAGAACAAGCAGTTTGAAATACCATGGTGTGTGAGTGTTTTCCCAGAACCTTGAACCAAACTGAAGTTAATACTTGACTTGGTGATGTTTTCGCACCTTGTTTTAGTTCAGCGAATTAAAAAAATATGTCGTTGTTGAATCCCTTTGAACACAGGTGACTGTGAAGGGGTGTTCCCCATGTGGCTCCTTTTCACTTTTCAGGATATGTAGGGGGTAGAATTGTGGCCCTTGCAACATAATGAGGAATGAAGGTGACACAGGCAGAGAACTTTTTCATTGCAAGACTTGAAGGACTTGTTTCTGTGAGGTTCATTTTTCCGAGCCCTGGTACCCTGGGTGACTGGAGGTCCTCTGAGCTGGGCACTGCCTCTCGGGGGATCACAGGGACAGTTCATCCCTCCCCATCCTTTGTAAACCCAAATCGAGGGGTGTATGAAATAGGGTCAGAGGTCTGCACTGTCTCTTGTGTTTCTAGCTTCAAGTATTTTCAGAAATTTTGGGGGAAAATCATTTGCATTTTACTGGTTATTTTTACAAATGAAATAAGGTAGAAACTGCTTTAATTTAAATTGATGCCTATATGTAAACTCATTACAAACTGCAAAGCCCATACTTTGCATATATTAATATCATTTCTTCCAAAAGAAGTCCTTATTTTTCTCTTTCTGGGATATCAAGGATGATAATGACAACTATGTGGTAAGGCCGTGGCTGTGAAATTCTGCAAGAATAACATCGTTACTGAAGCTCAGAGAAGTTCAGTAACTTCCCCACACTCACACACGTAGGTTGTAGCTGAGCCAGAGTTCAAGTTCAAGTTCTTCTGATTCAAAAGCTATTTCCAGTGAACCAACCAGGTAAAATCTTGATAGTGTCTGTGATGTTCTTTGCTTTCAAATGCTATCCCTTGATGAGAGTTGTATATATCATTGAAAAAATTCAGGAACAATACTATGTTTTAATACCTAAACAAAGGCAATTTAGCAATGCCTTTGTTTAGGCTGAATGAGGTTGAACAAACCATTTAAAGTCTTGTCCAGTAAGAACAGTAATCAGCCTAGTTTGAGAAAAGCTGGAGTTTTTGAGTAAGATATCACTTGCCACGCTAATTGTGGAATAAATGCATTTAATATTTTTTTTGGAATGGAAAATGACATGGCAGTTCCTCAAAAAGTTAAAAATAGAATTCCCACATGATCCAGCAATGTATTTTCCACTTCTGAGTGCTTGCCCACAAGAATCAAAAGCAGAAATTTGTATACTCAGATTCATAGCAGCATTATTCACAGTAACTAAAAAGTGGAAGTGACCCAAATGTCCCTCAGTAGATGAACGGATCAACGAAATGTAGGAACATACATGGGAATATTATTCAATAAGTTTTGATTATTACACAGCAAGTGAAAAATACTTTTTCAGAAGTTAGCTGGGTTTCCTCTGTGCAGACCAGTCACATCCTAAAGGCTTGCTATTGTGAAAGAACTGCAAAATGTTTTCTGTGATCTATGAATCACCACCTGGAGGAGCGGGCGTGGGATGAGGGGGATGTCAGAGGCCTGCTTCGGGGAAGATGGTCTAGCATTGCTCAGGGAGTCAGCCTTACACAGTCAGGGGCTACCGCTTGTTAGTAGGGAGAGAAGGGAAGGAAATAGGGGTTCAAGGGCATTTGCCTCTGGGAGGTGACCTTAGGAAAAATTGAAGGAGGAACCTCCACAGAGGGCATAGTGAGAGCAAAGCCAGGTGTTACCATAGCCTCTATCCTGAGTAGCAAGTCCCCAGCTGAGGAAAGAGCAGTCAAGTGGTTTACATGACTAAACAGTCATGGCAAAGCTCATTTTAAAATGTTTGCATGGAGCAAAAGCACCGCAGAAATCCATTTCTTCCTACAGCTAAATTTCTGGCATGAAAACACAACAGCTACAGTTGAAGGCAGATTTGCTAACAGGCATCTGACACTAGGAACTGCCCCTCTAAACTTGGATATTAATGACATGTCCTCAGCAGACCACCAGCATCAATGCAAGACTTCCAGACCTCCTAAAGGCCACGCTTCCTGTGGCCACTCCTGCTCTCTCGGCATTCAGTCCCCCAAGGAGCTACTGCCTTCCTCAAAATGACCCAATTCGAGTGTGGTTCAGCCATTTCATTTCGGCTTCAGGCTGGTGGAGAGCACACTCCTGGAAATGCTGCTTGTCTCACCCTCCTCCCCAGGAGAGCTGGGTTAGGGGGTTGGCCCACAAGATGCTTTTCAGTTGAGTTATCTTGGCATTCCTTTCCTGGGGCCATTGTAACTCGCCCACATCATCTCTCTCGCTCTCTCTCTCAGTCTGCCTCTCTCTCCTGCATGCTCATACATACACATGTATGTTCACACTAACATGCAACAGCTCCTGAACTGTTAATTCAAGGATGTTTGACAATTCTCAAAACCTTCTGACAAAATATTTTCCCTGAAGATAACTATCAACCTGTGATGATGCTTTTACATATCATGATGTGCAATAAATAAAACTAGTCTTTAAACAAGCTTGCATCACTGTTGGTGGGGGGTCCTCAACGGGAATGGGATTGGCCCACCCCTCTTTCTAGTTGCAGACAGTGGAAAACTTCCTGGGGTCAATGATATCTGAGGGATTGCCATGCTGGCAGGGTAGGTGGCCTTGGGCCACTCACTACACATCTGCTGTAGTAGGAGCAGGTGTCCAAAATGCCTGGTACATGTCATCCTCCTGCTTCAACTCAAGGTTCTAGATCCAAATCCTGGCTCGCTGTCTACCAGATACATGACTGAGGGCAGCACAGCCTCTTTCCACCCCAGATCTGTCATCTGTAAAGTAGCAATAATAGTACCTACTGGTGGCTGTGAAGACTGAATGAGTTAATGAGTTCTCACATATTAAAGCATGTAAGAGTTTTATGGTAAAGCATATACACTAAGCACATGTAATTTGGTCTTTTGTATTGCTCAATTAACATTATTAGCATTAGGTTTTATTCAGATCACAGCTAATGATGAAAATAGCTGTCTCAAAGCATCACTTGCTGATACTGCACGTACTCACAAAGATAGCAGCATGGATTAGAATTTCCCTCACTTTAAATCTCCCATGCTAATAATCACCACTCCACTTCTGTATAATGCTTTTAATTTCTTCATCCCTTTTAAATCTAAAATTATTTTTCTTAATCCTATCTTACCTATTTTGAGCCATACAATAACCCTATAAAATAAGGTTTTGTTCACATTTTATACATGACCAAATGTAACATAATGGTGCTAAAAAGCTTTGAATTACATTTTTCTGCAACATGATCTGACAGAACCATGTGTATATTTTGCTCATAGTCTTTGCCTGGCATGGCAGCATCTTTACAAGTTGGTCCCAACATGGCTGCCCAGGCTCGTCCTCGCTCTAGTCCCCCTTCACCCCTCCATGCCCCCTGCCAGGGCTGGCCCTTGCCTTGGAAGGCCCTTGCCTCCGCTCTCCAACAGGCAAAATCCCACTTAGCTATGAGGCCCAGCTCGAACATCACCTGCTCTATGAAGCTCCTCCAGCATGAATGATGCTGGTTGAAGGAAAGTTATGTGACACCCCAGCTAACACACAGCACAAATAGCCGACGTCATACATCTCCTTCAAAATCACACACGGAAACCCTCATCTAACTAATTACGCTATCAGGTTTCTCTGTGATTCTCTTTCCTAGGCTCTCAGTTTGTGCTCTCTTTAGAAGCATGAGTTAATAAATTCCCATCACAGACTCCCCCTGGACGCACTTCTTAAGGAAGTACACAAGACGTGAGAAGGGAGAAAAGACGTTATGGTGAGAGGAAGGTAACGAAATACTGCCAGCTTTGCTTTTCTTAGGGCAGGCAGAGGTTTCTAGCCAATACAACTTTGTCCCTGGAGTCTCAGTGGGAGGCAGGGTTTTAGGCACAAGATTCTCTGTAGCTGAGAGGTAGGCTGGAAATGCTACAGAAAGGCCAAGGAGCTAGGTTATAAATTGAGTAGACCTGCATGCCTGAACCTGAGCTTCAGATCACACTCTGAATATTATTAATCTGTAAAGACATGGTGCCTTTTCCTCTGTAGTGTTCTCAGCTCCAAACAGGGTTTTAGTCTGCGTTCTTAGTACAGAGGTAGTCTCGTCTTGCCTTGTCAGTTCTGTTAGTGTGGACCACACCATATGGGATCCAAAAGTGACTATAATGGAGACACCAATTTAGATGCTGGAAGTCCAAGGTTAAGAAGTATAGATTCATGGACAGACTTTCCAGAGCGATAAAATATCCCAGAAATATCCTGGTTTTTAAAGCCCTCTAGAGACAGAGAGGGAAGGAGGAAAAAAAAAAAAAAAAGAAAAGAAAAGAATGCTTTATATGTCCCAGGAAAAATACCAAAGCTAATCTTGTGCTCACAGAAATGTCATAAATTGCAGTAAAATGTTGATAAACAATGTAAGATAAGCCCAAACACTTCCTGTCAGATTTTATATTTTTCCATTTCAGAAACATTCCTAATATAGGAAGTGCTTGTTGCTTGGCCCCAAATGTGCCTTTCCTGAGCCGTCAGCAGAGCCATGGGTGGAGTAAGGGTCCCAGAGGTCCTTGGGTCCCCGTCTAACTGCCGGTGGCTCTGGGCAGCAGGGCGACTCCAGACTGAAGCAGCCTGGTGCTGGCCCCCTCCTCCTTTACACACCGTGCCACCTGGGCTGGGCGAGTTCCCCAACCAACCACTTCTCAAATCTGGAAGACTCCCCTTTGTAAAAGGATTCTCAGGGTCAGCTGTGCTCAGCATTTTGAAATGTCCCATGGTTTGGGATTGTCAGGTCAGCATGTTTTCAATGGTATATTCTCTCAAATCTTTACAAACAAAGGTCCAGAAGAACAGATAATGGTGGAAATGAAAGACTTCCGCTGTGGGGCACTGTTCTAAGTGTTCCAGCCACACTGACTCAGTTAACTCCCCTGTTTCCAGATATGGATACCAAGCTTGTAGGTGGCATGACTTGTGGGTGTCACACAGCCAATTGGGTGGACCTACGCAAGTCTGGCTGGAGTCTCACCTAACGCAATGGGCAAGATGTCACTGCTGAATGCTGGGTACCTTGGTGGGCATGCTTTGCAGGTGACCCTTTGGTTTTCATGGACTGAGAGGTCCTTCTTCAATTACCCATCTGGCCAGCTTTGTTCCCTGCCTTACTCAATTCCTTTCAGAAACAGAGTTTTCGCTCATAAGGAGCTGCCTAAACAAATACATGTATATTTTTAGTGCTCATTCCAAAGTCTGTGGACAAATTACATGAAAACTCTAAAAAGGTGACATGTTCATTAAGCACTTAAGAATCACCTCAACAAATGAAAAAGTATCAGGTCAGAAAGCTGGCCTGTGAGCATGTGTCTGGAAGAGTTGCTCTTCAGAGAGGCAGCTGGAGAGGCAGGGAAAACTCGTTTTCCCAAGCTGACCTTCTGCCCCGTCAGCCAGGCTTGCTCAGGAGTCTTACAAAGAACAACAGGGACATCCAGATTTAACCTGGATGTGCAAGGGCCTCACTCTCCTGTTTTCGTTACCGTGGCTGCTTTCTGCCAAAGGGCCCCAGAAGTTTTCTGTCCTTTAAGAACTTTCCAAATGTTGACTGAGAAACTTCTATAGTTTGATGGGTGGACGTGTGCCACTTGGATCATCAAGTTAAGGTTTCCCATTTAATTAACTAGGAAGCTGGAAAGAGTGTTCTAGAAACAAAGAGCATCATTTCTGTAGCACAGTCACTGTCATCTGAAGGGGCCTGGGAGAAAGGTGGGTGCCTCTTGTTGAGGTCACTGATAGGGACCTCACAGGACTGACCAGTTGACACCTGACCTGAGAGTCACGAGAGAGCATCTTGCCTGAGGCGGTGCGAGGCAGGCAGCCCTGTACGTGGGTCAGGAACCACCACACCTGGGTTCGAACACCAGCTCCAGCGCCTCCCAACCCTACAGCCCTGGCAAGACCTGCGACCTCTCTCAGCCTCAGTGGCTTCTCCATAAAGTGGAATGAATAGTGTTCCTCTCTGTGAGGTGTTAAGAAAAGTTTAGATCATGCAATTAAAGCATTTCCCAGTGGCTGGAACTAAGCAGCTTCTCAGAGTGTGGTAGCTTTTATGAGGACTATTGCAAGCCAACCCTGAGTGCGAGGTTTAGATTCACAGATAAGATTTTTGTTCATTACTATTTCTTCCTCTTCACTGTAACTTCCAGTGCACGGGGGTGAGTTTGGTGGCCTATCTGCCTTCACAACCCTGTTCATATGCACATGGAAAATTTAAAGTCTGAGCTGAGCACATGGCCCAGACTAGCATTTGTTAAAGTCACGTGATAAATGCATCTTACTTATAACCATCTCTGGAGCTACTAGCCAGCGTATCTTTTCTTTAGTTTCCTGAATTTTTGAAGTCCAGAACTTAGGTAGATATTCCCACCCCCAAAACATCTATAATCAGGCTAAAACATTTTTTTGCTAGTATCCGTAAGTGTTCAACAAAAGCTTTAGGAATAGTGTGATCTTTGGAAGATCATGAAATTTTATCTGTATTACCTGTTTTCAACTATTCCGATGGCCATAAAAATAAATAGGTTTTACCCTTTGAAATAAAAATATTTCCTCAGAGTAACTAAACAGAAATAAAGAATATAATTGAGTGATTGCATAAAAATGATATTCAAATATATGTAAGCTAACTATGGTAATATTAATAGTTCCTGAAGTCCTGTCTATTTCTAATAAAAGGCAGTCAACATCCACAAAATTAGCCTAATTCCCATAGGCTTGCCAATATTTTAAAATTACACACTTAAGTGAGGCTCACGGTGCCTGTGCTATTTTAAGAAAAGAGACTGGCCACCAGACTTGCGAGCTCAGTAGCTCTCTCAAGTGCCCTGCCTGCCAGGATGTCAACTTTACTTCCTCAAGTAACAGAAACATTTTTTGCTATCATTGCTTTCCCCACAAGATCAACTACATAATTATTTCTGAAAGTCTAGAAAACCAGTCCAAATACTCAAAAGCCCCAAATGGCAAGTTCTAACTTCAAGTCAGCATCTCTTTTTCTCCCCAAATGTCGAAAATCACACGGCGTAGCTCCACATCCAGTAAACCGTTAATCTGGGTTGAAAAGTTCAGCGTGATTAACTCTTGACTCCGCAGCAGTCATGTTGATTTTGGCCCCATTTGGGGGATTCTTGTTTATTGGCTCGTAAAGTCTGTGCTGAAGGATAACAAGCTTTAAAAGTCTTTCCACTAAATCATACTGGATAAATGATATATGGTTTTCGTTTTGATTTTACATTAGTCACTAGTCAAGGATGACTAGTCCCAAATAGCCAAAATGTTTTCTTTCAACTAGAGTTGTTCTTTGTCAGGATAATAACTGAAGTCTTCTCCAGGTAAAAATTTTCTATAAAATAATAATTTTTCTGTAAAATAATAATTTTTTCTGCCTATTAGTTCTTCCTCAAACCGGACATTTTAATTGATACTTTTATAATAAAAATGATAAAGAGGCTGAAGTTTCTGAGAAGTGTGTGGAAGGAACATGTAAGAGAAAAAAAAATCAGAAAGTAGTTAGAAGGAAAGTGGAAGTTTGGAGTTTATAGTTAGGCTGACCAGATGTCCCATTTTAAACAGGACAGCAAACAATGGTACTATCCCATTTCAAACGGTACGTCTGGTCAGCCACGTCTCACTGGGCTAAATTCAAGGTGTCACAGGCTGACCATACGTACCATTTTAGACGAGATAGTCTGTTGTTTTCTGTCCCATTTAAAATGGGATGTCTGGTCAGCCTATTTATAGTGATACTATCAGCCGCCACTCAGAGTGCTCAGGGCTTTGTATCTACATCCACAATGACCCTATGAAGTAGGCGCCCTTGTTTTATCTCCACTTTATAAATGTGAAGGCAGGCACAGAGGGGTCAAGTAGTTGGCCCAAGTTCACACAACGTGAGAACCACAAAGCCAGGCCTGGAAGTGGACGCTCTGGCATCTGAGCTCTTACACTTGGCCGAGTAAATAGACAGGGACTAAGAATTCTCACTAGGTACAGCGAGACATCATCAGGCAAACCTGGAGACAGGAAGGTGTTCAACTTTCAGACTAGCAAGATTAGCTGGTTTTTGCTCATGGTGGACAAAATGTTGAACATTGTAAAGTTTACAAAGGAGAAACACTGACTTTTATTTCTTTCACACTTGGCATACCACTCTTGTCTTACAGCCAAAAGATACATGGCCCAACTTGGTTTCTAGTGGCCCATGTAGCACATCCTTTGTCTCTGCTCATGAAAAAGGCCTCTTTCCACACAAGATAAAAATTATGCCTCAAATGTCACTAAATAACCTAAAAGCAGAAATTAACGGTGCAGCCTGGAGCTTACTGCCTTTCTTAGGAATGATGTGATAAAATAAAGAAATGTAAGGAACATGCATTGGATGGGTTTGCAGATACAGTCTGACCCCATCAGTCAGCAGTTATATTGATATTTATAATCCCAGAGGAGAGTGGCAAAAGCCTCAAAGAGTACAAAGGAATGAGAGCTGAAAAGAGACATGGTGAAATGCCATGAACTGCCTTGGCATTCATTAATCTGGGAATTCCTTTAGAGATTCCAAAGTGATCCCATTTTGTATCAAGCTCTCAGGATGACAGTTACTTAAAGTGCTTGTCAAGTGTGTTTCAGCAGCTGTTTTGTAGGTGAAGATATCAGTGATCTTAGAGACATGGCTGGACCCCCAGGGGCATCCCTCAGTGGTCCAGGTTAAGCTAAGGATATGCGGACTAGTACAGGCAAGGGTTCCCAACCCTCAACCCCAGCCAGGCAGCACAAAGGATCAGTGACCTCGGCTGAACCTGCTGTGCCACCCACAGCAGGAGAGCTGGGAATTCTTTATGCATGTATCTTTCCCGTTGAATAAGAAACAATACAAGGCCTGACCTTCTGCCACTAAAGAGAAAAGAGTCCCTAATGGTCCAGTGAATTTCCTGCTTTTATGTGTCCATTTACCTGGGAATCAGCTCCTGTTTGCTCAAGTGCACATTCATTCATCAAATATTTACTGAGCAGCACCTGCTTGTCATGAGTCAGCAGGAGGCAAACAGGAGTAGGAGCGTGTTGACCTAAAGAAAGCTGCAGCGTTGGGAGGTGGGGCAAATGGTGAGATAAGGACATGAATAACTAGAATATAGGAAGTGTACTTAGGATGCTCAGCACACACATCCTGGAAAAGCACGAACCAAATACTACAGAACAGGGCACAGGCAGAGACCAAACCAGCGGAGGGAAGAGGCTCGTTTGGAAAGGCTTCTGGAAGGGCCCAGGCCCATTAGAATGTGACTCAAGGATGGAATTTCAATCAGCGATGAGGCCCAGGACTTCAGCACACCCGTGCAGACAGGCCTGTGGTTCTTGGGGAGTTACTGGGTACTGCCCAGGGGAGGCCCAGGGTACCTTGCAGTCGCAGCCGATAGGCTTCTGGCATTCCTCGCAAGTGCTGGCATAGAGGACCTCAAAGCAGGCCACGCAGTAGGGGCTGTCCTCTCTCAGGACATACTTCTTGCCAAAGAGAGATTCTTCACAATGGTGGCAGTCAAAGCGCTCGGTCATTTTGACACCCGGCTTTTCAACAACCTGTCAAAAAGAAAAGAGAAAACAGGTTCCAGTGAGCGCATTCGGAACGCCATGTGTGCGAAGGCTTAACTGTCCTGCTCTCTAGCCAAGAAGTGGCTCTCTCTTCTGGGTGAATAACGGAAACTCATCCTCAAAACGGTTGTAATTTTTAGTGAATTAAAATAATAAATTTAGGTGGGGGCAGTTTTGTGTTTACATGCATTCCACGACTTTAAAAGTCGCAATTTTTATTGACTCTGTCAGAAAAAGCTATCTTGGTTTTGGACACAAGAGTTTGTGAATGTTAGAGCCCGCATTTGCTAGGGAGCTGTGCATGCACTGCAAATGTGTGACAGAACGTTACATTTCCCCTTTCCCTCTGTCCCCAAAACAAAAAGGCAAGGATAGAAACAACACTTTCATTTCTATAAGAAGATTTTCCATGAGCCCCACCTTTATGATTTGTAAATCTAAATAGTAAGGAACCACAGTGGCAAAGGGAGTTGGTACACCTAAATTATATACCACAAGCTGCCCTTGCACAAGAAGACATGCAATACGTCCTGCAGGCAAGTCACCTCTTCCAGATGAAAAGATCATCTTTCTGCTGCCCAGGTATCCAGAGAGCAGGATACAGGGAAAGGCCAGCTTCCAAGAACAGAGATAATCACACAGTGGGAAATGGCAGTGACCTGAGGCAATGGCCTCTCCAGGAAACACCTTGAGGCTTTCAAAACAGAGTAAGAATGCACCTCCATGCCAGTCATACTGCATTTTTCAAGGATGAGCATAGAATGTGCATAAGAAGAAAGGGACAGGATGGGGGTGGAGGGGACAAGAGGAAGTTTTCACCTTGCTTCATTTCCCCATACACATATGGCAGAACCCGTCCAGATGGGAGGCTACTGTGTAGGCTGACTAGATGTCCTGTTTTAAACGGGACAGAAAACAACAGTACTGTCCCACTTCAAACAGTATGTATGGTCAGCCTATTCTCACTGGGCTAAATTCAAGGTGTCAGTAGGCTGATCCTCTGCACTGTCTGAAATGAGATGTCTGGTCAGCCTACTGCTTGTGGAGAAATGCCTCCAAGGCTTTCAAAACACAGAGCCAATCCCCTTCAGGAATATATTCTCAAGTGGCAAAATTTAATTTGCAAAAAGTTTTATAGGTTGTTAAGTATATAGTCTGGCTGAAAATGGAACTCTTAGGCATGTTTCATGAACTCTAATTAAACTTGGTTCAATTTTCTGTCATTTCAAAACATTTAAGGGTGAAATTCCAGAATAATACCTCATGATGCAAATATTGTTGCCTGGTTTATGAAAACAACAAATGTTATAGTGTTTATTAATTTTGTACTCTTGTATATACAAGGTCTTGACAACTGTAAGCAAAGAAAGGAACATCTTTCAAGCATCCAGGCTTGATTATTTCCACGTTTATAGAACAATTTTTTTTCCCAAGAATATTAAACATGCAGCTGAACACATGTGGCTAGATCCAGCCTTCCAAATCACTCTTCTTAGAGTTAAAGAAAACATTGTCTGGCCATTCTGTGATAATATCACAAGATGAGGCTCTTAAGCATTTGAATTATATTCTGAAACTCAACATATAAATATCCTTTGCACTAAGGTCATCTCAGCTTGCAGCTATGTTGGCAGAAGGCTCAACGATTTCCTGTAATTCCTCAGTTATTGGCCTTGAAAATGGCTATCGTTTACTTCATCAAAATTGAGCGTTGCCCTTCCAACACAGGGGCCACCATTTACCTGGGGAACTAGAGGCTCTTTTCCCATTCTGTTCACACAAATATAGTGATCTGGGAATCTGAAGGAGGAACAATGAAAGGAGATAGAATGATAAATGGTGGAATTTTAAAAGCTAGAAATAATCCCAAGATTTTTCTGATGATGACCTCATTTTATGGATGGAACAATGGGAACCCAGGAATATTAATAGAAAAAGAGGATTCACATGAGCTTTCCCAAACAGCCACCTATGTGAGGAAGAATAAACTTCTGATCTAAATTGAGAGGTGGTTCCACATGGGTTCAGGCAAGCTCGGGCCCTGCTGAGGGAAGGAAATCGTCCCAGGCTGTACCAGCAACCTCTCGAGAATACCATGTCTGTGTTCGCAAGCCAGTGAAAAGGAGAACCTTTTCTAGGTCATGGCCATGACGCTCCCACACCTGCCTGTGTTTGCTCACTCCTCCTGTTCCACAGAAATAACAGATGGGAGTCAACCCTGAACACCAGGGGGCTCCACAACTGTGGACCAAGGCTCTCCCAAGACAAGGTCATCGTCCTGGATCCTGACTCCCAGCAGCAACAGTGAGGCTGCGACCTGCTCAGAGGGTCCCACTGGGATGAGGCACTTGGCCCAGTGGTTTGGCTCCCCTTCCTGTAGATTTGTTTCTGATGATGATGGGTCTCTCTCCCTCCTCACTCCTTTTCTTTAAGCAGTCACTGTGGTTTCAATGACTAGGAGTGCACTTCTGCTTAAACCAACAGGTGAGGTGTAAGGTGAGCATCCATCACTAATTATGAACAAAGCAGGACACACTTTATCTGAAAAGGTCCTTTTAGGAACTTCCAGAGAATTCTATGAAGCACAACCCTGAGAGTCAAAGTACCTACCTGATGAGAAATCAGCTTGCCTTCTGTCACACTGTTTAAAACCATTTTCCCTCCATTAAATGCTACCAAATAGAATATTCTTTTTTAAAATGTATGCATTTAAAGTTATATGATCAATCTTAAGCCTCTTTTTAATGGGAAAAATTATCTACACCCCTACATTAAAAGGCCCCTGTAACGCTCCATTTTTTTAATTCTATAAAACACCTGATTATTCATTTATTCAGGAGACATAGGTTGAACTGGAACTTTTGCATTAGAAGTTATGTAAAGTTATGTGGAGATACCAAGATGAATAAGATACAGGCCCTCCCTGAAGGAACTTGTAGTCTAGTGACAAAAATGGATATATGTATATACACACACACACACACACACACACATACACACACACATACACACATACATATACACACACATATACACACATATATACATATATATATGTTTAAATATCAGACTACAAGGCTTCCTGCTTAGGGCTGGGATAAAGAGACCCACAGGGTACTATGGAGACTCAGGGGAGGAGCCCGGAGCCACCCCTCCCAGGAGAGCTGTGCAGACTTCCTGGAGGAGATGTTACCTGTGCTGGGACAAGTTAGCCAGATGATTCTGCCACCCAAGGGGCAGAGTGAGCAGAGGCACAGAGATAACAAACAGAGAAGAGTGAGCAGACACCCCAGGAAGGTGGAGGTCACTGGGATCACTTCAGGAGTAGCAAAGGTGAAGCTGAAAAGATCGTCGAAGGCCCCGGAAAGGCGGGCGTGTGGTCTGGATCACGAACACGGATGTGCACTGTCGGCAATGGGTTGTAGCATGTTGGTACCTGCAGCCTGCAGTGTAGAGGGCAGACAGGAAGTTCGCTGCAGAGAAGCCTGTCTTTGCTATGTAGGGTTGGCGGACACAAAACTGAGAAGCAATGACTCTTTAAAAACGTTTCGGAGTGTCAGAGTCCACTTCTGAATCAAATAAAAATGGTTCTGTAAGGATTGTTTCAACCTAATTGTGTACAATCACTGACTGTCTCTGAATCAGTTTGCCTCCTGACGGGTTACATGTGTATCATTCCTGTCCATTACCGCATACACAGAATGCTGACGGGCATAAGCAACAGCAGGCAAGGAGACACCTGAACATCATTGAATCCAGTCCAAATTACAGTGTCCTGGAGTCCTCTCTCCTTACATGGGTGAAATCACTCTGTGATGTCATTCCCACTTCGGCCCCGCACAACAACCAGCGTATTTGAAAAAGCTGGATCTCAGGGAACAGCCTCCGTTTCAGGCCAAGATAATTGCACTGGGCGAGGCAAGTCCCAGGGGCAGCCAGCAGGACCCGGATGGCCTGGAGAGCGCTTTGATCTGCGTCTGTCAGCCCAGCATTCATTCAGTCAGATGTAAGGACAAAGGTCCAGAAGGCAATGGAGCAAGCTTGCACCCGACTCACCTCCTGAGAAATAGTTACCATTTAAAAGTCTACAGATTTATTTTTATTTTCTTATTAAAACAATATTTCTGTTTTGTTTTCATATGAAAAATGTCAGTAACATCTGTTATTTAGGAACAACAAATGGGCAATATGGCTTTTCTGTTCATTGTGCCCTCCCTATCCTATAGGAAAAATGTGTGATCTTTTCAGTCTGATTTTAAATGTGGGTTATTTTTATCTTCTCAGATTTTGAAACTGGAAGACAAAGTTTGAGAGAGAAAGTATTAGAATTAGGGAGAGAGAAGAGAAACATGAAGGAAAAGGGAGAAGGAACACAAAGGGGAGTACAGAGAGGTGGTAAGGAGATGAAGGAAGGACAGGAGCCAGGATGCTTGCACATTTGTTTTGACCGGAAAGGTTTCTTGAGCCTCATGGTGGACAGTCTCTGCTGGACAGGCTGGCCCAGGTCCCTGCATGTCATGACCATGGCCTATCATTCTCACATGGACCTGTTGGGTCACATGTGGCCTAACACGGCCAGATTTGCAAAAGACAACTCAGTTAAGCATTAGTCCAATGCTCCCTTTATTCGACTACCTACTTTAATCTGACCACAAAGGTGCCAACTACTTCATTTCCCCACCACAAACCCATGTTTTTCTAAAGCAACTGAGCTTTAGGAGACTCTTCTTATAGTTTATTCCTAAAAAGAAACCAGAAGAAGCCTTAGTCAGTCAGTCCTGACAAAGCCATGGCCATCTTTAAATGCCACCAGGGACCCAGTTAGGAAATTCCATTGCTTGTCAACAATCAATCAGAGCTTTTAAGAGAGAATTGAGAAGCTTGGTCTGGTCCACACAGGCTCTTCTTAGACGTGTATTTAAAAATACAATGCTTTCATGACAGCGCACAGCAGTGCCACTGCTTGTGTTGAAAGCATAAGTGCTGCATATGTATCACTCACCAGCAGGTGACAAACACAAAGTCAGGTGCTTTATAAATACTTGTAGAATGAATGGACAAATGGAAGGACAAGTGAATGCATACAAATATCCCATGGAGGATAAACACATGGACAAAACTTGAGCATGAAGACAAGGAGTGTTTTATGTGCTGTGGTTTGGAATCTGATGCCATTAAACTTTCTATTGTAACAGATCCTGAGCTTCATTCTCTCTCCTCTGTCAGTGGCCTCTTTCCTTTTTCCAGATCCACTGCTGCTTCCATGGTGGGGGAAAGTTTCCTTGTTGTGTCTGGACTCTAAATCCATGTGAACACACAGTTGTACAGTCTAGGCTGAGGCCTGGTCAGGTCAGGAAGCAAAATCCAGGAGACGCTTCCAAAGAAGGTGCTGGGCCTCTGACACAGATATCAGTGGAAGGCCCTGGACCTTCTCCACAAACAGAATGTGCCTGCAGAGCAAAGATGCTCACCCCAACACTCCTTCCATTAGTCTAGCTGAACTGCTTCCTTTAAATAAAAATTGTGGTAAAAAGGAGAGGCGGCCAGTTCAAGGGATGTTGCTTTGCTATTTTGAAAAATAAAATTTTGTACCTAAACCCACTTGAAATTGATTTTTAGAGTGTTGGTAAGGTGTAAGATTGACTACGCCTACTGCTATATGATATACACGTATTTATGGATAAACTTAATGAGCCTTTACTGAGTACATCTATGGGCAGGGGTCAGGAATGTATTATAATATTATAATGTATCATAACTGCATGAAAACTGGTAACTTTCAAAAACTAAAAAAACAAAGATCTTGGTTTGTCTCTGATAAAGAAATGTTTGGTGTCAGAGTCAATTCTTGAATAAGTTGAACTGATGTCTTCCAAATAAACTTTTGAATACTGAATAATGAAAAGAAATGAGGAAACAATAAAGGTCAAGTTTATTGACTAAAGTCCATAAATATAAGAATAGTGAGACTTGTTTTGAGGTCCTATGGACTTTTAAATCCAGTCAGTAAGAATGTATGAAGTTACCACGTACCTTCTTAGGTACTGGGAGGCTGAGATAAGACATACAATTTCTGGAAGAGTTCCAGTCTAGTTCCAGCTCCAAAGAATTTAAATCACCTTTAAGATATCTTGTAATTTAATCTCAAAACATGTCAGTTCAGCCGATGCTAGACAAGCATAATTATGCAGGCTAGAATGGCGGGCTGCCTCGGGTTCATAAATCATCTCAGTGTTGGGGGGATGAGGAGGAGACCTATCCCTGCAACTTTACCACTGCCTTCCTGGGAACATGTGAGAGAGTTATTTATGTGCTCAGTCTCTCTCACCTGCCTCCTCCAATCTCTAAGGGGCAGCCGTTGTTTATACTCTGTCTGCTTGGGCTTCCATCTGCTATGATCCCCAACAGGGCTTTTCCTTTGGTGACCCCTAACATCCATGGAAGACTGGCCTTTTCATTCTCTCAGCCTTCCTTCTTAGTGCTGTTTCTTTAGCACAGCGTGTTAGGATCCTGTCACAATCGCTTGCACAAAGTCCTGCGACTGTGCATGGACTGGCTAAGTCTTATTTGTTCCAAAAGTTGTATCATCAAACACAGGCAGATCCATTTTCTTTTTGACTGAAAACCTAAATATTTACAGACTTCAAGGGTGCCCTTTGACATGAGTTTTATTTACCCATAAACAGGACAGCCATTTCTCTTAGTGGCACAGACATCATTTGACTCAGTACCATAAGCCTAAAGATATTAAATGACAGACTAAATCAGGACAGTAAAGGTACGGATTATGAAGGCTGAGGACTACAAGTATGATAACACATGATGTTCAAATTCAGGCCAGGTGTGAGAATCTCCATGAGAACTGGACTAATGATGGAAAGACCAACTGCTGTCTCAAACTTCCTATTAGATCCCCCAAAAGACAACCATATTTTATAGCAAACAGAAAAACAGGACCACTGGTAGCAAAGGAGTGATGTGATCTTTAAAAAGTTGAGACTGAGAGCTGGTGGGGAGAATTTTTAAGTAAAGTTATTGGGTAGATGTATTAGTCAGGATTCTCCAGAGAAACATAACCAGTAGGACAATGAATACATGACTATATATGAGGGCTTTCCAGAAAAAATTCAGCCATAACTGTCTCTATTTTTCATATTACATGGATGGATACTTTCTGGACAACCCATATATGTGTGTGTGTGTGTGTGTGTGTGTGTGTGTGTGCGCACGCGTGTGTGGCATGTATATATGTATGTTTGTGTATATGTGTGTGTGTATATATACATATATACATGCACATATACATATACACATGTATACATACATATATACATATACATATGTGTGGGTATGTGTACATATATATGTGAAAGCCTGAGAATGAGGACAGCTAAATGGTAAAAGGTGCAGTTCAAAAGCCAGCAGAGTTCAAGACTCAAGAAGAGCTGATGTTTTAGTCCAAGTCCAATAACAAAGAAAGGACCACTGCCCCAGCTCATCAGTCAGGCAGGTGAAGTTCCCTCTTGCCCAGCTTCTTCTATTGAGGCCTTCCATTGACTGAGTGAGGTCCACCCACATTGAGAAGGCCAATCTGCTTTACTCTGTCTACTGAGTAATTCAAATGTTAATGGCATCCAGAAACACCCTCACAGACACACCCAGAAATTACATTTGTGCCTGGACATCCCATGGCTCAGTCAAATTCATATAACATTAACTATCACAGAGGCTAAAGTCCAAATCCACAATTCAGGGCAGCAATTTACTTGACTCATCCCTAAGTCACGATGCCAGCTTGTTCTCCTGGAAGACCAGACTCAGTCTCTAGAGAAAAGCCCATGCATTTTGTTCAAGGTGGTCATCTTGAGGAAGTAGCCTCTCAGCATAATTCCACATGATAAATGGGCTTTGAAAAAATTCTCATAATAAAACTACACAGGAAGTATCCAATATCACTCTTTGTTCACCCAAGCACAAGGAATTTTGCATCTCATGGCATCTGAGTCAAAGGGAAACTTTCCTACTCCAGCCCCCTCACTGACCAATGAGGCAGCCTGAGCCCTGGAGGCTGGGTAACTGACCCTCAGTACCAGACAGGAATAGAACCCCTGCCTCCTGGGACCCGGCCTAATTTTTTTCAGTATCTTACTGGGAGTTTTAGTCTGCAACTTACATTTCTTTCAGTATTGGAAGTGGTTTAACAAGCAATCTTGGGTCAACATATGCAGCATAGGGCCTCACTGAAATATTCAGGTGTGTCCCCTATAATTCAGTGGTTAGAACTCAGGCTCTCGAGTTAAGTTGCTTGGGGTCAGATCTCAGCACCACCATTTACAGGCTGGGAAAACTTAAGCAAAAGTTACTTTGATCTCTCTGTGCTTCAGTTTATATGTAAGAATGTGGATATTATTAAGTTGTATACACAGCTTAAAAACAATTGTACAGGGAAGGCACTACCAATCATATCCATTTTCCAGATGAGGAAACTGAGGCATGGAGAGATTCAGGGACTTGGCCAAGGTTGCACAGCTGGTGGTTGAGAGACAGAGACATGAATTCAGGCAGTCAAGCTCCAGTGCACGCATGCCCACTGGTTCATCACACTTGCCTTCCAGCGTATTTGTGAGGATTAAATGAGATTGTGAACATAAGTGTTTATAACAGTAAGCCAATTTAGCCTTTATTAACATGCTGCCTTGTAAAAGCATTTTAATGCATGACAGGATAATAACCATTGTGGAAACCGAATTCTCTATCTTACTAACTCCTGAAAATTCAGGGTGAGCTAAATCTAAAAAATACACAGTAAAAAATTTTCATACAATTATGTAATGAAATGTTCTTCATTGAGCTTGGTTTATGGAAGTTTAATTGTCCAACCAGGAGTCCCTGCACTTGTAAGACCTGCCTCAAATATTTTCAATCTAATCCTTCTTCAGGATAGCAAAGCTTCCTTCCTCTAACATAGCACTACAAAACACAGGTTAAGGACTGGTAGTGTCAAAGGTGTGAGAAGGATTTGGCACTGTGTTTTGAACACAGTTCTCCTGATTTATTATCTCCCAAGATAAACGCGAGGGAGTGCCGGCCATGGAAGGCAGCTGTACACCTTTCTTTTAATCCGGGTTAGACTAGTTCTAGTGGAAACACAAATCGATATTTGAAAATAAATTTGGTTAATTCTTCATTTAAAATAGGAAACGACATTGAATACTTTCGGTCTGCAGTTTCAGGTATGCCAAGATATCACACAAGTGCATTTTAAGATTAGAGGGGTGGTTTTTTTTTTTCGTTTAAAATAAACCTATTTTGTTAAACCTAGTATTTCAGTTTTTTGAATTTCCGTACGAGCTAACGTGCGAGACCACACCGCCAACTACACTTCTTTCTACTGAAGAGAAAGGGCTCTGACACCCGGCCGCCAGAGGCCAGGCCTCCGAGAAGGGGGCGGCCACCTCCCCACGCTCGGACTCGCGGCCCGCCTTTGCCCAGGGCTCGCCCGTGGGTGGTACAGCCCCGCTGGCCACCCAGCGGTGTAGAGGACTCGGCCCGCGTTGCTCCCTCCGAGGGTGAGGCGGGGGTCCCTCCCGCCTACAGTCCCCCAGGGGCCTTCCCACCAGGGTTCAGCTCCCCTCTCCCCGGGTCTCCCCCGTCCCCCGGTCTAGCCCAATCGCTCGGCTCCCCGGTTTCCAGGTCATCCCCACCTCTCGGTTCCCCTCTCCCCGGGTATCTCTCCACCTCTCGGCTTCCCTGTCCCGGGGTCTCCCCCAGGTGTGGCTCCCCTGTCCCCGAGCCACGCGGGTGGAGCCCGTCTCCCTCCCGGTAGCCCGGGGAGGTGGACTCACAGCGCAGCGAGCCGGCGCTCCCGAACAGGATGGGCAGGAGGTCCCGGGCGGCGCGGTGGCGGCGGCTCCAGGCTGCGGCTCCGCAGCCGGCCGAGTGGAGCGCAGCCTCCCGCCCTGGCGAGCCCCGCGTGTCACTTGCCCATATAAGGAGACAGACGCACGCCTCCGAGGCGGCGGGGGCGCGGGCTCGGCGCGCCGGCACTCGGTCCGGACACGCGGGGGCGCCGGGCGCGGGGCGCGAGCGCGCTCGGCCCCCTCGTCGCCGCCCTACAGCCCCCGGCTGCGGCGCGCGCGGATTCCGACCCTTGCTTGGCTTCGGGCTTTTCCTTGGTTCCCTTCAGGTCTATAGCGCACGCGGTGACGCGAAGGCTCGCCCCGGGCCTTGGCTTCCAGAAGCGAGTTTGGGGCGAAGGCCGCGGGTCGCCGCTGCTCGACCCAGGACTTGCCGGGGCGGAGTGGCAGGAATCTGCTGGTTTCCAGTAAGAAAAGGCAGGCCTAAGCCTGAGGAGGTGCAGGGAGAGGCGGGAGGAATGGAACCGGGCCACTTATCAGGTCGTTCCAGAGCAGGAGGCGTGCGCCTGGGATGTATTCCCCCACCATACCCTGCAGACCCTTCTGTGTCGCAGAATGAACCCAGCAGCTGGCCACAAAGAATGGACAATGCCAGGTTCTTTGTTCCGCTAGACGGGGACAGGGGAAGGTCCTAGCCCCATCATTCCATGGACAAGAAGGTTGTTTAGACGTTCTCTTGTCCCCTCCAGAGCAGGAAAACAAAAGTACGGTGGCAAAAGAGTGGCTCCCACATTCAAAACCTTCAGCCTGAAGCACACTTGGTAGGGACAGATGGCACCTTTCAGCCTCGCAGAAGAGAAAGCTAAGTCCCATGTCTGGGAAAGGCAGCATCGGAAAGAAATGATTTCTCTTGAATAGGTGGCCAGCCTCCACATGCAGACATAGGTGGAAGATGAGCTGATGGACAGAGAAAGCATAGTGGAAATAATGTAGGCAGACATATTGTGGCCAACATTCAGTGGGCCTCAGAGAAGGAAGTACTTAGATTGTTCTCTCTCTGGTTGATGCTCAATGTCTGATGATACTTCAAAGGCTCTCCGTAGGTCCCCATCATGGAATCACAGAACTTGAGAGTCACCATATTAGCTGCCACTTACTGAGTACTAACTCTAATATCACATTTGATCCTCACCTCTCTGAAGTAAGGGGTTTTATGGTGAGGACATGTATGGTGAGGATATCAGAGAGATTTGATCACTGCTTCCTGGGCAATAATTGTGCCAGCTGAGATTTGAACCAGAGTCTGTCAAATGGCAAAGCTATGCAAACATCTTACAGGATATGAAATGCCCCTCATCCCAGTGCCTTCCAGAGGGCTAAGACAGGAGGTCAGCCATAATTGGATGTGGGGGATCCAGCCTTCACTCCTCCATTCCTCCCTGAACCCCCCAACTTCTGACCAAGAAGGGAGGTATGGTCTCCTGACCAGAATTCCCACTGATGGTCAAGGCCTTGAAATCCAGAACAAAGTGTGTGTAGAAAAGCCTTTGCCTTTGAGAGTTATCTAGATTTGTTTTATATAATTGCAAATTATGAAATAATCTCCTAATTTTCAAATGAGGAATCTAAAGCTTCAGTTTGTAAAAACAAGTTTTTAAAAAAAGAAACAATTTCTGCACTTATCTTCTTTCTTTTGGCTAACTTTATTTTATTTAGCTTTCTGAATTGTGTTTTTAATTCATTTAATTTTCTTTTATATTGATATATTCTGTTCTATAAATCTCATAACTGCTTTAGCTGTTCCATACAGATTCTGAGATATTGTATTTTCTTTATTACTATTTTAAGAAATTCTGCAATTTAATTTTGTATTCTGCCTTTGACTTCAAGGATAGAGGAACATATTAAAATCACCCTATGAGAATGTATGAATTGAAATACGAGGGCTGTCCGGAAAGTATCCAGCCATAAAAAAATAGAAGCATTTATGGCTGGATTTTTCTGGACAGTTATCATACATAAAATAAGAGTTGTTGTAGAATTGTTTGTAATAGCAAAATATGGGACCATGTTATATGTTCATCAATAGGGCCTAGTTACATATTGTTTGGTATATTTTAGAATTATTTCTATATATATTTGTTAAAAAGAATGATGTAGCTACATTTATTGATTTGACATGATCTCCAAGATATATCAACTAAAAGTAGAGACCACCTTGTAGGTAGTAATCAAACAATTGTGTTAATAAAAAAGAACAGAAAGGAGAAAGACAATCTATACATATAGTGTGGCTGCCTCTGGGGAGATCTGGGGGGCTAGGGGAATGAGCGAAAGCGAGATTAATTTTTACTATATATGCTTTTGTTTCTTCTTAATTTTGCGTTATAGAAGTGTATTATTCATTCAAAAAATAAAAATAACTGCAACACATACTCCTTCTTTAAGAAAAATAGGAATAAATTTGTCAAGCCAAGTTTATAGAAAGTCAAAGGAGTTTTGCTAGAAATAGAGGAAGGAAGCATGCAATTCTGGGCTTAATGACGTATCTATTTCTCTGAACAACTTAAATCAAAGGGCAAACTGTTAATAAAATAAATGATCACAGGATATTCCAATATAATGTATTTTGAAAATATACCATTGTATTCTTAAGACCTAACTACAGTGCATGGCACACAATAGTGCTTAATAAATATTACAATAAAATTTAAAATATTGAATGAATGGATGGACCACAGAATTGTTTAGTATGTGACAAATGTTTTGTTGTGTAGTTGATTATAGTATACCAGATAGAATATTATAGAAAACATAATGCATCTATGACAGTACGGCTTGATCTCAGGAATCGGGCTTGGGTTTTAAATCCATGTCTTGTGGCCTGGGGCACCACAAATCCCTCAGTTTGCTCATATGTAAAATGGGATAATAACATATACTTTTCAAAATTGTTGGGAAGATCCTTTGATAGGATCCATATAAACTACTAACCACTATTAGTAGTCATTGGCACATAGTGGGCCCTCAGTAAATATTAGCTTTTTCCATGATATTTTATTTGACAGTAAAGGAGAGATGAATCCAGAATAAGAAGGAAACACGAAGGTGTTTAAAAGGTACAAACTTCTAATTATAAGATAGATAAGCAGTGGGGATATAATGTAGAGCCTGGTGACATTGGTTAATGTTGTACTGTATATTTGAAAGTTGCTAAGAAAGTAGATCTCACAAGTTCTCATCATAAGAAAAAAATTGTAACTGTGTGGTGATCATTTCATAATGTATATAAATATTGAATCATTATGTTGTACACCTGCAATTAATATAATGTTATATGTCAATTACCTATATCCCAATTTTAAAAAAGGAAACAATTCTCATTAGGAGGAGGATTAAGGTTTAGGACCTGTTCTAAAGATAAAAGATTGTTTTTTTGAAAGAAAAATTCTCTGCTATAGATAAAAGGCTAGTTCATGGAAGGAAAAACTTAAGAAATTATATTTTAAGGAAAAAGGGTCAAGTGACAACTGATAGTTCATTCAAGTTCTTCTCTTGTTTATTTCAGTTCTCTTGTAATTCCAGCCAACATGTCTCTCTTGTTGTGGGGGTTTCAGGGAAAGGCATAGATAGCTAGGAAGGGAGGAAAGAAAGACAGGATTTTATGGTATAGGCCAGTGGTTCTCAAAGTGTAGTCTTGGGACCAGCAGCCACAGGATTACCTAGAAACTTGTTAGTAGCAACATTCTTGGGCCAACTCTGTTTCAACAAGCCCTCCAGGTAGATCTGATGACTGACAGTGCTTCTGGGAAAATACCAGAGGGATTCCAACTCTGGACTCAGTAATTTACCCGGAACCTAGGAGATGTCAGTTTCTATGGGGAGAGGGGGTGGGAACAGAGATAGATTAAACACAGACCAGGCTCAGGAACTCTGAAATCCAAGTGCAAGTATTATACTTACTCTGCCAGGTATTTCATGGGAGAGAAGCGCTAGGTAGAAAGCTTACAAGGTGGAAAGTTCCAGCCTGTGTCTCAGTGATACAAATGCTAAAACTTCATTCTTTCCACTGAGAGGCCAAGAGGAAGGCAGAGCTTCTGGGAGTGTGGGAGGACTATGGACCAGGTGGTGGATAGTCAGGTGGGCCAAGGAGGCCGGTGAGCTAGGACCCACTGCACGGGCACTGGGAGACCTCACGATCCCCAGGAAGAAAGAAAACCCATGAAAACAGGTGGTGGTGTCAGACCTCCCCACCTTAGTTACCGTAACTGACTATTTCAATGAAGCGTTTTAGAGCATTTTTATTTCTCACAGGCAGTTTCCACCCACTCAGACCCTGGGCAGGAAACTGGTGAATAATTTGCCCTTGATTCAGAGGTAATCATTCTTAATTGTCTGAGACAGTTGGAGGGTGAGTAAGAGTCTTAGATCATAGAAGCTAGCGGTCAAAGGTTGAGTTTTCAGCATGCTTCTGGGAGGGGACTGCGTCAGGAGGCAGGTCTTTGGGGGCCTCCCCATGACACAGCACCAGACCCCAGTGTGGTGGCTTAGACAATTGGACTCACTTTTCCTGAAAGCACTACTGTCCTGAATCAAGCAGTAGAAGCTCTATGGTAGGTGACCTTACAGGCAGGATGGTCACCTACCTGAGCTTGGAGCAAATGTCCCCTCCCACAAAGGAAAGAACTTGATCTGGTCACAGTGACAATCTCCTCATAGGACCCAAATGTCCTTCCCTTGCCTTTAGGCTTACAAGAAAAACTCAGGCCTCCATGAAAGGTGAACTCTCTTTTGTCCCCTCCCCACTCTGCCATACTCTGTTGGGAGGGGAAATGCTTGGCTTTTTCCTGAAGACACAAAGTTTCCATACCATTTCTTCACTCTTTTTCACAAACTGATATAATGGATGGAAATAGTCAGTATTTAAAGCCTGAAATTATGTCTGACTCTGAGCCAGATCCACAAACTACTCCATGTTCTAAGTTGGCCATCAGTGGTTAATCTTATGTGGAGCATTTGATACAACTTTCCATATGGCTTTGATAACTCATTAAGAACGTTTCTCTTTGGCAGCTTAATGACCAGTAAAATGAAACCGTCAGTTGTGGGTCGGGAAATGCTGCTGGACCATTTAGGATGAAAACTATTTGTAATGTGGGCCCAGAAAAACTTTGCTTCATATTTGAGATCTTTTGTCTCTGATTTCAGTCCTTTTTTTGCAATAACCCATTCACTTCTCTTCCTGCTGGCAGTTTGTTTCCTTTATCAGGTATTCCAAAAATCCATTTAAAAGAAGTGTGACTGTTTGAGGTCTGTGAAAACCTGGCAGAACCTACTTTGAACGAACCATGTTTGTTTCCCTAAAATACCGGAAGCTTTCTCTACTTGTGGCCTCTGACACTTCTTCCTGGCATCTCGAAATGGGAGCTTTTCATGCCTCACTTGTTTCTCAGAATGTTGATTTTAAACCACACTGAAATCCAGATATTCTTCATGAATTAGCTTTATGCATCATTTCTGCAACTTTAAAATTGCAAGTTCTTTTTCTCCTACCACCAAAGTCCGTTTGTATTATTTCTGCTTTGATTAGGGTCGCTGACAGAAAACCCACTGGTCTACCTAGGAGGAGCCAGTGCTGGCCAGGCCCTAGGAGGAAGGGGCTGAGCTTTCAGCCCAGGATCCCCTACGTAGCAGTGTGTGCCACAGGTCACAAGCACTCTTACCTGTGTGTGTGCCCCCATCTCACCTCTGAAACAAAGGATGTACCACCTCTCTTCTTACCCTAAAGGGTTTTTTTCAATTAGCAATAATCGCACCTCAGATAAACCTCATTGGCTACAATATTGCCGCTGCTCAAAGCTCCTAAAGAGGTTTTAAAAATTATTTAGTTTTTCTTCAAGTCATTTTTATAACTAATCACTAATGAACATTTTCTAGAATGTCTCCTGCGGATGACTGTTCACTATGGTGTGGATTTGTGTGGGATGAAAAGCTGTATTTTATATTGCTTTATGTTCTTCTAAAACACAAATTAAGGAATATCATTCACCTGTTTCAGAAAGGGCTTTAACATTGGACTGGAGAGTCATAACAGAGCTTTCTGGAACAGCCGAGCTTCTTTCTACATCATTACAATGGTCATTGACTGCTGAATAGAATTTCTAAGATTTTTGACCTTCAGCATACCTTAGCAGTACTGTTTTCCCTCACAAAATCTTTTAAAATTGTGGGCCATCCTAATTACACAAATATTTTTGAAAACTTCTGCACCATTAGAGATGCTGAGCAATTACTCTAGACTGTCTCAGATTAGTCATGAGTCTCCCCACAGGGATGGAGGAGGCTCCAGCAGCACATTACTGACAGATACCTAAAAACATTCGTCTAGTGTCCTTAAATTTGAGATGCCTATCTCTTTTTCTTTTGCCTTCATTTCAACAATTGGAAACTATACTTTCATCTTGCAGATGGACTCACCATTACCTAGCTCCCCAGACCTGTTAGCATTCTATGGACTGAGTTCTCTCTTCCACCCTGTTTGTGTGGAATATCTATTTCCCTATGTCGCAGGCTGACCAGATATAGCGTTTGAAATGGGACAGTACCATTGTCTTCTGTCTTATTTCAAATGGTATATCTGTTCAGCCTACTATGTTGCGATTGGTCCCTTGAGTTTCCAGTCCATGTTAAAAGCAGATGAAGGACAAACTTGAGAGATTTGCTTTTTCTAAGAATTGTTTGTATAGTTATCAGGTCAGGCGAGCAGGGACTGCTATCCTAAGTCAGGAGATCTTAGAGACCCCTTCCAGCTCATTCTCGTTCTTCCCACATGCTCCACCAGCAGCGAACAGAGGAAGATGCCTTTCCTTCCTAAAGATGCCTTTCTGTACTCTCCTCTGCCTGACAAACTCCTGTTTATCCTTTAAAACACAGATAAAGTGTCTCCTCTAGGTTTTGTGGGGTACCCTCAGTAGCCTCACTTTTGATCATTCCGTACTGTCTCATCTTTCCCTTGCTTATTACAGCAAAGGAAAGGGTGTGACCTGCTATGGGCAAGACTTGAGACCTTCATTTCTGTATTTTCTGCAATTTTCACTTGGTCAATATTTACTGAATTCAATTCCAGTTTCTGGACAATTCTTGAACCAGTATAGGGATGTCATGCAAAAGCTCATACAGTCTTAACTTGTACCAAACAAACCTGGCCCATTGCCTGTTTGGGCACTTCAGCTGTCTGGGCTTTGCACTAAGATCCAACTTGCAAACGACTTGAATTAAAGCAAAGAAGATGGGTCTGTCCTTGCAGATGGAAGCAGAGGTACTGTAGGAGCTGAAAACGGGACTGCAGAAGTCAATACGGGGATAGTGCTTGTGCCTCCAAACTCTGGGTCTCATGAAGTGGGGGCTGCTTCTCCTGATACCAGTGCCTTATTCAGCAGCTAAGAATGCTGCTCACGGAGGGACTTCATTGAAGTCCACGTTGTGCAGACTGAAGCCACAGACTTCATTTTTAGCGACTGAGTGCCGTAAAATCTGTCTAACTTTTTAACATACAAGCCCGTGTCTGACACGAAAACTCCTTACTGGCCATTTTGCACACGCTCAAGTCTAACACAGGTGGCCAGTACATTGACTAGACAAAAGGTATTGTGACAAAATGGTAACACCTCAGCTTGGAGGAGGCCCCATCCGCCTCTTGAAGTTGCTTTTGATCGGCAGGCTGCCGAGATGGGCCCAGACAGGAGCACATAGCTCATCTCCTTTCAACCATACCTGTTTTGAGGTGAAATCACTCGGAAAGAAAAACTGACCTATTTCCTTCATTCACTCATATTGTTGGTATATAAACAATCTAAAGGTAGACCAGATGAATAGGTTTGTTCTTCCCTTGTCTGCTGCCATCCATACTCACAGAGATGACTGTGGAGCTTTCTGAGCCGTGTCATCCCAAGGTTGACTTAACATTCGCAGGCAATCGGAGAACACTTCCCCATGGAGACAGGGCCAGCTCTCCTGCATCAGTGGCCGCCGCTTACGAGGGTCATTCCTTCACACAAGCAGGTGGGTTTGCAGTGAGAATGTGTCTATTCTGGACAGGTCTTTCTTGCTCATTTGCAAGGAGCGCACAGCACACAAACCAAGGGACAAGACAGTGTCTCCTTGGTTTGAGCGGAACTAACAGGGCTGATAGTGGATTAGCATAAACTTGACATCTCTGATTCTGGAACATAGAGGTCAGAGAATGAACCATTCATTACCACTCTCTCAACAATTTTTTTTCTTTCTTTCTTTTATTTTTTGGACTGCTGATGTGGTGGTGGTTTATTTGTCTAGCAAGGTGAGATGGGTGTGGATTTAGACTCAGAGTCTTGGAAAACTCATTTCCTCCCCTTTTGGGTCTGAAACTCTCAGAGGACAGGTGATTTGAGAGGGCCTTCACATGCAGTGCAGTGTCAGGGGTAACAGTAATGGCAGAGGGGAGACCAGGAGAGCTGGCGGCAGCGACCTGGAGCGGGGAGCACCTCTCTTTGGTAACAGGAAAGACTGAGAGGGGCTGAGGCCCCAAGGACGAGAACGTCTTCATGGGACAAGGCTTTGGGACAGGGAAGGAGCCACAGAGGCCTGCTGGGAAAAATGTCCCAGGGACAGCAAGAGGAGACTGTCTGCAGGAAAAACGGCCAAGTGAGGGACAGGAGGAGAGCATGGTGAGAGGAAGGAAAAGGAAGCTTCCATTTGGGAGACCATGTGAGGAGCCTGTACTTGGCTAGTTAATTGATGTGGTCAAATAAGGTGCTGGATACTATTCACCTGCAAGTCAGAACGGTTTCAGAGGAAAAAGCTGAAGTTACCCCCAAACTCTACGACAGCTTAGCTTGTCCCTTAGCTGCAGATGTTCTAAGTGAGGCCATGATATTCCGAGCCCAGTGAGACAGCAAAGGAAGGCAGGGTAGAGGGGATGTATCAGCCCCCAAGTTAATGATAAATTCCGATAGAGTTGCTAAATGTGTTGTAGTTGTGCTTAGGTCTAATAGACATTACCCTTTGGTCATCTGTAATGGAGAGTCCTGTTACTGATGTGTAGTAAATAAGGTGATATTATTGCTTAAATGCCTAGCAGGGTACTTGGTCCCAGAAAGAAGAGGCAGAGAGGTGACATAATACCCAGCCTGGAGCCATCCCGGGTCTGTCCTTGACTGCCCCGGAGTCCTGAGCTGCCTGCCTGGGTCAGGCTGGAAAAGCACATGCTGCTCTTTTCTATGGGAGCAGGTAACAAAGCCCCAGCCTGGCGGGGCCTTCCCCGGGGTGGGTGCCAGGAGAACAAGCCGACTCCTGCCTGGTTCCTACCACCAGTGCCCGAGGCAGAGTTACCCAGAAGGAAGGGGCATTCCAGTAGGCGAGGCATACCAGGAACCCTGGCCTGGTTATTAAGCTGGGGTGGGAACTACCATCCATACCCTGGCAAAACTGGAAGCAGAGGCTGTGATTCGGGAGGCAAGACCCAGAGTCCAGTGCTCACACAAAGGGTGGGACGCAGGAGGGCAGGGCAGTGTGACACTGTTGTCTCCCAAATGGGAGCAGCTGGCCAGCTGGAAGAGCTGGGAAGTCTGAGACCCAGGGTAGCTTTACTGGCAACTCCTTCACCTTCTAGAAGCCTGGCCTGTCTGCCTCCTTTCAGGCTCCTGGCAATGACTGAGCATGGGCCCTGATGAGGAAAATAACCCCAAATAACTGCGAAAGGAATGGTTTTTCTCTTCTCTGCATGTATAGGATCCAGGCTGGTCTCGAATGAAGGTGAAGGTCAGTCTGCGCGAGTCCAGGTCAGGGGCCCCAGCCTGCTTGAACTGAGAGACTCTCTGAATGTCAGTAAGCTACCTGCCAGCACATATCTTAGGACAATGCCTTTTGAAGTCTACTTTGACTGCTAACCTCTGGGAAATGTGTCATAGAGTACCCTGTTGTTTGTCGGTGGTGTCCCAAACCAACATTTTGGATTGTCTTACTCAGACCTGAAGGATTTCTTGGCACAGGCAACCAGAGGGAAGTGTGTGGTATGCACATCTTGTGTCAGCTCATGTTTCTATTATACTGGCCACCAAAGGGGTCCACATAGGTGGAAAGAAATGCAGAAAGACCAAAATGACGAACAGTGACGTGAGTAATTCTATTGGATAGGCGTTAGTGCTACCAAGCCAGATGCAGGCGGTGGCAGTAATGGTTGCAAGCATTTAGAAAAATTATGTGATAGAAATATGCTTAGTTATTAAACCAACCTCAAGGAAGATTTCATGGGTCTAGTATATAGAAGATTTTTATTTTATTTCCAAATGCCATTTCATCATTTCCTGAATGCTCACCCTTTTGGACCTGAGCCTATAGCTCATTAAATCCACATGAAATTTAAAGAGAAAGGAGCAGTAATATGAACCAACATGAAAGAATTTCAAATCGGCCTCTGTGGGCACATGTGCATGTTTTCATCATCACTTGAGATGATTAGACTTATTCATTTTCATCTCAGTCCATAAAACTGATCCAGAAATTAAGGCAGAATGATACCCACTATATTATAAACTGTAGACAAAACTAAAAGGCATTAGCATAATTTCCTAATACTAGGAAATTATGCTAATGTCTTTTAATTTTGAATTAAAGTTTTAAAATGTGACTTTAAAAATAAAAACAAACTATAACTTTAGAAAAAAATTATAACTTTGCAAAGAGTGTTATGAAAGAGCAATGCTGTCACATTTATAGTTAACTCGTTTTTGTTGTGAGATTTATTGGGGTGACATCGCTTAGCAAGAATTACATCGGTTCCAGGTGTACAGTCCTACAGTGCATCATCTATTTGTTGCATTATGTGTTTACCACCTAGCATGAGTTCTCTTTCCATCACTATATATTCCCCATCCCCTCCCCACTTGCCCCCAAATAACCATATAGTTAACCTTTAAAGAAAACAAAGCAAATGTACAACATTTCTTTTTCGTTAATTCTGTTCAAACACTACTAATAGCTCTTGTCACTTATTCCAGGTTTTTTCCTAGAATTTTTTTTTTCTCCACTAACCCAGAATCCTAATCTTTGAAATAAAGAATTTGTGAAAGATCGTGGAACTTAGGGTTATTTTGACAATAAAAGTTCATATAATGTCTTTCTCACAGCAATTGCATTGAGGAAGGTGGGCAGGAAGAAACTATCACACAGTAACTTGCTATTTGCTCAATGATTCATCTGCATAACGTCACGAGATGAAAAAAACTCAGCCCATTCCTTCCAGAGTTTAAAATCCTGTATGACTGGAAAGGAGGGAGCCAGCTGAGTAAAGAAGAGATCCTAATAAGATCTGGTCAAGCTTAAGATATGAAAATTATATCCCACTTCCAAGTATATGTATCAAAGCAGAGTCTCAAAGAAATACTTGTACTTGCATGTTTATAGCAGCATTATTTACAATAGCTAAGACGCAATAGCTAAGAAGCAACTCAAGAATCCATCAACAGATGAATAGATAAATACAATCGGGTCTATACACATAATGGAATATTATTCAGCCTTAAAAAGGAAATTCTGACACATGTTACAATATGGATGAAACTTGAAGACATTATGCTAAGTGAAATCAACCAGTCACAAAGAACAAATACTGTGTGATTCCACTTATATGAGGTCCCTAGAGTAGTCAGATTGATGGAGACAGAAAGTAGAATGGTTGTTGCCCGGGGCTAGAGGAATAGGTAGTTAGTGTTTAATGGTTACAGGGTTTCACTTTTGCAAGATGAAAATATTCTGGAGATCTGTTGCCCAACGATGTTGGAAGTGGTGAAACAGGACAGGGAAGGAGCGAAAGCTAAGCAAGGACATGAGTTTAGATCAAGTCCCAGCCTCAACCTGTGGATATATTTAACACTATTGAAATGTAGTTTTAAGATGTTTAGAAAAAGATACGTAAAGTGTATGTGCATAACGCAATGGCAGCACAAGAAAAGAGCTTAGCCCACCAGGGTTAAGGGTCTGTGATGGTTAATTTTGTGTGTCAAGTTGACCAGTCCACAGGGTTCCCAGGTATTTGGTCAAACATCATTCTGGGCATTTTTGTGAGAGTGGTTTTGGATATAATTGGTGTGTGAATCAGCAAATTGAGTAAAGCAAATTGCCCTCTTTAGTGGAGGTGGATCTGAACACTCAAGGCTGCAAAGAACAAAAATCCCCAGAATAAAAGAGAGTTCTTTCTGCCTGACTACCTTCAAGTAGGAACATCAGTTTTTTTCTTGCTTTTGGACTTGAACTGAAACATTGGATCTCCTGGGTGTCTAGCTTGCTGACGCTCTCTGTAGATCTTGGGAATTCTGAGTCTTCATAATTACGTGAGCTAATTTCTTGTAATAAATCTCTCTCTCCCCGCCCCCCTCAGGAAGGCTCCCTGGAAGGGATATCATCTGGTCTGAGCCTTGGCAACAAGTAAGAGGTAGCCAGTTGAACAGTATGAACAGGACACAGGCCCCTGTGACACTTGAAGGTCTGTGTCAAAGCTGGGTACACAGTTCAGCATTTCTAGAGCCAAGGATGAGGCTGAGAGGAGGTGGGGCCAGGCCATAGAGAACCTTATATGCCATGCTAAGGAGCTTTATCCTATAGACCAGCATGTCCCATTGAGTTCGGGAGACAACAGTGTATAAGAGGTGCCTCACATGTGATAATCACAAGCAGATACTCAAGGTTAAGGTCAGATAGGGCTGACAGTTCTCAGGTTAAACATGTTAACAGGTTTCTTTACTGAAGGACTTTTCAGAGCCTCCACTGAGCCATTGTACAGCATGAATCTTCAGGAAAGTTGTCATATTTGAACACAGACTTCTCTCACCCCTGTCTAATTCTGATGCCCATTGGGATGGGGAAGGAGACCACTTCCCACAGAGTGCCTCTAGGTGATTGGAAGTCACTGAGCAGGTATAAGTAGGAGACTGATCTGGCTAGTGTTTTGATTTTGGTAGATGATTCACTCAAGTGCAGAAATCTACCAGGGGCTCACCTAGGAGGCATAGGAGATGCTGCCAGTGCTGTGCCCTTTGGGTCCCTTTCACTGTCTCTGTGTGGCCTGTTCTTGGCCTACGGGAGCTGCCTCACTCCTCTTCGTAGTGTGTCCTCGGCAATGACGGACTGATGTGGGGATGTGGAAGCCAGCTCCCTCGCTCAGTTGAGTAAAACCTGTTGGATCCGGCTGAAACTGGGACGTGGCCTGCAACCACGTCCCTGCCGAGCTTCCTCCCCTCTCCTTTCCTGTTTCCCCACTGCCCACTGGGCACTTCCTCAATAAAACCAAACCTATAACAGGAGGCAAGTTATGAATGAAGCACTAGTAGTAGGTGTGGAGAGAGGGCATCAGCTTCAAGAATTTTAAAGGTATAAAATCAGTAGAAATTATGATAGATGATTGGATCCTGAGGATACGTCCAAGATCATTTCTTTGGCTTGGATAACTGTCAGGTACCGTCATCAGGAAAATAGAAAAAGCAAGTTTGTGGGGGAGAATGAATTGGGTTTTGACCTAGTGACACTGAAGCACTTTTGGGATGACCATCCAAGTAGAAAATTTTCCCAAATCCGTACAAACAAGCTAGAGCAAGGCTAAAGGTGGTGATGTGCATGTAACATATGGTAGTTAAAAACAAACAAACAACAAAGAACAATAGCGTGAGTAAATCACCCAAGAGGGGATGTAGAGTATGAGGGGTGGGTCAAAGTTCAAGTTTAAGGGGCAGGCAGAGGAGGAAGCATCCACGTAGATGGCAGAGAAGGGACTCTTAGTCAGGAATGAGGGAACCAGGAGAGAGGGTGGGAACACCAGTGACAAAAATATTTTAAGGAGTAGTGGCCAATAGTGTTGAATGAACTGGGGACTGGTAGGAGTCTCCTAGCTGTGACAATACAGAGGTTGTGGTGACTACTGAAAGACAAATGTTTCAATGGAGTCAGAGGGACAGAAACCAAATTTCAGTAGGTTGAAATCAAGGGCAATTAAAGATGTGGCAATAGTACTATAAGAAGTCTGCTGGGAATGAAAGGATGCAACACACACAGGTTTCATAGATAAGGAAATGGGCCCAGAGTAATGTGCTCAAAGTCAGAGTTAATGGTGTGGACAGGATTCAGATCAGGAGAATATTTGACTAAACCTGCTGGTTGGTCCTTTTGCTTCCAGCATGCTGCCTCCTGAACAAGTCATTTGATTGTCACTGGTGTCTGAACACTCACTACCTCTCCTTGTAGTTTCTCCTTCTCAACTAGGACAAGAAATAAACTCTCAAAAGACAAAGGCAAAGCCTTTCTATGTCCCTTGTCTCTTTAGTCAGTCAGTCAGTCTTTCTCTCTCTCTTCCCACTCTCCTGACACAATTGGACAGAAAATTTCCAAAATCAAGAAGCATAAAACCTTTTTTTTTTCTAGTCAGAAGAAGAAAACTTTCCACTCTCTCTGTCTGTGTTTTTCCTTTCCATTCTCTTTTTAAAGGAAAGAAAAATACCACCTCTTTCTGGAGCTGCCCCAGCAGTTAGCAACTAAGCTAAGTGCTGCTTACTATTTGGCTTCTCAACAACTGCCTATGACATAATTTTCTGTGGTACAACTGTAGTTAGAAGGCTGTCATGTTACAGACACTGTGATCCAAATGGTTATACTTGTATATATTTGTTGTACACAAATACATATGTACAGAGATATTGTAGCACTGTTTATGGTAGCAAAACATGGGAGACCATCTAAATATTGATAGGGAGGGGACAGTCAAATAAAGCAGCCACCCTTACAAAGGAGTACTACCCAGATGTGAATAGTGAGGCAGGATCTGTATGTATAGAACATGTGTGGGTGGGACGCTCTCCAAGATAGAGTATTAGTGAAAAGAGCCAAGTGCAAGTGTCTGTGTGGAGTATGCTGCCATCTGTGTGTAAGCAGAGGATGCATGTCTATTAAGGATGTCTGAAATATCTCTGGAGGGATGCACAGAGAGTAGACCATCATAGTTGCCCCTGGGAGGAGAGCTAGGAGACAGAATGGAGGTTGAGGGAAGAACTACTTTTGCATCTTTTGAATTTTCTACCATGGGCACTGATCATCTAGCAAATAAAATGAAATAATAAATAAAAATCTGGCATCCCTTATCACAGCAAAGACAGTTTAAATAATGTCTTCAAATAATACATTTCTGTAATGCCTTTAAACAGAGATGGAAATGGATTTCACAAAGGCAGTGGGATAATCTGTGACACAGTTTGCAAGAACAAAAACTGTCTATGAAAACCACATTAGCATGAATTGTGAAAGTGAGCCCAACGAAAAGCTATTCCTAACAGAACCACCCCCAACCCCTGCCAAGTAGTAACCAAAGCAAATTCCTTAAAAGCACAAGACAGTCATACACCTCTGAAAGATTTCTCGGTGGCCTGACCTCCAAGCAGGGGCCATTTGAATTGGATGACAGTGCAACCCTCCAGAGTACTTAAGCCAAAAGATACATCTGTGACTCAGTATTTTATATTTTATTTTCAGAACCCCTTCACTCTCTTTAATATTATTCAGAATCCCAAAGGGCTTTTTATATTATGTGAGTTATAGCTGCCCATTTTTACCATATGAGAAATTAAAACTGACAAACTGAAAAAGTAATTCATTTAAAAATAACAATAGTAAACCCATTACATGTCAACATATATTTTTCATGAAAATGACTTTATTTTAAACATCAAAACAAATAGTTAGAAGAGTGACATTATTTTACACTTTGGCACCTCTCTTTACTATCTGGATGAAGAGGAGGCAACCAGATAGCTGCTTTGTCATATCTGCTTCTATACTGGATCTGTTGAGATACACGGCTTTGGTTGATGTATATGACGGAAATGTAGTAAATATTGGGGTAATATTTAGAAAATATTGGTTATATTGGTCTTTCAAGTGTTGAGCTTTCATTATCCAATGTCAACAAAGCACTTCGGTTGAGCTCACCACTCATCGCATCAGAAAAGCCTTTTAATTTTGGGAAACTGCCAAGCTCACGCTGGCAGATCTAAGTTTTCCAAATGTTGATTTTTGTTTGAAAGCTCAAATTTTATCTTTGCAAACAAATACTGTCAGTTGTTTTTCTTGAAATGACAGGCTTGCCTACTCTGCTCATTTTTGAGAAAATGTCTGCTACCAAAACCCAAACACCTATAGTTTGTCTATCATTCACTTTTCTGAGCAAAAATGGAAAAGCATTTGCTCAACCCACAACTTGAATAATTGCCCAACCACTTTTCCTCAAAGATAGCCACAGTCATTTGCCCTGAACAGAAGTACTCTATGCATTCCCGTTGGTCACTCAGAATATTGAAACGACGTGAGCTCAAAGGTCCAAACGTAATCAAATTTATAACGTTTACTGTTTCATCAAGGTAATTCTGAAGTGATACTGGACTTCCTTCTTTTTTTTTCTTTCCTACTAGTGCTCAGTGGTGAAGAATGGGATGACCACCAGTGTTGTTTGGAATAAAGGGTGGCAGAATATGCCACCGAAATAGCCACTTTGGCATAAGGATTATTTTGAGTTAAAGCCTTTTGAAAAACAGCAAGACTAAGAAGAGCCTTCTGGCCTCCCTTTTCTTCCTGGACCCAGGAGATGGCACTCTGATGTGAAAGCTTTCCTCCCTGTACCAGGAGGAAAGAAACATTCTCATCACTAGGGACACGGGCAGTCGAGGTCAAGCGAAATCTGTACAAGCAAACTCTGATAGAATAACTCTTCCCTTCCTTTAGCCTTCCCATATATTTTTGTTACCTTTTCACAATTGCCTCTTTTTGTTCAACCTGGCATATGAACACTTAGGCCCAGCCACTCGGTTGGGTCATTATCTTCCTTAGGCTCTGGTGCACGTGTAAAAGTCGGTATGCTTTTCTCCTGTTCATCTGTCTTAGGTCAGTTTAATTCTCAGGCCCAGCTGGAGCCCCATAGAGGGTGGAGGTAAAGTCTGCCGCCTGCCCCCTGGCCCCAGGAGCCAGCACCTTCATTCCCACTAAGGCACAGGAGTTTTCCACCAGTGCTGCTGTGCCCAGCATAAATGTCAACACAGTGAACAAGGCAAACTACATCTTACTACCATGAAGAAAAGAGTTCTAACCTTGCAAACAAACCCTTTGAAAGGGAGTTAGGCCTGCAGGGACCATGAATGAAATTGCTGTGTATTGGGTAGTCATTATGCTTTGTAAAGGAGGTGGGGGTGGAATTATTTCAGTCATGGAGATTGGTGTGCACTATGTACAGCTCGTGTGCGATCTCTGCTCTCAGTTTGGACTCTGTATATGGCAACAGAATGCTGCTCAAGGTCCATCATGGAGATATGCTGGGCCAATTGAGATGACTGTCCTGAATCCTTGGCCTTCTAGTTTGAAAGGTGTGGGAGCACCAGAGCAAACTCCCTGGACCACAGGGACCCTCCCCTTGTGGAGAGTGTCACAAAACACTTACTCTTCCTACTGAAAATAAGCCCAAGAAACCCATGGCATTAAACCCTACCATCAAGAACAAAGGAGCAGTTTGATCTCATGAGTAGGTAGGCTGGAGTTGCAGATATCAGGGAAATTGGGTCCGTAAAACCAAGGACCATATTGCACATGCTTTAGTTAAGATGGTCCAGTAAGCTGCTTCAGTCCCACACGTTGCATTTTTGTAGATATGACAGTGGGCAAGGCTTATGCAGATGTAGTGTTCTGTCCTTCTTTAAGGACTCTTCTCTTTGTGAAGTATATTGATACATATAGTTCTTTGGTGTAGATATATATGGGTATTTTATTCTTTTATTTAATATTTGTCTGTCTATAAAGTGGGTTTCCCTATAACTCACACATCAGAAAGGCCACCACACGGATCTGCAAAAGGCTGCAGAGTCCAGCCTCGCTGGATGCACACAGTGATCTGGGACAGTGTCCAGTAGAAGGTGGTAGGGGTGCAAGACCAAGGTTTCAAGAACAGCATCTCTCATCCTCAGAGAGAGATGCCACTGGATACCCCTTGTCTTAGTCAGCTGGAACTGCTGCAACAAATTCCCACTGACTGGGGCTTAAACGACAGACACTTATTGTCTCAGTTCTGCAGGCTGAGAGTCCAAGGTCATGATATTGGCAGGGTTGGTTCCTTCTGAGGGCTCTGAGGGAGTGTCTGTCCCTGGCCTCTCCTCCAGCTTCTCACTGTTTGCTGGCAGTCTTTGGCATTCCTTGGCTTGTAAACACATCACCCTGATCTCACACTGGAGTTCTCTCAGTGCGTGCGTGCCTGTGCAAATATTCCCCTTTCTTTATTATTAGGACACAGTCATACTACATGAGGGCCCATCCCAACTTAACTAATTATATCTGCAACAAACCTATTTCCAGATAAGTTCACATTCTGTGGCATAAGGGGTTAAGACTTGAACATGTGAATTTTGGGGAGACAATTTACCTGACAACACCTCTACGATTAATAGGAGCAAATTACCCAAAACTAATGGCAACACAGGGAAGAATCTGATGAATGTGAGCAGAAAGAGGAATGACTAAGGGGACCTGGAGGGACAAGGCTTGGGAGAAAGGGGAAAGCACGCCTCTCTGAGCGCTGCTGAGCCACCCAGCTGCAGAATGGGGTCTTCGGAGTTGTGCGTGGCCAGTGGTAGCCCAGTGACCATGTGTAGTGCATTGATCAGACTTTGGGGAGAGACATAGATTCTGGTCAGACTTCATGTAGTCAGCCCCCCCCTCCCCCAATATTCCCCCTTGATAAACAAGGCCCTGTGAGGGGATAAGATGAATATAGCTCCTGCCCCTTAGTCACCCATTTGTCACCTGCCTGGAAGGATGGCTAGCTTTATGTAGAGTGCCCCAGACAGAGTCCTGGTAAACTTGATTAAGTACTAGTGACCTGGGGCTTTCTGTCATGTTCTGCTTTGCTTGAGGCCATGGGCCAGGGTTTACGGGGAGGAGGCCACCGGGTGCTAGGTGTTGGGTGAGACTATTCACAACTGCTCTACAGAAAGCCCAATGCCTGAGGTTAGAACATAAACTCGTTCTCCGGAGCAGCAAGATGCACTCATCTGGCCTCAGTACGTTGTTATCACACTGTTAAGTCAGGGCTTGTGAACCATGTGGAAGGCGTACTCTGTGCCAGCCTCAGACATCAGAGTCCCTGCCTTTAGGGACTCAGCATTCTAAGATCTAGTTCCCAGATTTGTTTTTTGACTTAATAGAAAAGACACACTATTTCCTCATCACTCATTTTTATATTTAGACGAGAGTTCAATATTAAGTCTTGTTTGTTCCCATCAGCATTTTGCCTCTCATAAGGTTCTATAGTTGAGTGCAGGGTCAGCCCAGGGGACTTTTCCCCAGGGAAGAAGGACAGTGAGGACTGCTCTGCCCAGCACACATTCTGGCCCTCCATCGCTGGATTGGGGGCCTACTCAGCTAGGTGCTCTCCTAGCAGTCATCTAGGCTGCATGGAGAATCAGAAAGGAAAAGTAACAGTAAGAAACAGCTGTTTTGGCTTGAGGGTGTGTTTGGTTTGCTCATGTTTGTAACTTGTTTGCTTTTCTGCTTTGAGTTTTTAAGATGCTGATGTCATTGATGAGAATAACAAGGAGTCCTGTGAAGCTAATTCTTCTGGCATTCCCAAATTGGTGGTAAGATGGATGTGGAGATGAATGTCACATATGACACTTGCATGGCAATTGTCAGGGTCAAGTGCAGAAGGATAGTTGGTGCTTCTCAGATAAGATAAAGCTACTGAGGAAACAAAATTGTGATGGGGACAATGAGACACATACAAGGACAAATTTTTTTTACTTATAGTCTCTTCATGATTTGATTTACTTTTTCACTATGGGGTTATAACTGTAGATTAGACATGGTCTACATACTGAACCACAAGCTACTTAAAAAGATCAGGACTAACGTAATACATTTTCTGTTAATTTATTTTTGTTCTGACGAATGTAACTTTGACAACAAAATGCCCCAGATGAAAGAAATCTCAGTGAAATGAAATGCTATCTACAGTTTAATACTGCCACCAAATTATATGTTTAGGTTGAATTTTGTGTCCTCTTAATTTGATTGCCTGATTGAGAAAACAATTGTCTGGATCACATACACTATGAGTGGCATTGGTCAAGATACCAAAATCATTGCAGAATGACTCTTTTTTATTCTGATTCTTTTCACTCAGGACTAACTAGAAAACCAGAATAAAGGCTTCAGTCAACAATGTGGAAACCAGCAAAATCTGCTTGTAGTTGACCAAAGCTAGGGACAAACTGACTGTATTTGCATTGGGCCACACTCAGGCAGTGATGTCAAGTGTCAGATCCCTGGGGACCCACTTCTCTTACCCTCTCTGATCTCTGTCCCTAGAGGAATGAGGGTTCTTATGAATTTTACCACAGAACAAGTTAGTCTGTGCTAGGAAAGGCCAACAGAGCAACATGGCTCCAGCAAAGGCAAGATGCAGCTTTTTGAATGATTAAAACTTGTGGCTCAGTTGTTCCAAAGCCACTTGAAGATTTTTAAAGCCTATTTCAAAAACAATAACCCTTTACAAATATAAGTATCTGTATTTAGAGGAGAGGAGAACACTGTGCAAACAGAGGAAGTACTTGCTTGAACACTCAGATAAGTCTATCACATCGCTGGAGCAGAAACACTGTTTATCTTTTTACGTCCTGCCTATCTGGTTAAAAGGTGTCTGCTTCCTCTTCGACAGTATAATGGCCACACCATTTCATCATTGAGGCTATCTGTTCATGGTGGACACAATGTTTTGCCATCTGTATTTGTCAAAGTACTCTGGGCTCTAGAAACATAGGTTTCATAAGAAGAGGGAAGAGAAAAATACCCAACCCACTGAAAAGCAATGTGTTCTCTTGTCTTACCTAGCCCCCACTATCGTCTCCAGCCTCACCCAAAAAGGTCAGTATGCAGTTTTTTATGTAGAAAAGCAACTGCATCTAAGTTATCCAAGAAACAGGGCTCTATAATTCAAGTCAAAAGTAACCAAAACCAGGTGAAAAACACATGGTAAAGAATGGAAACAGTGTGTCTATTAAAATACCTTTGCACTTACTTGCTTTATCTCTCCTTCCAGACATCCTGCCTAGGACTTTCTGCTCCACACCAGAGTCCCCTACTCTCCTTTCCCTTAGCCAGAGGTCATGAAAGGCAGCCTTTGATGTGGGGGTAACCAGTTACCCACCCCCAGCTATTCTGCAAATTACAGGAAGAGCCTGGAAGGCCAGTGCGGCCACAGAGACCCTGACATATTGCGGAAGGGGCCAGGCCCTCAGCCTGTGGTATTTTTCTTTTTTTGTGGCACAAAAAAAGGGAGGTGATGGAATACAGGCTCACAAACAACCCGCATTTGCACACTTGGGCACAAATGGTGCCGGGACGGCAGATGTGCAGAATATGTGTGCATTTCCTGATAATTAGCCAAGTTTCTTTTGAGCTTCTCAGGGATCTCTGTTCCCAGAGCTCATTTGGTGAATAGCACAGGCTTTTGTTGTCGTTTCTTTTCCTTTTTCCACGAAGGCACATGTTTGTAGAACTGATCAAGTAGGAAGCCATTTCATTGGCTCTAGCCTCAAGGATCCAATCAGGCCATCTGCAGAGAGAGAAGGGTGTCTGACAGGTGCTCGGGAGTGAGGGAGCTAGCTGCCCTTGGCACCGTGAGGATCCAGGCAAAGGAAATAGGAAACCTGCCGGCACAGTTTACGGCAGTGGACGGCCAGCTCTCTGACAGCAGCCCACACCGGGAAGGACACTTTTACATACAGCCCCACAGGTAGTGTTGTAAAAATAGTCATGAAATGATTCATATAATTACCATGTGAGATGTATTCTGTTTCCTTTTATTCTCTTTTTTTCTATCCTAATTTATTTCATTTTATTGTTCAAATACGTGGGTCTCAATCCACTAAATGGATTTCATAGCTTGCTCAGAGCTATGAAACCGACCCCTCGTTTGAGAAACTTGCCTGTAGGGTTGACTCAGGGAAGGGAGCACTCATGAACTCATGGTTCCCACGTGAATTTGTGGAGTGACAGCAGAGAAGAAGGCACCTCAATTTAGGAAAATGTCACATAGGAAAATCAAGGTGGGGGTTTGAAACTCTTAGATGTCAATGATTTTAATGTGGTGGCCAGTGTACGGGGGTCACATCCTAGATGTACCTTATAAGAAACTATACTTCAGGGTTTTTTTTATCTTCCTTGTGAAAGGCATAAAAATGTCTGCAGTGGTAGGAAGCGTATGGAGGTTGAATAATACCGCTAAGCATTTGTGTTTCCAGCCAAGGCAGCCTTGGTACATGTAAACAGGGCTTGGGGCCCAGAGACCAGACCCTCCTCCCCCAGCTGGGGCACCGGGACCTGCCCAATTCCACCTATTGATCTGGCATACTTATTAAAAGCATTCTCTTCCCTGCTCAAAGTGCCCCAGTTTAGACAATAAATTCTATGGTCACCCTAAGTATTAATACGTGTAATTAAGTAAAGTATGTCTATAGCACACGATCTACGAGGGCTGTCCGGAAAGTATCCAGCCACGTAACCATTCTTGCTATATTGACAATGACTGGACTTTTTGCTGGACAGCCCTTGTGTATTATTATTACTTGCTTGCTATGCCACAGAAGCATAGGTCCATGTGTTTATTCACTAATTTCTAACACTGTGCGGTACATATTAAGAGTTGGAATAATGCAACTGGATACCTATCCCTAAAACTCATGGTCATGCCATGTTCCTGTTGCCTGCTTAAGCCTTCCCCCAGCCCCTCCCAGCTGGAGGGATGGAGCCCTAGAGATGTTTTCTACCCTGGTGGCTCCTGAGCAGTCCCCAAGTTGTGGGGAGGGTGTATGTACGTATGTATGTATTTATTTAGTGGCAGCCTGGTGCCATTCAACGTGAGGTCTGACATAGTTCAACTGCCACACTGTTCAGGTGCCACAGATGTGGGAGTCAGGGGTCTTGCAGAGCTATGGACACGTTCCCCAAATTGCCATCCATTCCCAACTTCTGGTCTCCCCCAAACGCACTTCCTTTGGACCCACATAAGGCGTCTGTCTGGCCTGCTGCCTCTCTTTTGGGTTAGAACTCTGTCCTGAGCTCCGTGGTTCGCTGGGCCCTGGAACTGCCTTTGGGCTCTTTCCAGCCCCCCAGAGCTCGGAATTATCACAGGCTGCCAGCGCGACATGGAGGCCTGCCCATCAGCACCTCCTACTGCTGACGTGTGACCTCCCTTGCCAGCCCCTTTGCTCCCAGTGGATCAAGCTGCTCTACTGCTTGCTCAGTCACCTGTGCTGCTGGGCCCTGTGTGTCTGTTCTGGTGTCTCTTAGGTGTGGATGGGCTCTTCCTCAGCGGCTCTCTTACCATGGGGCGTGGTTCCAGGACTCCTCCCCTCCCCCACCCCACCCCCAGGCAGCATGTCCTGTCTCCAAACAGGGCTATCATTTCCACTTTGCAACCTCCTTTTACGGAATGTCTGTGGTTTCTTGAAAGTCAATACTATGTGTGAGGATGAAGAGAGACTGATTATTTCTAAAAGTATCTCAATAAGATAAAATGACCTTTAGAATTAACTGTGAGTCTGTGGCTTCCTGTATATGGCAGGTGAGCAGGGCACAAGGGGATGAACTATCCTGTTTAATGTCATACAAAATCCTCCCTTCATTACACCCAAGGCAAAAATATCTACTGAACACCAAAGGCCGTACTGTGTCCTACACAGAGGTCAGAGCTGGGCAAATCCCAGGGCTGCTTCTTAGGACCTGGGAGGCAGAACCATGGCTTCCCAAAGCTGTTCACATCTTCATCTCCAGAATTTGTGAAAGGACTTTGCACATGCAATGAAACTAAGGGTCTTGATAAAGGAAGATTATCCCGGATTATCCAGGTGGGCCCCATGTAATCACAATGGTTTTTTACGGAAAAGAGGAAGGAGAGTAAGAATCAGAGAGATTTGAAAACGTTCCGGCTTGGAAGGGAGACGGGCCATGAGCCGAAGAATGCAGGTGGACTCTAGAGGCTGGAAAAGGCCAGGGACAGAGCTTTCCCTACAGCCTCCAGAAGGAACCAGCCTTATGGACACCTTGGCTTTGGCCAATGACACCCACTTTAGACTCCTGACCTCCAGAACTGGAAGGTAACAAATTTACATTGCTTTCAGATAACAGGTTGGGGTCATTTGTTACACAGCAATAGGGAACTAATAGCAACTATATCTCCTTAGTTAAGATGCTTTTCTGGATTTTTGCCACCTCCTCTGTAAACTGGGAATAATAATAGTGCCTACGCCATACGATTGTTGTGAAGATGAGGTAACATGAAGCAAGGCAGATACACAGTATACTTCCCCGCACATGGTGTGTGCTCCTCAGTTAATGGTAGAAGTGTTATTATTGCCTTGTTGAAATCTTGCAAGTGCTTTAAGAAGCTCTTGTTATAGTCTCCACTTTAAAGGTGAGGTCCTGGGAAGTTGAAATCTCACCTGAGCACGTGAAGTGGCAGAGCTACTAGATGAGTCCAGCCAGCCTGACTCCCAGGTCCCATGTTTCTCCCTTAACAAAATGCAAGTGTAGTGAAAGTTTTTGAAATGAGGTTTAAGTTGTGGACCATGGAGCATTAGACTAGGACCCTAATAAGGCCACTTTGTGATGGATGATATGTGAATTACAGTGAAAAAGTTTCTAAGAATTTGAGCTTCACTTATTTAGGACCTACTGTGTGCCACTTACTGTTGAAGTTCCTAGAGACATCTCAGGGAACAAAGCAGGGAGTCTCTGCTTTAATTGGAGCTCACATTGGGGAGGAGATAAACACTGATATGTATGTAATTCTGGGTGTGTATATGTATGATAAGTGCTTTGAACAGAACCCGGGTGAGCAGTAAATCAGGATAAGAAGCTAGAGAGTGTAATTTTAGATGGAATGTTCAGTGGTGGCTCTCAGATGTGGTCAGATTGAAGGGGGAGGAAGGTGTGTGACTTTCATGGAGGAGTGCCTGACTGATAGTGGCACCAGCCTGGGCAAAGTACCTGGGGCAGGGCAGTGCTGGCACAGTTGGGGAAGGGCACTGTGACTGAAGCATCCTGGATGGAGGGGTAGAAGGGGAGGGGATGAGGTCAGACAGACTCCAGGGGCCTGGATCATGTAGCACTCTGTGGGTTATGTAGCATCGAGATTGTATTAATATTTTGATGTGGAGGCCATTAGGGAGTTCTGAGCAGGTGAGGGGCATGATCTAATTTAAGTTACAAACATGGTAATAGATTTAAAAAAGAGACTTGCGATTCAGTTGAGCTCACATTGGCCTCTGGGGCTGTCCAGCTGCTCTAAGGTTGGCAAAAGTTTGCTTCACTTCTCAGGAAACAGGGAAGTGCTGTATACAAAAGTAGAAACGGTTTGGGGCCGGGTGCCAGGATCCTGCCAGAGCTAATCCCCAGACAGACTGGAGGATTTACTACTGCGACTGCCTAATAATGGTGGCTGAAGGGTCTACCAGTTCTATCCAAAACTTCATTGTTTAAATGATGTTGAACTTGCCACTGTGAATCGCAAGCCTTCTGACTTGTTGAGAATTCTGTTTTAATTAGACGATCCTCACTCTACTGTCCTTGTTACCCTCAGTTTTTTCGTTTGAGAGTATTGCAGACGAGGAATTATGGGTGTGCCTATTCTCTCACTTGGATGGCTGCCCATGCTGGTTAATTTGAGTGTTAACAAATTTGCACCTGTTCATAGGATTTTTTATTTTTATTTTTACTTTTTTTTATTCATTTTTATTGTTAGACTTATTGGGGTGACATCTGTTAGCAAGGATTACATAGGTTTCAGGCATATAATTCTACAGTGCATTGTCAACTTGTTGTATAAGTTCACCACCTAATGTGACTTCTCTTTCCATCACCTTATATTTAGCTTCCCCCCCTCCTCTCCCACCCCCTCCCCTTTCTCCCCTCCCTGACCCACTCGTCCCCAAATAAACATTAAACTATTGATTGTGTCCATGGGTTATTTGTTTCTTGCATTCTCAATTTGCAGGAGTAGAAAGGTGCCTAAAAGGAGTTTGTCTTGTGTCACTTTAAAAAAACTCCTAGCTTTCCTTATGTCACATGCACGTTATTATTTTTTCACTGAACCTAATTGGTCTGTAAATCTTGTTGACCTCTGTCTTTTGGTTTAGGGATTGGAAAAGCATAACATTTGGCCCATAATTCAGTGTAATTAAAGTTGGGGTTTTGAAACAAGGAAGCTATGCTTTTTGAGTTTTGTTTGCTTCCTAAATGCAATTTAAAGAAAACAAAATGTTGCTTCCTAATACATAAGAGATTCTGAACAAAATTGGAGAGCTTACCCTGGTTCTATTCAAAGCACTTGATTTTAAATTTGGAATTCAAATTAGTTACAGCATTTAGAATTTACTCAGCATCTCCAACCTCTCTTCCCCCAACACACACACACACACACACACACACACACACACACACATGCATGCGTACATGCACACCACACACTCACATTCACAGACACGTACCACACATACTCACACCCCTCATCCACACATACTCAAACACTCTCACACATACACTGACTGTGGTGAGTGAAAACTTCTGAGGCAGACAGTTTCCCCCTTAGCAATACACAGTCATCAAATATTAGCGTGTATTGGCCAATAAAAACTTCATTTAAGAAACATTATTATGATCATTAATTATTCCTTGTGCTGTGTATCAAAGGGTAGGGAGTACAGGGAAACTTCTGGCTTCTTGCTTTGAATCCTATCACGTCTTATGCCTGAATTAAACACAGCAATTTAGTTCAGCAAATATTTATAGGCAACGCTGTGTGCAAAGGGACTGCGCTAGCCTCAGGGGCCTGACGAAGGAGATGAACGCCCTTCCCACACTCTCTAGGAGAAGTTGGAAGTAAAGGGAGGATTTACAAAAGAAAAAGCAAGGATCAATTTGAAAGTCCTCATTCATTTTTAAGATGAGGTCCTCTCTGCTTAGTGGAGACTTTTCCAACTGTCTCTGTTAGTCTGGGCACTGCTCTGCCTGGGTTCAAACCCCAGCTCTCCCACCCACTGGCTCTGAGCCCCATTACTTCTCAGTGTCTCAGTGTCCTCATACATGAAGGAAGAAACCTGAACACTCCTCACAGAGCTGCTGTGTGGCTCATACACGTTCATGTGCACGGGATGCACTCACATGCCACCTCCTATTACCTCTCTAACCCAGAGCTTGGATTTATTTTAAATTTGGAATTCAAATTAGTCTCAGTTCAGATTCTTTATGAAGAAGGTTTTTTTTTTTCTTTTCTTTTTCCAGCTTAGGAAGTCAAGAGACTTCTTTATTTCCTCTTACAAAATGTTAATTTTCAGAAATGTGTCAAAGAGAACAAAAAGAAGTGAAGTGGTCATTGTCCCTGAGTCGTTCCTGCTACTCCTCCCCAACACAGGCACATCTAGCACTCGTTCCGGTACTGGAAGGACACTCCCTTCATCTGGCAGGACAAATCCTACTCATTTCCGTATCCACATTGTTCACATTCTTCCCCACTGATCTTGGCCTTTTATAATTCCTTACTTCATTTAGGCTGCATACCACTTTCTATGAAAACCTTATCCCAAGTATATCCTTCTTATCCAAGTAATATTCCTATAGGATTATTACACACTATTTCTGCAGCATTTATGTATGCCATTTAAATCACACTGTTCATTGCAGATAACGCTGCTCTTACGTTATTCTAATGCCAGCTAGATTGCAAAGTCCCTGAAGCCAGACCTTATCTTTAACTTGATTGCAACTCCTGTCGTGGATATTACTGTTCTAAACCTGTTTCCTTATCTGAAAATAGGAATAATAATAATAATAATAATAATAATACTTACAGGGTGGTTGTGAGCATTAAATGAGCTAATGTATAGTTACTGGATATAGTGATCATTTGATAAATTTTAGCCATTATTTTTAAGAGGCTGGCCATTCTGGTTGGTTATTTACAGCTTTTATAATTGGTGGTGATAATTAGAATGCTTTATATTTGCATGGAATTTCACAATAAAAAACTTTCACAATTAGTCTCGGGTAGACAATTTAGCAAACTATTTAAAAATGTAGAGAAAATATAAAATTACTACCTCAGAAACAATAATTTTATATATTCTGGTAAACATTTTTAATATTTATAAATACCTACATATCCACATATACCTACATATATATTACACAATTATCATATATTATAAATATAGTTTTGTATTCTGATTTTAAAAATTAAAAATTCTATGCAAACTTTTTGATGGTTGTATATATTCTATTATATGGTTATATCACAATTAATTTAACCATACTCTCCTTTGGGCAATTGTACTGTTTTATCATTTGAGTTATTACCTAGAATATGTTATCATATAACCATTCGTGCCTTCATATTATCCATTTTGTCTACCTACAAAGGCTATGAATTAGAGAGAAGTAGAATAACCAAAGTCATGCATATTTCTATTTTGCTAATAGAATTAGCATGCTAAACCATGAATTGACATTTTAAAATTAGTCTAGATTTATCAGCAAACACTTGAGCCCAGGCAGAAAGTGCTCTATACATAGCATGAAGATGGCCGGCTCCCACATCCCTTCAGATAACTCCACCCCCTTCATGGTCCCAGGCAGCCAAAGAGGACTCAGTTCTTAAAATCAAAAATGAAATTCTTGCACCTTCCCCTTAAAATCTAGTGACACAGCCTTCTTAATAAAATGCATACAGCATATTTTGTGTTTTGTTGCCTTGATATGGTTTTACTTCAGTTTAACTTTGCAGTATTACTTTCTAAGTATAACAAAACTCTTCCATTAAAATAAATCTTTATTCCTCTTCTTTCTATATAAATGTATCTTTTAAATTCAAACAAAGCCCCAAATATACAATTGTCCTCAAAATTAAAATTGATTTTGTTTTTATAAGCTTATCCTTTAAAAAATTAATGCTATTTATGAAATACATCTGTTAAATAACAAATTGCTCAGAACTTATATAACTTTCTATTTTTCATTCTTATTTTGGTGTATTGGAGACTAAGTGATGAAAGGCTGACAAATCAATGATAATGAAGAAACCAGTCAAACAAGTTTTGGGGGCATATAGATCAAGGCACACGATGAATAAGTTATTTCACTATTTAGTAGGTAGCATTAATAGTGTAGAAATCAGTAGATTATGCTTCAAAACAAGTTATATTCTGGTAAAGATTACTTATCTAAATCTCAATTTAAGCTCTTTTACTTTCCATTTATCCAACTATTAAGAATATTTTAGGAGTTCCCTGGTGGTGTAGTGGCTTAAGGCTTCATCGCAAGTGCTAGGTTCGATTCCTGGCCAGGGAACTATCCACATACAAAAAAAAAAAAAAAGATTAAAAAAAAGAAAATTTTAATATTCTGGTTAAATGAAATAAGTCATAATGTCAGAGAGAGATAACCAATTTTCAAAGAAAATACACTAAAACTACACTGACTATAAATTGGACAAAAAGTAGATTACCAAATTTCTTGATCTTAAATATATAAATATATATTCCTTAATTGTAATTTATATTTCCCCCATAATTTATTATTTTTAGATTTGTCTTAAAATACATCAGTGTGCAACATAATGGGAATTTTTTTCCTCTCTATTAAAGCTAATGTTAAATTAAAAGTTGGTCTTATAATCAAGGACCTCTTAGAATCAAGAAATAGTTAAGCAATAAAATGCTGATAAAATACTTAAGATAAACAATAAAATATTTATCTTTGAGTAGTAAGACTACACATAATTTTCTATTTCCTTCTCTCTGCTGGTCTGTATTTTCTATGGTGAGCATACATATGTTTGTGCAATTAAAAAAAAAAGAAAATATAAACACTATAAATACAATTTCACCTCTTTCTTTGGTGGTGTTGAAAACAAGACAACAAGACAAATGGAATTGCTCATGCTAAGACCAACATCACCAGACTGAGACTCAACTTATTACAGTTTCAGCCTCTCCCAGAAGTGGAATCTCAAACCAGCCCATCAGGAATCACCTGACCAGCAGTGGTGAGGCCACCTGCCTGACAGACCCTGCCATTCCCTGAGGGAAAGCAGCATTGCCATAACCAACCTGCTGTTTTGCCCGTTCCCACTCCTTTCTGCTGACACAAGTCTCTCATTTTGCACAGCTCCCTGGAGCTCCTTTCTGTCTGCCAGACAGGATGCTGCGCGATTCATGAATTGCTGAATAAAACCAGTAAGATCTTTAAAATTTACTGAGTTGAACTTGTTTTTTTTTTAATAGTGGAAGAGGATGACTTAAAACTCAATGTTTCTTGGCTGTTTTAAATACGCAATATTTTAGGGACCAGTAGAAATTGGGTAAGCTGCTGTGTTAAGAGCTATGGGACGGCAGAGAGGCACAGCATGGCTTGTCTTCAGGATCTGAACTCGATGGAAAACTCTGGAAGTACTAAACAGGATGATGAAATCTAAAAGTGCAAAATGTGCTTGAAGACAGGCAAAAGAATGTGTGAGCAGTCAGGGCATGCTTTATGGGAAAATAGGCAACTTTTCTTGGAAGTCATATATATGTTAAAATATTTTCTTTTTTTTTTTTTTTTTTTTGGCTGTTTGGTATGTGGGTAGCTCCCTGGCTGGGAATCGAATCCAGGCCGCAGCGCTGACAGCGCCAGCACCGAAGCCTTAAGCCACTACACCATCAGGGAACTCCAAAATATTTTCTTAATATTAGAAAAAGCCTCAAAAATGTAATCATTTGAGTGGATAAGTTGGCTAGTCAATTGAACACCTTTATAAGTTGATGGATGTCAAAAGGTAATAGACTTTATTACAGCACATCTTGTTAATAAATCTAGCCATAAGACAAAATTCAAATAATATTCCTCAAGAAACAAATAGAACAACAAACCTATATAGAGTAAATATGTGATAATATAGCATTAGACTTTAATGCAGATATTAATACTATCTTTTGACCTCAGGATTATTTAAAAAAACAAACAAACTGGTCTGATAGATTTTTTTTTCTTTTTAGATTGGACTTGATACATTTCCTTGCATGAAATCTGGTTAGCAGATGTTAATACATGGTACCTATTATTATATATGTTATGTTATCAGTATTAACATTATTACACCATTGGCCCAAACTTTACTGAGTACTGTGCATTTTGTGCATATTCTGTCTGTCATAGAAATTAGTAAATCATTAATGCATTTCCTTTAAAAGCACACAACAGCTAGTTGTACTTTTAAACCATCACCCGTAACGAGTCATCTTGTATAAACATACTTTCCCAGAGTATCAGACTCATCAGTAATTTGCTTTTCACCCCAGGCTATCCAGAAATCCTGGCAGGGAGAAAAAAGCTCAAGAGCACCGTGGTCGTCCCCAGCCCCACCCCAACGCCCCACACAAGTTACAGTTTTTTTCCTTTTTTGCCCTCTTTAAAAAAAAGCTTTCCGGTATACAAACCTCCGCATAAATTCCTGATTTCCACTCCCAGACGGGAAGAGGAACCAAAGCTTTCCCACACTTATTTAATATTCCTGCAGGCACTTTCTATCGCTTTGGGGAGAACAGGTTCTGCTCTTTCATGCTACCCCACGAACAGGAGTTGTGCTACTGGTGGGAGCAGCTGCAGCAGCACCGGGGTCTTTGCTGGGTGCTGCGAGTCCCCAGGGCCACAGAGCTCCCTCCCAGGGCACGAAGCCTGCACAGCTGGTGCCTAAGCTCCGCCAGGCACGAGGAAGGAAGGATGACAAGGGAGAGGGATTGGAAGGAGGAAACTGGGCCCTTACCTGTCCTGTCCTGTCTTCCGCCCTCCAGCCTGACCAGAGAGGACAACCAGCTGCAGGCCCGTTGCCTGCTCTCGCCAGCAGGGCTATAAATAAGGCCCATGCGGAGAATGGGAGATAAGGATTCGGCCTCTCGCTCCTGCCTGCCTTCTAAGGTATCCAGATGGAAAGGGGCTGCCAGCTCCCCATTTGGCCTGCCTGCCTCAAGGACACCCCGGGCCTGGCACATATACTCATCATCCAAAGAGCAGCAAAAGAAGGATAGCCACAGGGGAAGGGATCTCACGTTGTCAGAGAAGTGGCCGAGTCTCCAGGCGGGCTGTCCACAGCTCCACTGCAGCGAGCCCTTCAGATTAGGTGACTGGCACTGAGGCACAGAAGCGAGAGGAGACTTGCCCCAGGCCTCCCAGCACCTCCGTGGCATGGTGTGGATTCCCAGCGCTGCCTCTTGGGAAGAACACACTGACCCTCTCTCCTGGCTTCCGAGGCATTTGTTTGGGTGACAAAGATTCTAGGGAAAACCAAAAGCTCTGTTCAATAAAAGCTGCATATGGGAAGCCAGAAGCAGAATGCATTTACAGAAAGTCCTCTTTCTCCCATCCTTATGAATGGTTACGAGGGCTTCCTGAGCCACAAATCCTTTTCTGGATAGAATTAAAACAGAAAAATCTTGCTGGAGCCTTTTAAAACCATATGCTGTAACAGGAGAGAGAAGACTCATGTGGGGAATCAACAGCTCTCGATCACCCTTAAATTTCTTATTTGTTAAATTTCTATTTCTGAAAGGTTTCTGGTCCATGGCTAGAGGTGGGGTGGGGGAAGATGACCAAGGTCAGGCTCTTTAGAGGACTATTTGTCTGTGTTAACACAGAGATTCCAGGTGTGGGAATTTTATCCTGAGGAAAGAACTGTGGATGTGGGCAGAGAACTAGTACAGGAGCCTTTCTTACAGCTCTTTAAATAACTGGGCAAAGTTGGAAACTACATACCTGGCTAACAACAGGGCCTGGTTAAATGACAAATAGTAGAGTTGCAAAGGAAACATTGCAACATTTACAAACATCCTAGAAGAATATTTGATAACATAGAGACAATATTACCTACAGGTAATAAAAGGAGAAAATGGTGGATAGATAGTAAGTTATTGCACACAGTGACCCATGCATGTACTCTGAAAGTCTATGCACAAATATGAAAACATGGTTATGACTGGATGATAGAATTTTGGCTGATTTTATTTCCTTTTATTGGCTTATACATAATCTCTAAATTGTTTACAATGATCTTGTATTTCTTTTATTTTATTTTATTTTTTTATTTTTATTTATTTTTTGCTTTTTGGTATGTGGGTAGCTCCCTGGCTGGGAATCGAACTCAGGCCGCAGTGCTGACAACGCCAGTGCCGAAGCCTTAAGTCACTACACCATCAGGGAACTCCCTGTATTTCTTTTATAATAAGAACATTCATTTCCTTTAAAATGTAAGTTTCTGAGAATCAGAAAAGAGATTTCTGTGTTTCTGCATTAACGATCCCAAGTTTATTTTAGGATCTCACAATTTCTTGGGGTCTCCCAGTTTTCAGAAAGGCCTATGTAGGGGTCACTGGGTTTTGTTCATACCAATTCCAGCAATATGATGTAGCAATGTCAACAGAGTGCTTGAGTGCCCCTTTCAAGGTAAGGGTTAGTGAAGAAGAGAGTGAGGAAAAAGGAGAAAAAGGAGGACAAGGAGGAGGAGAAAGCAGAATTACTACAGAGAGAAAGAGAAGGAGGAAAAAGTCAGCAAGTTTGTGTAATAGGGGTGACAGAATATACCCCTAGCCCCAGATCCCCTTTATCTGACCAAATAGGTCTCATTTGTGTTGTGACCAGGACATAACAAAAGCACATACTTGCCTTTTCTTTAAAGGATATCTGTATTCTGTATTGTTCTTGACTTAAATAATGACCTTCAAACCTGACTGTGGACAGAGAGCACATTTCGTAGGTTGTGTGATTGGAAGAGGGACTCTCCTCCCCCAAGTCCCTGGATTGCCCGTGTTCTGCACGCAGGAGCTAGAGTGGGGTTGCCTCCTCTGTGAGCAGTGCCTGCGCATGGCATGGGGCAGCTTCTAGGCTTTTTTGTTGAGCTACTGTTATAGGAATGGAGACCCTAAAACAGACTCACTGACAGCAGAGCCTGGAGGCTGAGACTGAACCACTTTCTCACCTGTCTTTTTGGAACTTTTGGAGCTAAAGCCCTTCTTGGGCAGTCCTCTGAAGCCTACCTACCTACCTACCCTCAGATTTCAGCCAATTTACTCACTCACATGTGCCCTGCAGATAGATGTCTGCTCAGAGGGGTGATTCCAACCTGATGTCAGGCCCTGTGGTGGATGAGGTTTCCTGGACAAGGGAAAATTGGTGTAGGAAAGGGTTGAAGGGGGACTCTTCTTAGAGGAAGCTGGGCCTGGGCAAGGAACTGGGGTGCCCACAGAACAGATGACCTCCATAAGGGCTAGTGTAAGGTGTACCAACCTTTGGGGCTCTTCCTCTAAACCAAGGAACAGCTCTCAGAAGCACCCCAGTGTGACCTCTTCCTCCATGCTGACTCCCCACTCCCCGCCCTTTCAGAGGGTTAGACTGCATGCACACAGTCTAGAGGGGTGGGTGACATGTGATGGACTTTGCCTGTTGACATCCCCTCAGGGCAGACACATGTGTGAGGGAATGACATCTGCTTTTTGGGGTCTGTGGCCCAGGATTCTGGACTATGGTCAGGACTGTGCCAGGGAGAAGAACTGAATTCTTTTCCACAATATCATGAAGGAAAAGGCTGACAGGGTTTCAAAAACTCAGAGATCAAAACAGAAGGACAAGTAGGACTGGAATAAACATCTTGATTCTACACAGGAACTAGGATTTGAGTCCCCTCTAGGAACCAGAAACTGGTCAGCATAGGATAAGGAGAAACAGAGACTCCCAGGTGGCCCATAAGCCCCAGGAGTTTATTCCTGGCCACCAGCCTTGGTGAGGGCACCCCCGTTGCCAACCATCTGAGCTGTGCAGGTCTGTGCTTGCAGGTATTGTGTCCATGGGGTCATGAATCTCCTTGTTCATTCATCAGTACTGTTCATTTTTTTTCTCCAATAAATATTCATTGAAACTTCTTCCATGTGCTAAGCACTATGGCTAGATCCTGGCACCTGAGCCCTGAGCAAACAAGAAGAATGTCACCTCAAAGAGCTTATAATCTATTGTGTGCTTACCCATTGCATGAGCCTGAGCCCCTCACCTTGAACCTGGTGCACCTTTCTCTCCTGGTAACTGCAGATACCATTTACTGCTGGGCCACCATAGTCATCTTTTTGTGGAATCACTGTCTCTATTGCTCTTTGTTTTGGGGTGGCCAAACTTCATCTTTGTGGGGACCTGGTTCTCCTATTCCTGGAGCCTGCTGGAGGTGAGTGTTGTAAGTGGGATTGGGTGCCTCCCTAGCCACCCAAATGCAGCCCTAGACTCTGCCTCTGAGCCTGGTGCAGAGAGTCTCGCCTCTCATCAGTCACCAGGGCCAGCAAGGCCCACCTAGTCCGATTGCTGCCAGGACTGCCTTTTGCTCCTTGCCCTCCTTGAAGTGGGAAGGCACAAGTGGCTGATGCACCTGTCCCAAGCTGCTAGGAGCTAGTCTCTTCTACCCCAGACAGATTTCCCCTTATCAGATTTATGGATTCCATGACAGAGGAAGACGAGCTGGCCAGGGAGCCAGGCAAGGACAAGCAGACAGTAGAAGTGCTTAGTTCGGAGGTCGGAAGTCCCGAGAGCACAACTTCAGGGGGGAGGGGCACAGAACAGCGCCTGCTCTTGTGGGCCAAGGACAGCAACGACAAAGGAGAGCCCTGTTCTGTACCGGGAAGTCCCCAGCCAGAACCCGCGTGTGTCGGGGGTGCACGCAGGAGCTGGGAGGCACCTGCTGCCGTGTCCTTGCTTTTACACGAACACCTTACGTGGTCCAATACCCCGTTTGCTATTACTGAAACCCTCACATAAACATCCCTTCGCACTTCCCGGAATAATAAACAGGCGATATCAGTTGCCTAAACACCCGATAGTGTAAATACGTCTGTGAACAGCTCTGGAAAGTTTCAACCTGAAAACAGCATTTGCTGGAGTGATGGCATCCAGGCGTCTCTTCTGTTTTGAACTTGGCTCGGGCTGGGTTCGTTTGAGTGTTGAAATGAACCAGGTTACCCATCGGAGAGCTAGCTCAGCAGTGACGGGACTCTCGGCGTCCTGGTAGCTATCACACTGGCAGGAAGAAAGCACACAAGGGACAAAGACTGAGCTAAGTTTTTCTCAGTCAAGAGCCCCTGGATCGAACACGTTAACGCTGCTTCTAATCACATGCCGAAGGTACAGGACAAACGCGACGCAGCTGGCCGTCATTCCTCGCCCTGCAGGTGCTGGGCGCTCTGACTGCCTCACTACCTGTACTACCCCAGTAGGGGCCAAACTGTTCAATGAAAGGAATGAAACTTTAACGGGTGACATGTGAAACCTCAATTAGAAGCTGAGGGAGAGACTTTGGAGGGACTGAATGCCTTCCAGTCCCTGAGTTTATACAGAAAGCCACATCCAGATGTGCCCCACTTGTGCTGTGGTGAATGGGCTGTAATCAGGTCAGTGAGACTGTAATTATAGAACCATTTACAATTACTGTGTGGCAGGACACGCCTAACTGTCCTCAGAGAGGTGATGCTAGGGTTCCTAGAGTGGAAGGGCCCCAGGGACATTGGGTTTGCTCCTCCGCCTTGCCCCTCACAGGTGGCTGATGTGAATGAGTATGAAAGGGCTCCTTTGTCTCTGGCGTTTTGGTTGGGTTTAGCCAGTGGGAGGAACGAACAGGAGATCAGAACATGAAGGGGTGAGGTCAGGTCCTTAGGTGCTTAGGTCTTTTTGCTGGGCTGCTGCAAGTTGGCTATGAGCTTCTAGGGAAGGCCACAGTGCCTGGCAGGCCTCTCTCCAAGCTTTGGTAACAATTCCTTCCCCTTGATGCTAAGGGCTACACATGTAATGACTTTCCACAGTTGCTAGCTTCAGTGTTGTGCACTGTCCCTTATTGGTTTCCCTGAGTGTTGCCCACACCTTTGTAAACAGTTCCTTTGTGAAATCTGTCCTCCAATGACCTAGGTTGAGTATGGCATTTCTGATCAGCCTGACGCAGAGGGGAAAGCCCAAGGGTCCTCAGAAGCAGTGAGAGAGAGAGAGAACTAGTCCAATGTCTCACCCCAGCCCTCATCCCACAGGGCTGTGGATGACGAGGAGGTGTGTGGATTGTACAAGGGGTGGGGACCTCTATGCTCCTGCCACCACGTGGCCAGGAGATGGCCTTATGAAGGGATTGTCTGGCACCCACTCTGTGGGGCACAGAAGCTTCCAGATTCTGGACTCAGTAAAGCCAAATGGGGAATTCCCTACCATGCTGGCGGAATCAATGCCCAGAATCCTAATTAAGTTATTCGAAGGGGAAATAAAGCAGTATTCTCTGCATGCCTGTGTTTCTAGACTGAGACACGTGCTTTAATCACCACAGTACCTTAGCTCTTAGGATATGCAAGGCACTGTGCAAGGGGGCATCTCACATGTGGTAGAGCAGGTCTAGAAACTTCTTCTACTAACTGCACAATCATGTTTGTAAATGCTATGCCATCTGCCCCTTTCTCTCAATGGATATGTAGGACCTACACTGATCGTTTCAGTAAAATAGTATTTGGGAAGCTAAGGTAAATGCTCAATATAATTATTATACAGTTAGTCTACTTCTCATTTGTTTATTTTCCTTCCTACAGAGGTGGTAGTATGGAGACCCCTAAGCTGTGGGAGTCTGACAATCTGATGGCAAATCCAGCTTGTCCCCAAAGAGAGAGAGAGGGGCTCCCAAGAGCAGGAAGCTCATCATTTCACAGGTGCTACCCAAGTTGCTGGAAACTTCCTGTTTTCTTGAGAGCTCTGTGCTGTCCTTAAGGGGCTGATATCCTAAAGCCAGGCTAATGGCAAGCCAGAAAAGACAGCTGAGAGAGACAGCAGACCTCAGCCAACTTGCTCTTGAGCAGGTAGATTGTCTCCTTCCCAGCACTAGCAATTCTACACTTCAGTTCACGCTTTGATTCATAAAAATGGAAACTAAAGAGCATAAAGACAGAGAGGAAAATAATCATTCAAATTCTTTTCCTAGATGACTAAAATGTTTATTGATTCTGCTTTGATTGCCATGAGAGCAAGACTCAGCGCCTCCCTTCTGTCCGCTAAGTCCATCCAGCTATCCCAGACTAGACTAACCTAAGCAGGACTGCCTTCCTTAGAATCCAATGTAGTGTCACTTTATTGCAAAAGACCAAACTACCCAAGTCATTGTAAGGCAGATTGTTTTATGAGTCACTCAAAGCACAGCCCTTATGACTCATATTGCACTTGCAGAAGTACAATAGTTTAAAATGTCCTAAATGCCCGGACTTAGGGATAGAAATTCAGGAGGAAAACCACAAAGTACATGTATTTTTCTTTAATTTTAATTTCTTTATTGTGGTAAAATATACATAAAATAAAATTTACCATTCGATCCATTTTAAGTGGACAGTTCAGCGGCATGAAACACATTCACATTGTTGCACAACTATGTGCAACATTCACATTGTTGCACAACTATGTGCAACTGAAACTCTCTATCCATTAAATAGTTGTTGGGGAGGAAGAAATTTTCCTCTACCCTTCTAGGTACTTTGGACGGTAAATTCACATGAGACAGATTAACAAGAGAAAAGAAAAACCAAATTTAATTACATAGGAACACCCCGCATACATGAACGAGCCAGACACCCCACATACATGAGAGGTGCTGAGACAGAAAGGCAAAATGAAGTATATGAGGGCTGTCCGGGAAAAAATCCAGCCATAAATGCCTCTAGTTTTCATATTACCTGCCTGGATACTTCCCAGACAGCCCGGCCTGACATTCTGAACTAAGGATGAGGTAAGATGCCTTGGGGCATCAGAAGGGAGGAAAGCAATTCACAGGACAAGAAGAAGAGTAGATGTTCAGTAATTAGAAGTCTGCCCTGCCCTATAGCTAGGTCAGAGAAGGTATCTCATCTCTGGTAATAATTCTTATCATGGGCAAGGCCCCTAACTTAAATTCTTCTAGGCAGTTAAGAGAGGAATAGAAGTTTTTCCTGAGCCTGCAGGGTCTGGATTACCTTCAGCTCAAAATAATCCACATGCCAAAGTGGCACGTCTCGGGGAAGCCTGTTCTGAACCCCTTCACAGCAACTCTCCATTCCTTATTCTCTGCAGCCCCTGAGAGCTACCGCTTTACCTTCTGTCTCTATGAATTTGGTTCCTCCAGGAACCTCATGTAAGTGGAATACTACAGTGCTTGTCCTTTGGACTGGCTAGAGGGGACAAAATATTTTCCTTTATACTTTTACAACACTCCACTATGACACCAAAAGTATGTTTTCTTCCCCACACCGACCAATTCTCCAGTTCTCTGCAGGCACCCACTGAGTGTGCTACAGTTCAATTCAGATCTGATACGACCTATCTTAAGTTAGTGTCACATCCCACAGCCAGAGGGCTCAGCCCCACAAGACTGTCCCTGCTTCAGAGGGCAATTGCAAGTCTGGGCCTTTTTCTGACTTCGGACCAAAAGGCTATGATCAGAGATTTCTATGACGCCCTCCTTGGGATTTACAATTTTCTAGAATGGCTTACAGAACTCAAGGAAACGATTTACTCACATTTATCTATTTATTTTAAAGCAGGGGTGTCCAACATTTTGGCTTCCCTGGGCTATGCTGGAAGAAGAAGAATTATCTTCGGTCACACATACAATACACTAACACTAATGATAGCTGTAAAGCTGAAAAAAAAAAGGCCCGTGCATAATTTTCGTAGTGTTTAAAAAATTTACAAATTTGTGTTGGGCCGCATTCAAAGCTGTCCTGGGCTGCATGTGGCCCACCGGCTGTGGGTTGGGACAAGCTGGCTTTAAAAGGATACAACTCGGAAACAGCCAGCTAGAAGAGGTGCCCAGGGCGAGGTGTGTGGTGTCTCAGGCAGCAGTGCCGGCTCTTCCATGGTTCCCATTGCTGTTGAGTGATCCCAGCTTTGGGGGCCCATAACTCTGCCTCTCACTGAGGCCCACAGTGGCTTCCTGCTCGCCATCCTCCGTCACCCATGTGGCCAGTTCTAGCATTAAATCCCTCTGTTGAAATTACTTGTAGATTCTGTTTTCTTATTTCAACCTGTCAGGTGGTTTACAGAGGTCCACAGATTTTATGTTAATTAAAGTCTCATATATGCATGTCTGGACAAATTAACTAAAAATGTATTCCAGTTCTCTGAATTGACCTAATTTATCTTTCCCAGGTTAACTGAGCTCTGTGACCTCCAAGACTGGGAGAGACATGCTTTGAGGAGGGGTGTTTCTTACTTAGCTTTAAACAGGACTTTGCAGAGAGAATAAGCTATGTGTGTCCCAAATCAGGGAACAGAAAGAGTTCTTTGACAGCTAGAAAATAGGATAACCCAGACTACCAGGAATAGCAGCAAAGAGAACATGAAAATTAAAGTATAAACACACTAGCTACTCATTTAATTAATCACTTTGATGGATATACTAATTAGAAGAAAATTGTATTGCATCAGAGTAGAAAGAATATGAAATGTGTTTAGTGGTAATGAAATGTGTTAAAACAGTGAATTCAGGGGGATGTTTATCAGTCACCAAGACAGCCAAGAGCATGGCTGGCAGCAAAAGGTGTGAGTAAGCCTTGCACAGGTACCTGTTCAGGTCGGGCCAGCAGGGAGAGGGCCAAGGCTGTCACAGCCAGGCCAGTTCCTAGGGCTTTCTTTCATACATCCAGAGCCACAGGTCCATGAGGCAAAGTGGACTCATGAATGTCTAACTCATTCATAGCACCATCAGTCACGTGAACCGGAGAGACCTCCTGAGCACACAGGCTCTGTGCATGTTCTGTTGCCCTACCCTTTACTATATCTCAGTGAGGTGACCAAACAGCAAATCAGGTTTCCAGTGGATAGCTGGTGGAGCCACAGGGGTTGAGCTACAGTGGCTAGTGTTTGCTCTGCAGGACTGAGGGGTAACTTGGGGAAAATTCACATAGTAACAAAGGATGAGCTCTTGCAGCGATATGCTGGGTTATAAATGGGAGCCATTTCACCAAAGGATTAAGTGCTACTTAGAGGATAGGAACTCTGAGTGAGCCCAGGAACAGGGCTGTGGGCCCATGCACACCATTGTATCTGGAGGGAATAAGGCTATGTTTAGTTCTAAAAGCCTGCTCAGGTGATTCCAGGGAAGCTCTGTCTCCACTTCCAAACTCTGCACCTGAGAATCAGCCTCAAAGGCACTTAAAACAATCCTTTCTTAAGAAAAAATTAGAGAGCAGAATTTCTTGTATTCCTTTATCATGACCAGTCAGTCACAGGTATATAATTTAGTCTCATTCTATCTAACAATAATGTGCTTACAAAATTTTGTTCATTTATTCATTCATGCATGCATTAATTCATGCATTCATTCATTCAACAAATTCTTACAGGTTGCCTTTTAAGTGAAAGGTGCTATGTTATTACACATAGCCCCAGGTATCTCTTCTCACAGTGGCTTCTCCTTACTGTAAAAGATCCTTTGTTTGTACCATAGTAAGGAGAATTCATGTTTAGTGATTCATTTTTGATCCCCTGATTGACTTTTAATCACCTTGTTTTATCTTTGGCCACTCTTTAGCTTTGTGTAGTAAAACTAAAAGTTTGGGCCTAGTACCATTCAGAAACTCTTCATCTCACGTATATGAAATTGTTAGGACAGAAACAAACAAGAGCCATTAGCAGCTTAAAGCTGCTGGTCCCAGGAGGGGCTGACTTTTCAGACTGTTGTCACTGACATTGGCTTGAGCTCAACATATGTGCGCAATTCAAGACGTGTGGACCCAAGTGAGAAAGGAGTCATGGCAGCACAGCCACACAGCTGTTGCTCTGCTAACTGATGTTTCTTTTCTGCGGTCATGTCAAAGTCGCTCCTGGCAGCTAACTGGTAACCCGAGTCCTGGCACAGCTTCTACAGCTACGGTGTGAGGGAGAGGGCGATGCTGATCTCCTTAGCACCATGAAAAGAATTTAGGAATGGGAGTTGAAACTGGTGCAGGAGGCAGAGAATAGGATGGTGGTTAAGTCACCAAGTAAACTTGAAGCATTTCTAAGTTTGGAAGCTGGATGTCTGCCTAATTGTCAGATGCTAAAACTCATCCACTACCCTATTTTCATAATCTTGAGATAAGGGAAGACAAGAAAAATTGAAACCAGAAAGAAAAACATTGAATTGGGCCACATTAAAGTGCCAAAAATACCATATACAAAGGTCAAAAGGCAAACATTCACTGGAGGAAAAATGTATAGTATACATGACAAGGTATTACAGTGATCTCTCTAATATAGTATGTGTTAAGTTAACATGACAAGCTAAACAATCCAATAGAAAACTCAGTCAAGTAAGCACATAAAGCTGGTAGTTTACCAAACAACATTGAGAATGAGGTCAATGACCTTATTAAAATGTGCCAACCTCCTAAGTAATAAAAGAAATGCTGATAGAAACAAAATTGAGGCATTGTTGCTTTCCATCATCTAAATTGATTAAAAGTTGGCATTATTCAATGTTGATGGTGCCAGAAACAAATGGCAACTCTCATGTACTGTTGGTGGGAGTATAAATAATTTAGGTCGGTATAACTTAGGTCAAGTTACTGGGGATATTTAACAATGTTTGCTAAAAGTTCAAATGAGCATGGCATTTGATATAGATACTTTATTTCTAGAACTGTTCTAAGATGTTTGATAATTGTGAAAAGATATAGAAGGATTTTCATAATAGATTACTTATAGCAGAAAAAAATGGAAACAACCTGAATGTTCATCTACAAAGTTTTACTCAAATAAAATTACTGTACATCAAAACAATGTAACACTTAGAACACAGTCTAATCTTGAAGATGAAATAGAGCTATGTATAGTGACTGAATAAAATGTCTGCAACACACTAAGTTAAAAAGGCATATTACTGTATAAAATAACATAGAAAGCAGGATTCCACTGAAAATAAAATGGCATACTCTTTGCTGTGTGTTGATATGTGAGAAAGATGTTTAGAAATGTGTTTAGTGGATGTTAACATTAGACCCAGGGGGTCTTCTGTAGACGGTGAGAAGTTGGATAGTGATGATCTTATGGTTCAGATTTTTCTGGATTATTATTTTCTATAATAAACCTGTATCATTTTTTTAATCAGAAAAAAGGAAAATCATTTTCAATAAAATTGTACATTTTCATAGAAATTCATCGGCTAGACTCGAACTCCAATTCCACTTTCTAGATTTTCTATCCAATCTTTTCCCACATTGCTGTGCTGCTGTTTTATCTTCCAAAAGTTCAAAACCTTAGGTTCTGCCTGTGAGGGGTTACAGTGGCAGGAGGCAAGGGAACTTAGAAACTTCTGAGACTTGCATAGTGAAAGACGGAAAGTTGCCCAGGTTCTCCCTCCATCAGTTTATAGAAAACTTCCCCATCCTCTTTGGGACACCACCATATCAACAACAACAACAATGATGACAAAACTGTCTGCCATCTAAGTGGACACATCATTCCTAGTTCAATATTCTATTTTAGTAGCTGCACCAAGATAATAATTGAAGGGGATGGTCCTTCTTCTGGACATCAGCCTCAAACAGTTATAATCATATTGCAAAGTTTATACACGAATCAACTGATCATATTTTAAAAATTGAATATGTGTTTTGGACCTGTTTTCATCTTCAGCCTCCAGTATTCTTTGAAATTATGGTGCTTTCCTCAGTTTATTACAGGCTGCACAAAGCAGTGTTTTCTTGTATTTGTCCTAGCCTCACTTCTTTCATACTTTAGGTGGGGAGGGCGCTTCAGTCTTTGCTCACCTGAAAGATATTGGTCATCAATTATTGTCTTTTCAAGGCTTTTATCTCTCTTGACACAAATTCTCAATTGTATTCTGCCTTCATGTCACAACCTCCCAGTACCACTGAGTCTCTTGGATTGCAGCAACTAGAACTCCTAAAGAAAGAATCCACCATCTGCTGTGGAGGGATGATGCTACAAGATTTGCACTGCTGGAATGGCTGACCTACCAGAACAGAAGCAGGTCCAAAGGCCTCTTGCTGTGCCAGGTGGCAGGTGCCAACATTCACGTGGCTGGATCGTGTGGCAGTCCAGAAGACGCTGGGGAAGGCCGAGGCATGTAGTGGCAACAGTGGAGACATTTAAGGAGCTTTGAAAACTGCTGTCACCAATGGGCAAGGAAGCATTTCAGTACTTTAATAACCATAGGATAAGCCTTGATTTTGTGCTTAGATGGTTTTCTGTTTTCATCATTGTCCTATCATCTGGCTTGCATTTCAAAGCTGAAAACTGTGTTTCTCATTCAGATTTCTCACTGAGCACTCAGTGGAGAGAACCAGTATTTCAGAGAGTGTGGGTCAAATGGGTCCCAGCAACTTGGATCACCATGGATGCTTCCAGTGCCAACAGCCAAAAGTCTATAAGCTGAATGACAAAGAATTTTAGTATTATTCACAGCTGGACATCCTAATTACTAATGCCGCATGGCAAAAATTTTATGAGTAAACCAGGTCTTAAGCATAATTTTAGTTTAAATGTCTCTTCAGAAAGCAACAGTATTTTAATATTTTAAAGCTTAGTACTTGGTTTGGAAACAAAATGCCTCTCCCTAAATAAAAGAGATCAAATAAAAGCAGAAATAATACCTAGGTTTTAAGCCTATTAGAGAATGACTGGGGAGCCTGCATTTTTTTATTAGTAATCTCTTTTGAGCTTTCAGTGGTAGTTGATGTAATGATCTTTTTACTCTTTGTATAATTTCAGCAAACTTCCATGTTTAACATAATATTTCAAAAATTTAGCTCTTAGAAGTATTAGAAGTTAGATTGTTACTGTGAGAATACTGTCACCACTGGAAATTGATTTATTTTATATTCAGCTATTTGTTGTATCTTCAGTGAATATTTTTCAGGTGTAGAACTGCTTTCAATATCTGGAAATATTTAATGTCATGTAAACACACCTAGCTTAAAAAATCAGCCCCTTAAATGATTTCCAAAATAACATTTAGAACTCTGTGTCATCAGAACTATGGATTCATGCTGCTTATCAAGCCAGGGACTATACCAACAGGATGGAAAGGTGGCCTTTTCTTGCACTGTCAATTTTATTCAAAAGTTGGGGGAAAGAACATTTTTATACTAAAACCGCAACATGTTTAGGAATAAATTCTTACGAAGTTTTAAAACAGGAATGGTGAAGACAGGAAACTCCCTGCCTCCTCGTGGGTATTCTTCAGATCGCTCTTCTTCCCTTGCTGAAGTTCAGGCACTTTCTTACATATTAAGTTAATGGAGAGAAAAAGCTCAGCCCTGTATGGAAACCAATGTTAGCCAACATATTTTGAAGTGCTTTCAGTTTTACAGCTCATATTCCAACACTCAAAACTCAGGGTCAAGTTTTGACAAAAGATATATTTATTTATACTAAATATATATACTAAGATAGTATATATTTTTATCTTAGATTGGTCAAAGTAAATCACACCAATTTCTACTAGTTTAAAAATGAGCTAAAATGAATATAAAACTGAAAGCAAAGAAAAAAAGAAATGAACAAACAACCCATGGAAATATAAAACTGAAAGCAAAGAAAAAAAGAAATGAACAAAATGAGCTAAAATGTCCTAATGAACATTCACCTACATTTAAAATGTAATGTCAATGATCAGCTTTTGGTTTACAAAGAATTTTGATATAAAAGGACAGTTCTATTCACTGTACATTAGGGTCAAGGGTCAATTGATGTGATTGAAAAAAGATGATAAAGATTATCCAAAATATGAATATGACAGGATGTATGTGACACATGCAGAGTGGAAGAATATTATAAAACACATGTGTTTATATTAATTTGGAGAAAAAATATGAGCTCATAGATCAGTTGTATTCATATGTTACTAACTTAGCCCTAACTAGGCTTTCAATTACTGCTTTCATATCTTCGCAAAATGTACCTAAGATACATGTTATAGCAATGGGGACCTTTAAAATATGTTATTTTGTCCTTACTTTCTTGATATTTCAGTACTTGAAATCAGTAAGAACTTTGTAGACAGGCCTGAAATTTTCTTGAGTACTTGTTTCTTTAGTAAATTGAGGATAAACAAAACAAAACAAACAAAAAAACAAACCTCCTACCCTACTTTTTAAGTACTAAGTGTCATTACATGCCTTTGAAGTTTTCTGTGCTTTGGGTTTGAAATAATTCAGTTGTCTTTTCTCTGTATATAAGTTGTATAATTTGTTGCTTTTAAATACAAGTACTTCAGTGCAGTCAGGTTTTTTGGATTTTTTTTTGGGGGGGTGGGGCTTTGTGCCAAAAGTGAAAGAAATAGTGATGTGAACCAATATTTAGCTTTGGAGCACATTTCTTAAACATAAATTTACCTTCCTAATTATGTTTACTTAAGCAAATGTTCAATTTTGTTTGCATTCCTTGAGAATGTATTTACTTGATATATCCAAATGTATATATCCAAATGTTAGGCAGAATCTAATCAATGATTGTTAAGTTTCCTTGGATAATCCATAAAACAAATAATTCAAATACAAATAAATTAGATTTGGCAATATATTACAGTGATAATTTTATGTTTTTCAGAAAAATTTAAAGCAAATTACTCTCACTGTTTTTCTTTTTATTATAATAACCAGCTTTTGGTATTTCACTGTTACTGAGATATATTTTTAGAATAAAATTTTGGTCTTCAGGCAAAATAAAGAAATAAAATAAAACAGTGGGAAAGGCATGTTGGGTTCAGGAATATGTGAGAATGAATAGTAAAAGCTCTGTATGCTTTATGTGTTTGCATGTACCTTTGTGTGCATATATGTGCATGTGTGTGTGTAAGCACACACACACAGTACCAAGGAATGGTCAGGAAGTAAGTTTGAAACCTTTTCTAAGTGTGTTATGGACACACACAAAAAGGGAGCACTTTGATCAGAATCATTTTCCACACACCTGGCAGCCAAGTGATCCAGGCAAGAAAATCTATAGCTGGAGTGTCCCCAAGATTCTTCCAGTTGGGCTTAATCGACGACAGTCTATTCTGTCCTAGCTCAGAGACAAGCTATGGGGGAATAAACCAATCGAACAGATGGATTATTAAAAAAGGGTAAAGATTGGATTCAGGTGTTTGAGTACATGGTACTACCTACCTCCACTTGCATTAGATGAACAGAAAAGTCCCAATTAAATTACATAATTAAGGCAGCAAAAGACCATCAGGTGATAGCTTTGATCAAATGCTTCAGGGAGTTTTCAAGGCCTGTGTATTTGATAATACATCTTCCTTTCCCTAATTGTTCTTTTTAGATTCTTCAGAGACCATAACAAGTGAAAGGTGGGGAGGCTTCATTTTTTGACAAAGTTTTATATATGTATACATGAAAATAGTTAATTTGATTTTTAAGTACATAGCTCTTGAGTAATTTTAACATTTCTAGCAGAATTTTTAAGTCGTTAGACAGAGGCAGTATTCAGTTTCAAGCATGCACATTCTAAAGGAGAGGTTTCTTTTAAGCAAGCACACATAGAAGATTACAGTTACCTTCATGAAGTCATCCTAGAAAAAGTGCTACACACCTCATTGCTGAACATCACCACGGTCACCTTTGAAGTACTCCCCTTGGGAAGCTATGTACTGACACCAGTGCCTAGTCCACCCTTCAAAGCTATTTTGGAATTCTTTTTCTGGAATGACCATCAGAGCTGTTGTCCCACAAATGTGACAATTAAGTTCACGAACTTGCAAGCAAGTGCACAATGGCAAGTTCGGAAATTTAATTGTCAGATTTTGGGCATGACAACAGCTCTGATGGTCATTCCAGAAAAAGAGTTCCAAAATTGCTTTAAAGGGTGAACTAGGTGCTGGTGTCAGTGCACAGCTTCCCAAGGGGAGCACTTCAAAGGTGACCGTAGTGATATTCAGCAATGAGGTGTGTAGCACTTTTTCTAGGATGAGTTCACGAAATTAATTGTCTGACCTCATATGTATACTGGGATACCAAATAAAGCATGTTATCTATGTAATACTTTTCGAAGTTGAATTGAATTATGGTAGTAATGTGTAATATAACGTTCGCTCAAAAGATGACATTAATCAAATGAATGTTAGTGTCGCCATGCAACAGGCAGGACAATCAAGAAAATGATGGAAGCTCAGTTGTCTTTGGACAAGTACAAGACCATTTTAAAGTGATATTTGAAATTCGAGAGTTTTCGAATGTCTGAGTTTCCCTTGTGTTCTCCTGATTTAGTACCCCTTGACTTCTACCTATGGGGGAGCTTAAAGGATGTGCTGTCCTGTAGAAAACTGGCTACATTGGCTGTACTTCAGGAAGAAATGAAAATACAAGTGAACATTTTGGTTAACATTGCTCAAGCAGTGGTTCGCAGTAATCAGAAGTGTCTGGAAGCAGATGATAACCACTTTAAGCACCTCTTGTAATTGCAGAAGCCAAATGTGACTTGTATTCATTCTTTGTTATTGGTACCTATTGAGTATTATAATTTTAATACAATTTTTTCCTTTCTTAAAGTGTGTATGCATATATTTGACACCCTCTGTATATAGGAGGGCTGTCCAGAAAAAATACAGCCATAAATGCCTCTATTTTTTATACTGCATGGCTGGATACTTTCTGGACAGCTCTCATATATATACAAAGTATCCAGTCATGTATTATGAAAAATAGAGGCATTTAATGGCTGGATTTTTCTAGACAGCCCTCATATAATGCATTTATATAACATATTTATCATTTAATATATTTACATATATATAGATGCTTATAAACTTGTTTGGGAATATCACATTGTACACTTTTGAACTAGAGGAAAAGAATATATTTTGTCAAATTCAGGAGTCTTTTTAAACATGTTGGGTCCTTGATATTAAGCCACACTTGAAGTTTGGGAATGATAACATTTGTTTCTCCTTAGTAAAATACAATTTCCTCTTGGGAAACGTGGAGGAAGAAACTTTTAGAAAGAGGCTGTTAACCTCTCTTAAAGTGTTCTTGGACATTTAGAAAACAAAAGTTAGCTGTATTAAGTGTAAATGTGGTAGAAACATAGGGATTATATTTTGCCTAAAGTACACATGAATTAAAAAATCCAGGAAGGGAGAGATTTGGTTTCGCTGAACTAAAATAGTTGAAAAATAATTGGTGACATTTGACAAAATCAAGATGTTACCATATTTATCAGCCTTCCCTTGAAATGAACTTTTACTTGCATAAAGTAAGAGGCCTTGTCCTTTAATTCACTTCATGGTACTGGATCATTGTAATTTATGAGTACATGAAAAGTTTTAAGGCAACACAGATTCACCAGCAAAACTCTCCAGGCACATAGGGAATGACCTCAGCGTTAATTGATTCTTTGACATTTCACTGGTAATGTTGTGAAGATATGTTAACAGGGGCACAAAGAACTGACAGCTGATGGAAGCAAAGGGTGGTGAAAAGAGATTAGCAATTGTTTTAGGCTGGACTTCACCACCAGGCAGAAAACTGAGGGCTTCAGGTGTAACAGCGAGGTGGCTGGTGCATAGAAAGGGTTGAGGGAAGCAAGGAAGTGGGGGTGCTGGAGAAGAGGAAGAGGATGAGGGAGAGGAGAAAGGGAGGGAACTTAAGATGGGCAGGAAGTAAAAAAGGAAGTCAGATAAAAGCAAAACAACAAAACAAAAACATTCTATTTACTTCTTTCAAAATCCAATCTCTCCAAAAAAGAGTAAGCCACACAGTGGTTGGGGCATTTGACTAATTCAGTGAAAAATTGAAGCTTTAGAGATTTGGTATCAAATTACTCTTCTTACATTGATAAGCCAAGAGCACAATTAGTTGTTGTTGTTTTTTTAAATTTATTTCATTGTGGTAAGAACACTTAATGAGAGTTCTACTTTCTTAACAAAAGTTTAAGTGAATAGTACAGTATTGTTGACTCTAGGTACAATGTTGTACAGCAGATATCTAGAGCTTATTCATCTCGTATATCTGAAACTTTATGCCTGTTCATGAGTACTCTGCTTTTATTCCCCAACTCACAACCCCTGGCAATCACCATGGTACTTGTCGATTTTATGAATTTGACTATTTTAGATACCTCATATAAGTGGAATCATGCAGCAGTTGTTTTTCTGTGAATCTCTTATTTTTCTTAACATAGTGTCCTCAAGGTTCATTCATGATGTCTCACATTACAGCGTTTCCTTTTTTTTTTTTTAAAGGCTGACAGGCATTCCATTGTATTTATACATCACATTTTCTTTATCCATTCATCTGTCTATGGACATATAGGCTGTTTCCACATATTGGTTATTATGAATAGTGCTGCATTGAACATAAGAACGCTGATATTTCTTCAAGATCCTGATTTCAATTCTTTTGTATGAATACTCAGAAATGGAAAACTGGGTCATACAGTAGTTCTATTTTTAATTTTTGAGTACCATCCATAAAGTTTTATATAGCAGCTGTACCATTTTGCATTTTTACCAACAACATACAAGGATTCCAACTTCTTCATTTTCTTGTCAATACTGTATTATTTTTGGTAATAGGTTTCCTGACAGATGTGAAGTGACATCTCATTGTGGGTTATTTATTTATTTATTTTTGCATTTCCATGATGATTAGTGATGTTGAGCATTTTTCATATACCTATTGTCTATTTGTATGTCTTCTTTAAAAAATGTCTATTCAAGTCCTTAGCCCATTTTAAAATCAGGTTATTAGTTTTTTAATTCAGTTGTAGGAGTTTCTTACATATTTTGGATATTAACTCCTAATCAGATATATGGTTAGCAAATACTTTCTCCCATTATTTAGATTGCCATATCACTCTGTTGATTGGTTCCTTTGCTGTGCAGAAACATTTTAGCTTGATATTGTTTATTTTGTTTTTGTTGCCTGTGCTTTTGATGTTATATCAGTGAAAACATTGTCAAGGTCAATGTCATGAAGGTTTCACCTATGTTTTCTTCTAGGGGTTTTATAGTTTTGACTCTTATATTTAGGTCATTAAGCCATTATGAGTTGATTTTTGAGCATGATGTAGATAAGGGTCCAATTTTCTTTTGCATGTGAAAATCTAGTTTTTTCAACATTCAACTCTTGTGAATATCAGTTGACTGTATATGCTTGGATTTATTTCTGGGATCTCTTTTCTGTTCCATTGTCTGTCTTTATGCTGGTACTGTACTGTTTTGGTTACTATTGCTTTGTAATATATTTTTAAGCAAGGAAGTATATTGCCTTCAGCTTTGTTCTTCTGTCTCAAGATTGATTTGGCTATTTGTGGTTTTATGTAGTTCCATATGACTTTTTGAATTGTTTTTTTCAATTTAAAAAATGCCATTGTGATTTTGATAAGAATTGCATCAAATCTGTAGATTGCTTTAAGTAGTATAGACATTTTAACAGGATTAAGTAAACTTTTTCTGGGGGGAGGTTGTAGGTCCTTGGCTGGGAATCGAACCCAGGTCATGGCATTGAGAGCAATGAAGCCCAGCCACTACATCACCAGGGAACTCCCTAAATTGCTCAATCTATAAACATGAATGTCTTTCTATTTGTGTACTGTTTAATTTCTTTCATCAATGTTTTGTAGTTCTCAGTGTACGTCTTTCACATCATTAGTTACGTTTATTCCTGGATATTTCTTTTTTTTTTTTTGCTGCTGTTATAAGTAGGGTTGGTTTTCTAATTACCTTTTCAGATACTTTGTTGTTAGTATATAGAAAATCATATAATATTAATTTGACTTCCATTTTAAAATTAGTTGTAATTGTTTTGGGTTTTCTATATATCAGACATTTCATCTGCAAACCGAGATGATTTTACTTCTTTCTTTCAGATTTGGATACCTTATTTTTGTCTAATTGCTCTGGCTAGGACTTCCAGTATTATACAATGGACAGAAATGGTGAAAGTAGCTGTCCTTGTCTTGTTCCTGATCTTAGAGGAAAAGCTTTCAGTGTTTTACAATTGAGTATGATGTTAGTTGTGGGCTTTTTACATATGGCCTTTATTATGTTGAGGCTAATTTCTTTCTTGTTTTTTTTCTTCCTAGTTTGTTGAGAGTTTTATCAGGAAAAGGTGTTGAATTTGTTAAATATTTTTCTGCATCTATTAATATGATCATGTGATTTTTATCCTTATTTTATTAATGTGGTATATCACATTAATTGATTTTAGTATATTAAACCATCCTTGCATCCCAGAGATATATCCAACTTGATGATGGACTATGATCCCTTTAATGTGCTATTGGATTAAATTTGTTAGTATTCTGTTGAAGATTTTTGCATTAATATTCATCAGTAGTTTTCATTTCTTGTAGTATATTTGTCTTTGGTAACAGGGTAATGCTGGCTTCATAAAATGAATGTCCCTCTTCTTCAATTTTTGGAAGAATTTGTGAAGGATTGGTGATATAAGGATCATAAGTGACTGCAATGAATAATTATATGTCAATAAATTAGATAATCTAGAAGAAATGGATAAACTTCTAGAAACATAGAACCTACCAAGGCTAAACAATGAAGATATTGAAAGCCTGAATAGATCTATAACTAGAATAGGTATTGAGTTTATAATAAAAAAACCTTCCAACAAGGAAAAGTCCAAGAGTAAGTGGATTTATTGGCGAATTATATCAATTCATTAAGTTTCCCCTCATCTTTCAACTGTGCTGGCACATCATGGGTAGATAGGTGAAGGTATCAAGATTAGTAATTTTTTCCTGCTTTAATCTTTTGTTCTGACATGGGTAGGCATAACCAAAACATTTTTTAAAATCCTGAATGTCATTGTCTCTGTGTTCTTTATATGGATAATAATTTTCTTCTTATCTCTGTCAGTGAGCTCTGGAAGCATCATTGACTGCAATCTCTTTGGCTTAAGGGAATTCTCATCAAGATGCCAGAACTAATGTGCAGATCCGAAAAGAATATATGCATAGGACATGTGACCATATCCCTGAGAAAGTCAAACAAATAAACAAAAACAAATTAGGAATGTCTGTACCTCCCCAGTTATGTTCCCTCATTTATAAATGGGTGTATTTACGGAAAATAAGTCTTACTATGGAAGCTGTTTTTAGTAACATTCCAAAAGCAAGAAACTCAAGGTCTGTTTTGCTTAAATTGAGAAGAAAAATGTAGGAGGGAGGGGAAAAGGGGGGAAAAGAAGCAAACAAAAGGCTGATGAATATAACCTGATTTGGGGGAGTTAATATTCTGGTTAATGTTTTGTCTGGAAACCTTGACCAGCACAGCTGTGTTCAATGTGTCCAATACTGGCATGATTTTCCGATGGCTTTATGATCTGACTTGGTCAGACTGGTCTTGGATTCTCCTGCAGTGCTGCCTATCTGCAGCTACATGGCTGAGTTTCTGTCACATGGTTTCTGTGGTTCTATTTGTCTATCTCAGGGTCTCCCTACTGTCCCCTTAGGCAGCCTGCTTCACACATTTATGCACCTGCTTGGCCACTCTAGGCACACAAGATTGCAAACCCTGGACCCTCTCTTAAAGGTTGTAGAGGTTGTAACTCAGTAGTGAACTCATTCTGAGAAACTTCTGTTAGGGACATACAAATAGGAACAGAAAGTTACCTGCCTCCAATACATGCCATAGCCATCTTGGCTCCTACCCAGCAGGCTTTTTTGTGTACATAGCCTTGATTTTACAATTCACCTCAAGTCTGGGTTGACCAAATCATGCAGGCCCACCTATGGTGACTTCTAGCCCACTGAACCTCATAGCATGAGGACTTACTGGGTCTTATGGAAGCTCCTTGGGTGAAAGGGGACAGTCTTGTCCTCAACTAGAGGTTTCTTTGTGCCTCATGCTAGAACTAACACTTCCTGCCTGACCTGCCACAGCTACATATAGATCCTGATTTCAGTCCTAAATCACATGCTCATCTTTCTTCTGTGGCTCATGAAGACCTTCCATGATATCCATCCTTCCAGCTGGGGGCCGTTTCATACTCTTACAGAGATCTGAAGACCAGAGTGGGGACCATATTGTCTAAGAATCTGGAAGAAAAGCAGTTTATGGAAAACCAGTAATACAGAGTTTTGGCCTGCCTCTGTGACCAGGCCTGGCCTTCAAGCATTTCTGGCTTGGGAAGGGGTGGGGAGCACTTTTCCTCCCCTACCTGGGTATCTGCAGATATCTGTGCCTATGGCTCTTACCCATCTCTCAAGGGCTACGATGGTATTTTCTAAAAAGCTATCATATACACTGAAATTTTGTTTTCTCCCTGAGAAAAATTCTGGTACCAGCTCTCAAGATAAAAAAACAAAACAAAACATTTTTATAAAAGTGTTGCTACTATTGTGAGTAATTCCAGAAATTAAAAATACCAATGTTCTTATCATTCAGAATTAGCCATTATTAGCAACATGGTTTATTTCTTTCCAATCTTTTCTCTAACGTATGTTAGGATTAGATATGTGAGGTATTTCGAAGTTACATAACAGCAGGCAAAAATTTTCTTCTTAGAAAAAGAACTTTTATTATGGATACAATAATGTTGAAGAACAGGAAACAATTGAAAACAAAACACAATGCTAACAAATGATAAATGAAGGGATCTTGGTTCAACTTGAACTACCCCCAAACCATACACTTAGCAACTCTTCTTAGGGGGACACACCTTTACCTGTTGTTCTTCTAAAACAATTTGAAAGCACGTGTTTGTTGCTCTCTTTAGTAATTTATCAAATTTAGACTGTCTCTATTAATCTTCCAGAGTGTGGGTGAAGAACTTGGTTCACCCACATTTCCCCCATCTTCTCTGCTCCTCTCCACTATAAAAATATTTATTTTAAAGCTTCCATTCTACTTTTATAACTTTCAATAGTGTACTTAAGCTTCTATTTCTTATTCCATTGCATTTAGTCATTTCCTTTTAATTTTCCACCAGGAAGTGGAGAAAAGTAATAGCTGTACACCACTGTTTACCTCTCTGGCTCCTCTCCATTTGTCAGCAATTTCATTGCTTTCCTTTGATGGGGTTCATCACATTTACATTTGTTTCTTCAGCTATATTAAATTGGCATATCTGTGCTTGGCCTACAGGTTGATGTTAAATGCTGGTAACTGTGAGTTTTATAATATTATATATAAACCAGGTAGTGAGATTGGACACATAAGAAAATATTCACCTATGTCACTACATTTCGCTTCTTGAAGAAGACCTAAAATTTTTGGTCTGGGGCTCTGGTTCCCAAACTGGAGTGTCCTAGAGCACCAAAGAAAACTCAAAGAACTCCTGGGATATTTCAAATTCTCAGGGAGGATTGTGTCCTCAACATCTGGCCCACCCCAACTAGACAACTACCTCAAGGTCATTTGTATTATAGTGTCATCACTGGATGGTATTCTGTTCCTTGTCATAGGCAGTCACTATAATTAAAGACAAATAAAAGAAAGGAAACAAGAGTGATGATGTGTTAGTTTATAAGGGCTGCTATAACAAAATACCCCCGACTAGATGCCTTAAACAACAGAAATTTGTTTTCTCACAGTTCTGGCGGCTCAAAGTCTGAGATCAAGGGGTCAACAGAGTTAGTTTCTCCTGAAACTCTCTGCTTACCCTGCAGATGGTGAAGGGGATCAGGATATGCCACCTCACAAATACACCACTTTGGCATAAAGACTCTTTCAGACTAAAGGCAATTGAGAATCAACAGATAAAGGAAGAATTCTCTGCCTGCCCTATGTCCCTAAATGAATTTCACTTAGTGCATGTGCTCCCACTTCCCCCATCAGGAAGAAAGGAGCTCTCTTAACTCCAGAGATGGAGCATCACACTGACGTAAGTTTGCACACACCGACTCTACTAAAATTACCCCTCATGCACCTCCTGGTCACTTTCTACGACTTGTCATCCTTTAAAGTCCAATCCCCTTTCTTTTCTTAAGATGGTTTAAGAGCTCACAAGTTTAACTGCTTTTTAGAATTTAACTTCTTTTCCGTGAACTCCCATGGATGTAAATATTAATAAAAACTTTTTCTCCAGTTAATCTGTCTTATGTTAGTTTAGTTTGTAGGCACCAAGAACTGAACCTAAGGAGCAGAGAAACAGTTTTTTTTCTCCCAACATCATCATTTTTTCTGTATTCTCACCTGGCCTTTTCTCTGTGCATGCTCATCCTGGTGGTTTTCCCTCTAATTATAAGGACAGCAGTCCTATTGCAATAAGGTCTCATGTATATGACTTCATTGAACTATCTCTTTAAAGGCTTTATTGTCACATATAGTCATATTGTGGGTTGGGCTTCAACGTATGAATTTTAGGGACACAATTCAGTTCCTAACAGATGATGTCAGATCTGATTCTGATATTTGAAAAGTTGTTCAGTGTCCAACAGGCACACAACTAAAATGAAATAAAAATTATTTTTTCATTCAATGTATGAGCATATATTTTTTCAAATAGCTAGTATGTTGTTAGGACATAAATACTTGTCAAATTGTTTGAATGTAACTACTTAATTAACAGACTATTTGGCATTTCTTGGCCCTAGACATACATGAAGTATTATCTGAGACCCAAAGGGTACTGCCAGTAGAGAACATTTGGGTCTAGTGTGATGGATGATCTCTGCTTTCAGGTATAGATGGCATGACACAAGGGCACGTCCTGGCATCCAGTTGCGTTGCTGAACTTCCTCACTCACACCATGAGAGCCTTTGCTTTACTAAGGCCACCAAATATGAGATGCAGACACAGAGAAAAGTGGGCATGGTGGAAACTAAGATTCAAGACAATTAGACTTTTAAGTTAAAAAATGAAAACCAAGCTAAACCAAACCCAAATATGTATCCAGTTTTAGGAAAGAAAAACTCTTGTGTGTAGCACAAATATTCACACTCACCCCCTGCTGGCTGCCTGAGCCTGGATAAAGTGAAGGATGGAGCAGAGACAGAACAGACACAAGGGACTTAGATGCTGGTGTGGAGTCCTTGCCAAATCTGTGGCAGGGGACAGACTGCCAGTGGGTCTAGGGGTCTGTGTGCTCAATCCTGAGGGCGATGCCAGGAGTGTAAGAGACCTAAGAGACCCTGCTCACAGAGTTCTGGCTGAAAGCAGAAATGGCAGAAATGGTGGTGGGGTGGGAATTAGAACTCAGGGTATTTCAACTGGAGATGACTGAGGAAAATACTGAAATTATATGAAACTGACTAGCTTGATCTTCTCCATTAGGTAAAATAGGAATTCAAAGCAAACATTAAAAATCACATATAAGAAAATAAAAAAGATCCATTTTTACATCTTTGAGTTTTAAGATTAAAAAAATATACCACTAGTGGTCCCATCAATTTAAGAACTTTCTCTTTATAAAAAAAGATTTGAAGAACTCAAAAATCTTTATCACCCAATAGGTGAATCTCTAGTAACTGTTTTGGGTACTTGGACAATTTAAATATCAAAGGAGATCTAAAATTATTGTGCTGAGCTGAATAGTTCTCCCCCGCTCCATTCGTGTCTATCAGGAACCTCAGAATGTGGCCTTGTTTGGAAATAGAGTCTTTGCACATGTAATTAGTTCAGGGTTTTGAGATCCTGGATTTAGGATGAGCCCTAAATGCAATAACTGGTGTCTTTATAAGAGGAAAGAGAAAGATTTGGACACAGAAAGAAACTAGGAGAAGGCAATGGAAGCAAAGATTAGAGTTGTGCTCCATAGCCAAGGGGTGCCACGAGCCGTGAGAGATTAGAAGAACCAAGGAAAGATCTCTACAGCCTTGTGACCTGCTGATTTTGGTCTTCCGATTTCCAAAAAAACAAAACAAAACAAAAAAGCAAAACAACCTGAGAGAATAAATTTCTGTTGCATTAAGCAAATTTGTGGTAATTAGTTACAGCAGCCTTAGGAAACTAATACACTTATGAAGTGCTCACTCATGTATAATTCGGTGCTCTGCTGGGCATTGCACAAATGATGACTCATTTGCTCATTTTTTTCAGAAAAACTTCCTTGAGTGCCAGGCACTGGTCAGGATAGAGGAGACATCCCAGACCAGTTCTTACCTGCATGGAGCTCAAAGCATAATTAGAGACACAAAAATGGCAAGTAGAATAGTCCCCCCTTATTCACGGTTTCACTCTCCATGGTCAGAACTGTGTTCTGACAATATTAAATTAAAAATTCTAGGAATGAACAGATCATAAGATTTAAATTGTGCCCCATTCTGAGTAACGTGATGAAACCTCACACTGTCCTGTTTCATCCTGCCCCAGGTGTGAATCATCCCTTTGTCCAACGTGTCCACAGTGTGCTTGTGCCCTGACAGTCACTTAGTAGTGGTCTCAGTAATCAATCAACTGTTAGGGTATCACAGTGTTCCCGTGACCCTCATTTTACCTAATTATGGCCAGAAAGAGCAGGATTAGTGATGCTGGCAGTTTGGTTGTGCCAAAGAGGAGCTGTAAAGTGCTTCCTGAAAGTAGAAAGTGTATGGGTATAGACAAAAACAGTATATATAGGGTTAAAACTATCTGCACTTTTAAGCATCCACTAGGGGTCTTAGAATGCATCTCCCACAAATAAGGGGGGGATACTGTAACCAAACTGTATTAAAGGGTGGCAGGCATGTGGAGATGGAGTGACAGCATAGAGAGGAGGCAAGTGTGATGTCCAAAAAGTCAAGCAAAGACAGTATTAATATTTCCAATGGAGGCATTGGTCAAGGTGTCCAGTGCTGCAGAGATGTGAAATATGAAAATGGGGTCACTGTGACCTTGACAAAGGAATCCCAGTGAAAATGTAGTGATGGAAATCTGACTGGATTTGGAGGAAAAGAAGTAAAAACAATTGGTAGAGTCAACACTTTGAGGAATTCTGCTTCAAGGGGGCCAAAAAATAGAGAAGGAATTGAAGGGGAGTCTTTTGGGGTTCGTTTACTTGTTTCCATATTGGAGGCTGAAGATATGACAGTCTGTGTGCTGCTAAGAAGAACCAGTCGAAATGAAAGACAAGGTAACCTGAGAGAGACAGGGGGAAAACTCAGGGGCAAAGTCTTTGTGGAGGAGATGGGTGGGACCAGTGGGCCAGAGAAGGGCTGGCCTTGCATGACAGCGGAGTGTCTCTCCCCAGCAACCAGGGTCAAGATGTAGGTGGGTGGGGACATTTGGGAGATGAGGTGATTCTCTTCCTGATGGCTCTTCTTTTCTCAGTGAAATAAGAATCAGGGCGATTAGCTAACAACAAAAAGACACAAGCATTGTGCTCCTGCCCGGCAGTGTTGGTGCGCTTGCCGGATCCCTTCAGTGTCACATGGATAACACAGCAGGAAGAGGTGAACTCAGGTGATGGGAAGGTAGGCCCAATATCCCCATCCATTGCCATGAGGCTGCCATCTGAGTCTGTCATGCTTCTGCTTAATGTCCTCAAATGGTTCTCAGTTACCTCCAAAGATGAGGCCTGAATCCCTTGACTTGAGCTAAGAATCCACCATGATTGGCCTCCCATTTGGACACACAAGCCTGGTGTTACCAGCTTTCCCCATTTTCCCAGAGAATCTAGAAACCCTGAGGGTTATGTGAAAACTCATTTTTTAACAGTGGCCTAACTCCTCCAAAATGCTTCACAAGCAGAAGCAAACCCATCTGCAGGTTGGATTTGGGCTGTGAGCCACAGGGAGGAGCCAGCTGCTGCTCTTGGAACTTGCTCTGCTGTCCCCCCCACCCCCCAGTCTCCTTGTTAGCACTCTTCCTCATGCATGGAAGACACCCCAACACCCCAGGACTATCTGGTGAAGATGCTGTCAACAGCCCAGTTCTGAAGGAAGAGAACCCAGGGTCTAATACTAGTTCTGCTCGCTTTGAACACTGATTCCTCACGTCAACTGGTGGCAATAGAGGACATTTTATAACTTAGCTGGGAGCCCAGGCAGGAGTGAAAGTGGCCTCCTTTTCTGTGCTCATCCTGTCCTTGCAGGAGCCCACAGGGGCGTCTCCCTCAGCTTTGCACCCTGGGCTCCTAGCTGGCCTCACGGACCCGGGCAGGCAGAGCAGAGTGCCAGCACCTGTAAGTACGCAGGACACAGCCTCCAGTCCTTACCGCCATCATTCTTACCTCCACTCTTTCCAGGTTGGACTTGAGGATCTTCTTCTGGGGGCAGGCCTGACCCACTTCCTCTATGTGGACATGACCCCTCGCTTCCTCATGTGGGTCCCCACTGAACACCGGACATAATTGTCTGTGGCATTGCTAACATGGTGTTACATTTCCTCATTTGTATCAATGGCAGGTTTGTGAATCTCAGAGACCCAGCATGGTACCTGACATGAGTAGGCACATTGTGTTTACTGAAGGATTTATCTGAACCCCAGGGCATGTCTGTGATACTGGGTCTGCTTTCTGAATTCTGCACAGGAGCTAGTGTGTTTTTTTCACTGCTATTGTCTTATATTCCCTCTATAGCAGTGTGGCAGGTTCTTTTTTTTATATTGAACTCGTGAAACTTCCCCAATCCATCTCTCTCTCTCTTTTTTTTCTTTCTAACATTTCTGCAATTCTTTTGGGAGCAGATGGATTCCAGATAATTCTATGCCAGACAACATTCAGCTGGAAAAAATTTTTGTGCTAACTGTTCTATTTTGGTTTTGAGTCCTCTTCCTCTCTCCCTCCAGCAAATATAAATTATGTCTAAAGCTTTGCCAAGAGGACAACCTTCTGAAACAGAAGCTGAGAGACTGATGAGCAATGGCTGAAGCGCAGGGTCTGTTGGGCTGATGAAGGAGGAACGTTCCCATCGTGCAAAAGGTGCCCTACGCCTTGGGTTCGGGGAGAGCAATGTCATGCAGAAATTGACCGTGTGTCAGCAGATGGTAATGATTTAGCACCAACAGGGGACGGGAATGTGGTGCATGACATCTCCAAAGCCTTCCGGGCCAATGACCCACTTGCCTGTTGCTCTGTTCTGGGGTCACATCTGTCTCTTGTCCTGTGGGGCATTGCGGAGCCGATGACACATCATGGCATGCTCCTGCCAGTAAGGGTCTGCATGGGGATACGGGCCTTCCAATGTTGTCTGTCCTGCTGAATGTCAGAAGACCACTGAGAACAGAGATTCTAGAAGAGTTTGGTAGGAAAACCATTTTAATGTGCATATGACAACACTACGGCCATCATTTATGAACAAGAGGCAGAGGTTTGCACACCTTCCTTATTTGGAGATGAATTGAAAACCCTGCTGCCTTTCTTCACTTTAGAGAGCTTAGGAAGTCAGTGCGGGCGATCGTATACATCTTTTTCAAATCACACATGCTCTTACTGTGGTATAATTGAATAGGAAAAAATTGGAAACACCTTAAATACCCACTAAGAGGAAATGTCTAAATAAATCATGATAATTCCACACGATAGGGAACACGTAGCCAGCAACACAAGAATATACTTACCAAAATATGCTGCTTTTAAGTGAAAAAAGCTGAATGTAGAAATGTATAAGAGCACAATCCCACAATTTTTATATAAAAACACCTATACCTGTGCTCAGAAAAAGGCCTGAAAATATATACATCAAAATGTTAAGAATGTCATCATTGGATCATAAGACTGCACGTAACTTTCATTTTCTTAATAGTTTTCTCTAGTTTCCTTTCTTTAACAATAACTACATATTATTTATACAACAAAAACCTATTTTAAAGTATGCACATGCATTATTATTATATACCTTCTCATGGAAGTCAACCAACAGGAACAACGAAAGCACGTGAAGAACATTACATCATTTGTTCTGTACTGGAAGTTGGGAATGGGCTCATTTGTACACTGAATTTTATTCCGTAATAAATATTACTTGAAGCAAGGTTTAAATATGCAAGAGAACGTGAGACCCTGTGCCGTATCCGTGGAATGAAGAGTCTGTAAGAGCTTACTGTGCTGATTGTCTCTCGCCCCCTGCACACCCGCGTTCTCCGCCGCTTGGCCTGTCTGTGTCCAGGAGGCCGGCCTGCGTGGGTGGGACCACTGGACTCCACACTTGGCTGTCTGCTGGGCTTGGCCAATGGCGAGCCCTGGCAGGAGACAGGAGACAGGAGACAGGAGAGAGTGCAGTTGCAGTGTTTACTTCTTATCCCAGGCCTCTCCTTGCCAGGTTTCTGTTCATTCCGTTTGGTATTTCTTTAATCTTTTTTTTTTTTTCACAGAATAAAAGTAATACTTAAATTTATTACAAATGACCTAGGTATTTATTACATACACGACACTGGGATGAGCTGCATAGGGGACATGCATCTTCTTCATGAAGGCCGTCTTTATTGAACCACAGTGGATTTAAGTATTTTCTTCCTTTGTGCTCTCTGGAATGTTCTTGTATCACTCTCATACCTTGTACCTTACTTCTGCAGGTTTGTGTCTGTCATCCGCTCCAGCCCCCAAAATGTGTCCTCACCATTTGCTATTTCTCTATGGAAAGCTACAGCTCCTGCCAGGTGGCCCTCTATACAACCATAGCCGCTCTCTCTGGGCTCCGGGGATCACTGCTTTGATCATCTCTTCAGGTCCTGGGTGATAAATGCATTCCCTTGGGGCTGGCTCTGAGAAGCAGCCCCATTCCCTGTGGACATCCCTTTAAAAACAATCCCTTTATCCAACTCCCAGCCAATTACCCTCTTTCAGAGTGTCATCTGCTTCCTGTCTGGCCCCTGACGGGCACAGTTGTTCGTGGACCCAGCCCCCAGCCTTTTCATCTGTGGTCTGAATCAAGCCTGTCTACATACATATTCCGCAGAGGGGACAACAGTTCTACCAAATGTGAAACCGGGTGCTGTAAAAGGACAAACACCAGCCAGGAGGAGAGGCAAAGGGGAAGAAATAGTCACCTTTGTGGGTGAAGATTTTTATATAACCTGAATTCACAGCCATGCTATCTAAGCAAGCAAAACACAAGGAACAGAAGGTATATGGTCACATTTTTCAACCATCATCTCTTTGGCAACAAGTTAAAGAGATGAGAATGAACCAGCCAAGAGAATACCTTCCTTTCTATGTTCACACCCCACGAGTGGCCCAACATCAAGCCAAGAACGCATTGTTCTCAGGCCATCAGGGTCCCTACTTCCTTATCTGAGGTCAAGAAGATGCTATTTGTCCTGATGTCAGGTGGGTCTGACATGTCCAAATGGCAGATGTGAAAGTGAAGTTAGAAGGAACAGGCTGGGTGGACTGGTAGGCTTCCATGTTCATGCAGAAGCTCTTCTCCAAATCCTACCTGCTCGTCAAGGTGTGGCTCAAATCCTACTGCTTCCTTAAGGATCAGCTCTTTTCTGAACTCTGATACAATTCATTAAGACACACTTCTTTAATGTATGTTTTTCTGTTTCCTTAGTGTGTACGGTCCAGGATCACCTACATTTCAGGAACGTACCTCTCAGCGCTTCCCAGGGTTCTGGGTGCACAGCAGGGGCTCCACACACCCCAATGGACTAACACAAGGTGGGGTGTCTGTTGCAGCAGAAGTCATACCGGATGTAATAGCTGGCACACACTATTATGTATCAAACTCTGTGTTTACCGCATTTCCTCATTCCCACCTGACAAATAGCTCACGAGCTAGGTAGCATCTCTATTCCCATTTTACAGACCATAGAACTTGGCCTTTGAGACTGAAACCCAGGTTTTTCATCTCTCGGCCATTCTACCTCTTCTCTTTGGTGACCATCCTATCTCCTATAATGATGACACTATCAGTGAACTGTTCCATGATGTGGTGGCTTTGACATGCCACTTTAATGAAATCAGGAGAATCTGACTAGAACTGTGAGGGGGAAGAACAGCTCTTGTTCAACATTCCTGCCTCGTGATAGACTTCCTTCCAGTGAGCTTGATTCCACTAGACAACTTCCTGCTCGCCCCCAGGACAGCCAGCATGAAACCAGAGAGTCCATTAACACCTTTTTGTGGGGACTTGCCTGAATTCTTCCATGACTAGAGCTGGTCATTTTGTTGTAGACTGGGCCCTTTGAATTAGCACATACTTTAATAGCTCTTTGAACTCCTGATTTTAGAACTGAACAGAAGGAAAGATGACTAACATTTCTCTTAACTGTGCATTTTGGCCAAGCAGCCTATGGGCATTCCCACGGTTCAGAAGCAGCTCATACTCTGTGCCTGCTTAGGTTCTGCCTTCGAATGGGTCAATTAGAAAAATAAAAAACTCTTAGGGTGTGTGGGTAAGATTTGGACCACAAACCACATAACATATTTGGTCACCAAGTACTTTTTCCAAAACTCTGGCATGGAAAGTCTGACTTCAAGTTCATTGAAGTGGTCTTGAGATTTTAGCTTTTAGAAAAAGAACATACTTAGGTTAATTCATTCTCATATTCTCTATCATTGGGGTGTGAGTGGAGAAGTTATGACCTGGGGTAGGTTGTGAGAGAACAACCACTAAGCTAAATGTATAATGGCTTCGATAATTTCTGAACAGATGGTTAAATTTGCATTTGAACATCATAGAGAGTCTGAGGAAAAGGACTTTGATTATGGTGTTTAGTTTTAAAACATACTTTTTCTAAGAACCTGTTGGCAGTTTAAATTCTGGCTGTCATCAGTTACATTCCTTAGGCTCAAAAAATATGGAAGTGGATGCAAAATGTTCATTAGTTTTTCCCAGAACAGAAAGAAATTTGTTGAGATGGAAAGTAAACAGCTATCAAGAATATCAGCCTTAAGTAACTGGAAGAAAAAATATATTGTCCTGCTGTCTTTATGTGTCGATGTAAAGAGCAGCTATAGAGGAATACACATGCTACACTAGATGCATCTGTGTTATATGCCCTAGCCTGAGAGCTACACAAATGTCTGTGTACCCACTAAACCAAGAGCGATCAATCAATGGCCTCTCTCAGTCTATTTCCCTTTTGTCTCTGTGTTTATTGTGGTAAGATACACATGACATAGAAGTTACCATTGTAACCATTTCTAAGTATACAGTTCAGTGGCACTAAGTACATTCACAATATTGTGCAACCATCCCTAGTATCCATCTCCAGAAATTGTTCATCTTCCCAAACAGAAATTCTGTACCCATTAAACACTATCTCCCCATTCTCTGTTTCCTCAGTGCCTGACAACCACCATCCTCCTTTTTATTTCTATGAATTTGGCTAATCTAGAAACCTCATGTAAGTGGGATAATAATAATTGCCTTTCTGTGACTGGCTTATTTCACTTAGCATTGTCTTCATGGTTCATTCATGTTGCAGCATGTGTTAGAATTTCCTTCCATTTTAAGGATAAATAATATTCTATTGTATGCATATAACACATTTTGTCTATCCATTCATCTGGTGATGGACACTTGCATTGCTTCCACCTTTTGGCTATTGTGAATAATGCTGCTAAGAATATGGGTGTAGGAATATCTGTTTGAAATCTTCCTTTTGGTTCTTTTAGGTATATACCCAAAGTGGAATTGCTAGGTCATGTGGTAAGTCTATGTTTAATTTTTTGAGGAACCATCACACCATTTTCTATATACTCACACAAGTAATGCTCAAGTTCCAATTTTGTCACGTACTCATCAATACTGCTTTTTTAAAATTAAAATTAAAATTTGTAATTACAATTGACATACAATATTATATTAGTTTCAGGTGTACAACATAGTGATTTGACATTTGTATAACTTACGAAGTGATCATCCTGATAAACCTAGTACCCATCTGACAGCATACGTAATTATGACAACATTATTGACTACATTCTGTATGCTACATGTTACATCCCCATGACTATTTTGTAACTACCAATTTCTACTTCTTAATCCCTTCCCCCTTTTCACCCATCTCATCAAGCCCCCTTCCATCTTGCAAACTTCAAATCGTTCTCTCTATCTATGAGTTTGTTTCTGTTTTGTTTGTTTACTTCGTTCTTTAGTTTCCACATATAAGAAAATCATATGCCATTTTTCTTTCTCTGTTTGATTCATTCCACTAAGCATAATACCCTCTAGGTCCATCCACATTGCTGCAGATAGCAAGATTTCATTCTTTTTATGGCTGAGTAATATTCCATTGTATATAGGTACCACCTCTTTTTTATTTGTTCATCCCTTGATGGACACCCAAGATGCCTCCACATCTTGGCTATTTTAAATAATGCTTCAGTGAGCATATGGATGCATATGTCCCTTTACAGTAGTGTTTTGGGTTTCTTCAGGTGAATACCCAGAAGTGGGAGTCCTGGGTCCTTCTTTTACACTTGTTGGAGATTTGTTTTTAAAGCCTGGTGTTTTGTCTGGTATAAGTATTGCTACCCCAGCTTTTTTTGTTTGGTTGTTTCCATTTTCATAAGATATCTTTCCCATCTCTTTACTTTCAGTCTCTGTGTGTCTTTCCATCTGAAGTGAGTCTCCTGTAGGCACATATGTAAGGGTCTTGGTTTCTTGTTGTTTTGTTTTGTTTTTATCCATTCAGCCACACTATGTCTTTTAATAGAATATTTAATCAATTCACATTTAAAGTAATTGTTGATAGGTATGTGTTAGTGCCATTTTATTATTTATATTTTTAATTTTTGTTCTTTGTTTTAAAGAAGTCCCTCAAAGGTTCTTTGTAATACTGGTTTGGTGGTGATAAAGTCCTTTAGTTTTTCTTGTCTGGAAAGCTCTTTATCTGTCTTTCTAGTCTAAATGATAACTTTGCTGGGTAATGGTGGTTGTAAGTCCTTGCTTTTCATCACTTTGAATATTTTGTGCCAATTCCTTCTGGTCTGTAAAGTTTCTGTTGAGAAATCAGCGGCCAGCCTTATAGAAGCTCCCTTGTAGGTAACTAACTGCCTTTCCCTTGCTGCTTCTAGGATTCTCTCCTTGTCTTTAACCTTTGGCATTTTAATTATGAGGTGTCTTCATGTGGGCTTGTTTGGGTTAACCTTGTTTGGGACTTTCTATGCTTCCTAGGCTTGTCTAACCTTCACCAAGTTAGGGAAGTTTTGCATAAGTATTTCTTTAAATAGGTTTTCAATTCTTTGCTCTTTCTCTCCCCTCCTTCTGGTACCCCTATGATGCAAATATTGGTATGCTTGATGTTGTCCCAGAGGCTCCTTAAACTATTCTCATGTTTTTGGATTCTTTGTTCCTTTTGGGGTTCTGATTGGGTGTTTTCTGCTACCTTATCTTCTAAATCACAGATTCAATCCTTTTATTCATCTAATCTACTGATTCCCTCTAATATATTCTTCATTTCAGTTATTGGATAGTTCATTTCTGACTGGTTCTTTTTTGTTTTCTATCTCCATTTTTCTGTTTCCTATCTCTTTGTTGAAGGTCTCACTGAGATCATAGAGCATCCTTAAAAACTAGTGTTTTGAACTCTATGTCTGGTAGATTGCTTGTCACTGTTACATTGAGACTTTTTCCTGGAGCTTGGTTCTGTTGTTTCATTTAGGACATGTGTTCTTTTCTCCTTAGTTTGGCTGCCTCTATGTGTTTGTTTCTATTAGGTAGATCTGCTGTGTCTCCTGCTCTTAGTAGAGTAGCCTTATGTAATTGGTGTCATGTGGGACCCAGTGGCACAGTCTTCCTGGTCACCTGATGGCATGCTCTAGATGTATCCCTTATGTGGGTTGTGTGTACCCTCCTGTTATAGCCTTGTTTGCTGTTTGTACATCAACGAGAGAGATTCACTTTCCAGTTAATTGGTTGCGAGGACTGGCCATGACTACAGTGGAAGAACTGTGGTGTAGGGGCTGACACTATGGAGCAGGATTCACTTTAACTGGGTCTGATGCCTGCCCAGTCTTCCCTTTTAGTGTGTCATTGGTGGAGGCATATAGGTGGTGCCCAGTTTGGTTGAAGCCAGCCACTGGGCAGGTTGGCCCAGGGCTTCCTGGGAGGGGCCCTGCTGAAGGCCAAGTTCACCAGCAGCTTGTGCCCTGCACAGGGTCACCTGGAATGAACCACAAAGCACTCTGCAGATGGCCTCCACCTGCACTGGGCTTGGACACATCTGAGAGAGTCCAAGTTGCTAACTGAGGTTGACTGCCTCTAGTGCTGAGCTTGGGGCTGCTTCGCAAGTGGTATGGGGCATAACAAGAACAAATCCCACTTGTTTGGGGTTTATGAACCTTTGAGAGAGTTAAGGAAAATCTGTAGCATGAGCCAAGACAGGGATTTCGTGTGGAAAAGCCACTGGAAGTGGCTTGCTAGGTCCACAAGTTGGGTGGTATGGGGGTCTCAGGGAATCATCAGGGCAGAGCGAATGGCATTAGCCGGGTTGATGGAGACTTAGATAGGCTGGCCACCTGCATCTGCACAATGGTTGATGGGAGGGCTCAGTAAAGTAACAATGCTTTTTGCCAGCACGTCTTTCTGGAAGAAAACTGCCCCTCTAGCCCTCACTGTGAAGCCAAACAATTCACTTCCTCCTCGTATGTCCCTGGCACCTCTTGAGTTGCTGCGCTAGCACTGGAGCTCTTAGGATTCAGCTGCCCTTGGTCTCACTCAACCACCGTCTCCACTGGTTCTCATAGCCAGAATTTGTCAGGACTTCTCTTTCTGACACTAAAACACTGGGTTAGGGAATCTAGTGTGGAGTTGGGAACCCTGAATCCTCTGAGGGGGGACCTCAACAATTGAGATACTCTTCTCAATTTTTATTGGTCGTCCTTGGGTGTGGGACCAGTCTGTTCCCTGTCTCTGCCCCTCCTACCAATAAGGTGGCTTGTTCTGTAATCCATAGTTGTGGGGCTTTAGTTCAGCTAGACTTCAGGCAATTTTCAATGATTGTTTTTCTGTAGTTTAGTTGTAATTTTGATGTGGTCATGAGAGGAGGCAAGTACAGTGCTTACCTATTCCACCATCTTGAACAGAAAAAATCTCATTTTCTGCTCTTTTGATAGTAGTTATCTTAATGGATATGAAATGGTATGTCCCTTCTGGTGTCTTTTAAAAGAGGCATAATTCAGGTTGTATTTCAATAGAGGGGGCAGTTTTCCCTAGATTTTGAATAACTTTCCTAGTTCAAGTCACTAAACTTATAGATGTATTTAATAAACAACTAAAATGCAAACAAAACTTAAATGCTAGATGTAAATAGAATAACGAGATAAAAACAATTAGAAAAAAAAAAATTTAAATATCTAAATTGACCCTGTGGTGGTTTAGCTAATGATTTACACACATGGATCAGAGTTGGCGTCTGAATAACTTCCCAGTTAACCCCAACACCAGGCACATTTGGATGGAGTTTGGTTTATTGGTCATTACTTCTCAAGATTAAGTTGGTGCACTCTCTCAGGAGTGGCCTGGAAAATCAGATGCACTTCTGCTTCCTTTATGTTTGGGGTGGTCCTCCAGAGAGAACCATTAACAACGTTACATACAGCCTGCCAATTTAAGGGTAAACAACTCCTTTACTGCATTATGAGGAATCATGATGCTGAAACTACAAAAAGACAGGGTATGTATAAAATCATGGCATAGTTATAGAAACTACCACCTTCCTATCTAGACTCTTTCTTCCCAATTTCCTAAAAACAAAGAGCATTCATCTCCTGTGAGTGGCCTCCATCATATCCCTGGCACTATCATGTAAAATGGGTATTGTCATCTCATTTTACAAACCAGGGAACTGAGGCTCAGTGAGGAAAAGTAACCTGGGAGGTGACCCAGTCAGCGTGATGGGGCTGAGCTGTGTTCTGCTGGCTTGGCCTTGAGTAATGGGTGAAGTAGGAGGAGTAAACAGTCCACCTGGGAACCAAGCCAACTCCTTCCCTACCCTAGATCTGGAAGGCTCATGCTCAGTTTTGCCCCTCACCTAGGGTATAATAGCTCTAAATCAGAAGACAGTATAGGAACTTGTTGCACTAAATTTATGTGTATCTAGAACTGTATGTAGAACATCACCAATGATGCCACTGGGGTTTAAAGAATCAACACTTTCATTTAGTGTCCAATAGATCTACAAAGCCAGTTCTTATTGCATCAAATGTGAACCATGTGCCTATTGAGGAACTCAGTGACCAGAGTTGCTACTTCTGAGTGTCCTTTGAAGATCTGTGGTGGCCTTTCTTTGTTGCCATTAATCAGGTTTTAAAATTATTTAAATTAAGCCCCTTAATTTCTAACTTCTTAAACTATTATAAGGTTCTTGAGATAATGAAGCCTGCTTTTTTGTTTGTTTTTTTTTAGCACACATACAATGGTTAGCACAAGTGACTTACTATTTAAATGTGAGTTTGAAGTGTGGTGTTATATCCCTTCTCCCCGTAGTCACACTTTCTCCTTGCCCATCTTTATATGAGTTCAGATCTGCTATCTCATTTTAAGTCTAGAAACTCAATCAGGTAAAAGCTAATTGTACTTAGTATAAAAGGTAATCATCCAGCTGTCTTTATATCTTCAAGAATAGAGATTTGAGTGGACTAATTCTTTAATCAATCTGTGTGTCTATACCTAGATATAGAATTATGGTAAGCATAACAGAGGAGAACTACACTTGAAGTTTGTCTCTAATGCATCACTAGACCTAAATCACGTGTGCAAATTAAAATAGATGTGTAGGCCTGGGCCATTCAATAAATATAACCCTGGTTTACTAGGGCTGCCACAACAAAGTGCCAGAGATTGGTTGGCTTAAACAACAGAAATTTATTTCCTCACAATTTTGGAAGCTAGAACTCTTAAGATCAAGGTGTTGGCAGGGTTGGTTTCTTCTAAGAAGCCTCTCCTTGGTTTGTAAATAGTTGTTTTATCCCTGTGTCTTCACATAGTCTTTCCTCTGTGTCTTTTTGCTAACATCTTAGTTTGGGCTGCCATAACAAAGTACCAAGGCTGGGTGTCTTATAAACAACAGAAACTTATATCTCACAGTCCTGGAGGCTCAAAGTTGGAGGGCAGGGTACCAGCATGGTTGAGTTCTGGTAAGAGCCCTTCTCTGGGTTTTAGACAGCCAACTTCTCCTGGTAGCCTCACATGGTGGACCTAGAACAGAAGCTAGCTCTCTCATGACTATCTTAAGAATACTGATCTCATTAGGAAGGGTCACACCCTCATGACCTCATTTAATCCTAATTATCTGCCAAAAGCCCCCCTCCTAATATCATTAATTGCAGGGCAGGGCAAAGGGTAGAATTTCAACAAATGAATTGGGGAGGGAACACAGAAATTTAGCCCATAATACCTAATTTCTTCTCTTAAAAACTCCACTCATATTGGATTAGGGCCCATCCTAATGAACTCATTTAACTTTAATTGCCTTTTGAAAGGCCTTATCTCCAAATACTTCTATTGAGATAGTGAGACTGAAGTTAGGAGTTCAACATATGAATTTGGTGGGGGACTCAATTCAGGTCATTACACAATGCAAATGTAAATGCAAAGAAAGTTTAACAATTTTAATAAAAATTGAATGATAATGGGCCTTTATGATGTCAGACTTCAGCCAGACACTGAGAGTAGAAGGACCTAGTAGGAAGTGTAATTCAATGGTTATGTGCATCAGCTCAGGTATCAGACAGACCAGGGTCCAAGGTCTGGTTCCACTACTGATAGCCACACGTAGATTGATTATCTGTTGAAGTGGAAAACATGACAACAGCTTTCACATCTATATAACAGCTGCTATAAACACTGCTAGAAAGTTAATGCTTAGCCCAGTAGAAACGTAGCATTCAGATTCATTAGCAGTGTTAAAATTCCATTTTTCTCCAGTTGCGTTATTTCTTAATGAAGACCACTGGGTGAAGCACAGGTAAACCACCCTCTTCTAATCACAAGTATTTTCCAAGCCAATGAGAGACTGAATTCATACATATCTGGATTTCTGATAACACCATTTAAGGCATGAGTTTGAGTCCCCAAGTCTGGTACTTAAAGTTTTAGTTTTTCCAATGATGATCATCAATAACCAGTTGCTGAGCCCTCTGTGATTCCTTTGGGATCAGCATACAAGGCATGACAATTAAGTTTGTGAACTCATCCTAGACAAAGTGTTACGTAGTGTACCTCACTGCTGAATATCACTATAGTCACCTTTGAAGTACTCCCCTTGGGAAGCTACGCACTAACACCAGCATGTAGTCCACCCTTCAAAGCAATTTTGGGACTCTTTTTTTTTGGAATGGCCATCAGAGCTGTACTTGCATGACTCTTCATGTCTTCCTTTCAACATTTCCTTTATCTTTGGGTAAAGAAAAAAGTCATTGGGAGCCAGATCAGGTGAGTAGGCAGGGTGTTCCAATATTGTTATGTGTTTACTGGCTAAAAACCCCTCACAGACAGTGCCATGGAAGCTGGTGCATTGTTGTAATGCAAGGGCCATGAGTTGTTGGTGAAAAGCTCAGGTCATTTTCACCTAACTTTTTCATGTAGCCTTTTCAACATTTTCAAATAATAAAGTTGGTTGACTGTTTGTCCAGTTGGTACAAATTCATAATGAACAATCCCTCTGATATCAAAAATGGTTAGCCACATCATTTTGACTCTTGATTTGGACTGATGGAACAGTTTTGGTCATGGAGAACTGGCTGACTTCTATTGTGCACTTTGATGTTTTGTTTCAGGGTCGTATTGGTACACCCATGTTCCAACACCAGTGATAATGTGGCCCAAAACATCGTCTTGCCTCTGCAAATGTCTTGGCAAACTTTGACTCTCCTTTGCTTTTGTTCATCGGTGAGCTCCTTCAGGACCATTTTTGCATACGCTTTTCTCATGCCAAAATTTTCAGTGAAGATTTTCCTGACTATTTCTCTATCAATGTTTACTTGGTCTGCTATGCTTCTCACAGTCAGTGGATGATTTTGACACACAATTTGATGAATTTTTGCAATGTTTTCACCAGTTCTGCTCATTACTGGACACCCTGACCTCTCTTCATTAGTGATGCTTTCTGTTGCCTCAGAAAAACATTTAATCTGTTTGTACACTCCATTTTCTTCATGGCATTATCCCCATAAACTTAGACTAACATGTCTGTGATTTCACTTCCACTCTTGAAAAGTTTAACAAGAAATTTAATTTTTGTTCATTGTTCTAATTCAAGCTCCAACATTCTCACCACAGGACACAAAATTACAGAACAATAATGGATGCCACTCAGCAAGATACCACCACACATTGACATGAACACAGTTGTGAGACACAGAAATACCAAGGTTATGAAACCTCCCTGAGGTGTTTGAACAGTGCTGCCAATGTAAGTGCATGGTGGCGAGTTTGTGAACTTAATTGTCAGTCCTCGTACGCTTCAAGGGAAGTGTTACACAATGTCAGACTAACCCCTCTGGTTTCCCTTTCCTTAAACCCCAACCATCTGAATTTAGTCCTTTTAAATACTCACTGCTGTGGCAGTTCTCAAATGATTCCAGACAGATATTCTTAAATTTCGTTCAGCTTTTCTGGTATAAGAAGTAAGGTGGGTCTGAAATGTCTTGGTGTGCCACCATCCCTGGACAATGTAGCATTCCAAATGGAATATACAGATAATAATTCTTATTTGGATACAAATAGTGGCTATCCATTTTTTGAGGATTTCCTTATATTAAATAATTATCAATTTAAAACTATTAGAAATCATCCGTAAGAAAATATTTTCCTTTTCTCTTTTTGTGAATATGCAGTTAAATTGCCCCAGAGAGAGGCAAATAATATTACTGATGACAAATATCTATAAAAATACAAGTGAAAAAAGAAATACAAGTGGTAGGGAGATTTGAGGGTGGAGGAGAGAATACCATTTCCAATCATGATACAGTAGCTAGTATTGGACTAACCCTCTTTCTGAAAACAATAAAAGCTGGACAAAACAAAACAAAAACAAAAACAAACCCTCAAAACATAATTAACTGTTTGAAGGTGTTGGATGCAATCAATGTAGGCAGGCCTGGATGTGGGGCAATCCCTGAGAGAAGAGAGCAGATAGGGGTGAGTTCCACAATCATCCTTTTCTCTCTCTGACAGCATTGCCAGCTTCTTGCCTGGACGAATATGGTCAAAACATTCAGTGAAAGTCTCTCTGGGCTGAGGAGACAAAGGTTGGGGTTCAGGGCTGTAGAAGTGACTGCTTGAGGGGCAAAGTGGCATAAAGGAAGAAGCTATACAGAAGTGAACCAAAAATTCTACTTGCACTTTCCCTTGAAACACTTGCCCCTGTAAGGTAGGCACGCATCAGGTACACCTAAGAAAACAACAGAAAGTTGCACCTTAGAGCATTAAGAGAAGACCAGGGATTTCAGAAGCCACAGAGTACCAGGAAGTGAGAAATTAGAATTTAAGGCCCACAAAAGAGGAGAGGCACTGCTAAAGGATGCAGAGTCTTGACTGAGATCCCTAGAAAGGGCACAAAAGAAAGGGCAAAGCTTATTCAGATCAATCTGACAGCATAAAATTAATTCATGACAGGATCGTGGTGATCATGAGCATTACTTCTGCTTGCCAGTTGTAACATTAACCCAACTTGTAGGAAAACAACATTCTCAAGAGCCTTTCATATGTAATATCCAGAACTTGAAATAAACCCAAGACATACTAAAATTAAAACCAAATGACTGAAAACTAAGAGGAAAAGTTGAAATAAAAAGTCTCACAAGTAATTTAGATATTGAGTTATCAGACATAGATTTTAATATAACTATGACTGAGAACCCCAAGGAGTCAGTGGAAAGACAGAATTTTACCATCATTCTAAAACTGAAAAAAAAATACTGTAAGTACAATTCATAGTTAAGTACAAATAGGACAATAGAAAATATTCAGATTGAAGCACAGAATGGAAAAAGATGTTTAAAAAAAACAAACCCCACAAAATACAGGGGACACAATGGAAAGGTCTAATGTATGGATAATTGAATCTCCAAAAGAAGAGGAGATGAAACAATGGGACAGCAACAGTGTTTTAAAAAGTACTGTTTTTAAAAATACTGTATACAAAATTAATAAAAGATACCAAATCATAGATTCAAGACTCTTGGAGAATGTTAGCAGATAAATACAAATATACCCATGCCTAGTCACATGATAGTCTAATAGTTAATAGTAAAAGACAATGAGAAACATTTTAAAAACAAAAGAATAAAAAGATATATTATCTTCAAAACAGCAATACTAAGACTGAAGATTGACTTTTCAGTAGCCAGAGGAAAATAGAATGACACATGCATCGTGTTAAAAGAAAAAAAGTGCCTATAAGACACTTTCAGAGAAACAGGAACTCTTATTAAAAAAATATTAAAGCAAATTTTTTCAGACAGAAGGAAAATGATCTCAGGTGCAAGTAGAGATATGTAAGAATAAATGAAGCACACCTCAAAAGGAACATATGGAGATAAATAAAAATTAATAATGACTAGGATTTAAATGTAGGTAAGGTGTGACAACAATAGCACCAAATTTAAAAAAAAAGCAGAAGGGATGTAAATGAAGTTAAAGTATTTTAAGTTTCTTACACTGTTCAGAAAGTGGTAAAAGTACTAATTTAAAATAGACTGTATTAAGTCAAGAATGAACATTTTAGTTCATGATTAATCATTAAAATAATCATAAAATAATTTATAAGTAATAGGCTGACATTAAAACAGAATAATAAAATGCTTGATTAATAAGTAAATCTATATAGGAAAAATAAAACAAAGAAGTGAGAAATAGAAAAAATTATTAAGATGATAAATTTAAAACTAAATATATCAGTAATTTCATTAAGTGCCAACAGACTAATATTGAAATTAAAAGACAAAAATATCAGATTGGATTAAAAAACCACAATTATATGCTGATCATAAAAGGCACATTTTTAAATATAAAGACACAGATAGGATAAAAGTAAATGGAGAGAACAGATACTAAGCAAGCACTAATCAAAGTATAGATAAATTACCAACCGATAAACTTTAAGAAAAAATAAACTATTAGGAATAAGGATAGGTACTTCTTAATGATAAAAACAGCAATTCAACAGGAAGATATAACAATCCTAAATTTTTACACACCAAATGACATAGCTTAAAAACATGTAAAGAAAAAGTGATAAAACTAGAGAAATGGACAAACATAATCATAGTTAGAGGTTTTAAATACCTCTTTCAGGGATTGTTACAACAGTTACAAAATCAGTAAGGATGTAAAAGACTGAGGAATACAAAGAGTCTACTTGACTTATTTGAGCTATACTCATAGATAGTTTTAAATATTATGCATAAAATGATGTAAATAATAATGGCAGAATACACTTTTTTCTATGGGCAAAAGTAGTTTTAAAAAGTGTAGTGTTTGAATAAGAATAGACAAACGAATGGGATAGAAAGAGTTCAAAAACATATTCACACAAAACGGCCACCTGATTTACAATAAAAGTGCTATTTTAATGTAAGAAGTGAACACGTAGCCATTTCAAAAACGGTACTGGGTCAATTGCCTACATTATGGAAAAGTATTGAGCCTGGATTTCTGTCTAACATCACACACACACACAAAATCAGTTCTGGATGAATTGTAAGCCTGAATGAAATAGGTGAAACAGTAAAGCTCCTAAAAAAAGTAGAATATGTTTATGACTCTTGGGTTATGTAAAACTACTTAAACTGGACATGCAAATCAATACAGAAAAGATAAAAGAATTTATTTTCATTAAAATAAAGGCCACTTTGTAGAGATTTAAAAAGTCAAGCCACACACTAGGAAAAGATATTTGCAGCCATATATTTGTTAAAGATTAGTATTAAAAAATATTTTAACTTCTATAAGTTAATAAGGGAAAGTCTTTTTGAGAATGGAAAAGAATTGAACAGCACTTCAAAATGAGAATATCCAAAAGGCCCGTACCCTATTAAAAAACAAAACAAAACATCATTAATTATTATGAAACACTAAAACCACAAAGAAGTTTCTACACACTTAGAGGAAGAGCTAAAATCAGAAAGATTGACAACACCAGGTATTGGAGAGAATGTGGAACAAATAGAACTCTCATATAGTCCCAGTGGATGTGTAAAATTGGTATGGCCATTTATACTTTAAAACTAAATGTTAATATATGGCCCAGAAATTCCCATCAGAGGTAAATGCCCAACAGAAAAACGTGCATGCTTTTCACCAAAAGACAAATACAAAATGTTCACAGCAGTTTATGCATGACCACCCCACACAGTCAATAGCCCAAACGCCCATCAATAGGAGAATGGATAAATTGTGAAATAAAATGTGATGCAGCATTAAAAAGAACACATCACAGCTACATGCAACAATATATATGAATCTTAAGACATAATTTGAGTTAAAGAGTATATACTATATAATACCCTTTATATGAAGTTTGAGTACAGGCAAAATTACTATATGATGAGAGAAGTCAGCACTGTGACTATGTTCAGTGGGGGATTTGATTTCTTTAGGGGGCTGGAGATGTTCTTTATCTTGATTTGGGTAGTGGTTACTCTAGTGTATACACATGTAAAATTTTATCATAGACTCTAGACTTGTGCCCTTCACTGCATGAATTCTACATGTCTCTTACATATAGAAGAAAATTGTTTAGAAAGGAGTCTTCATCCCTTGAAATGCCCACCTGCACCCTTTCTCCAAACTTTCTTTGGAATTCAGATTTTCAAGCTTTTACCAATGCTTTTTCACTTTGGTTAATTGCGGTTAAATGCTAGATCAATTATATCCCTTCTGTCCCTAACCAATCCACACATTGTTGGAATCCTTCAATGTCCAAGGCCATGACTAGTTACCAGCATGTAACCTGTGCAATTGTAGACAGCCCCTCACTTAAAAGGTTTTAATGCTCTGCTGTTACCATCTTGGAATTCTCAAGTTTTGAACAAGAGCCTCCATTTCCATCTTACTCATATATCAGATCCTGCAAATTATGTATCTGGTCCTGCTCTTAGGCATTGTCATCTTGAAATGGCTTATCAGTTAGCTCAGAGGTTTTTGACTGTGACTGCACATTTGAACAAGCTGGGTTCTGGAGATTATGAGTTAATTCGATTGGATGGAGCCTACCCACTGGGAATTTTAAGTTCCCAGGTGATTCCAATGCTCAGTCAAAGCTGGTACTGACTGATCTAGTTGGAGAGGCAGGGCCAAATGAGTGGTTTGCAAAATATCTGGAGGGCTTAAAGCAGGCCTGGGAAGACTTTTTCAGGGGAAGGGCTACTTCTAATTTTCTCCAAGTGTCACAGGCCACTAGCTATTTCTTTTTGCTTGCTCAAGTACATACAGCTGCTTTGATTGCCTTTAGCAGCTGTACGTGTGTGCATGAAAAATGTGTTTCTTTTATGTTTATGTGCCTAGCCACTAGGCCTTGGTGTAATGTGGCATCTGCTACAACACGATTTTCTTAATTCAGGTTGTCACCCCAAATTGCTTGGTGGTTCACTGGTGGACTGCAATTGATGTCTTCCCCAATCCTGGCTTAGGAGATGGATAGATCACTTTCAGCTGGATGGCCAGAGGGCTTTTGTAGAAGAAACCTTGACTTGAGTTTATGAGTAGGAATCAAATGTGCAATGTAACGGTATTACAGGAAACAGTGGGTCTATGAGGTGAATGAATTCCTCTGACTGGAGATGGTACCCACAGCCTCTTACTTCCTTAGCCAGTATTTTTTTTTAATTTTTTAAAAAATTTTTATTGTTAGACTTATTGGGGTGACATCTGTTAGCAAAGATGACATAGGATTCAGGCATACAATTCTACAGTGCATTGTCAACTTGTTGTGTAATAAGTTCACCTTATTAGGTAATGTGACTTCTCTTTCCATCACCGTATATTTAGCTTCCCCTCTCCCCCCACTCCCCTTTCTCCCCTCCCTAACCCACTCGTCCCCAAATAAACATTAAACTATAGATTGTGTCCATGGGTTGTTTGTTTGTTTGTTCATGTCTTTTTTCTTTGTTGCTTTCAGTTTTATATTCCACATATGAGTGAAGTCATACAGTTCTTTGTTTTTTCTGTCTGGCTTATTTCACTAAGCATGATGATCTCCAGGTCCATCCATTTTGTCGCAAATGGCAATATTTCATCTTTTCTTACAGCTGAGTAATATTCCATTGTGTATGTGTACCACAGCTTCTTTATCCGTAATCTGTCGCAGGGCACTTTGGTTGTTTCCATGTTTTGGCCACTGTGAAGGGCGCCGTGATGAACATTGGGGTACATAAGTCTTTGTGGACAAAGGTTTTCAGGTCTTTTGGGTAGATCCCCAGAAGGGGGATTGCTGGGTCATAAGGTAACTCCATTCCCAATTTTCTGAGGAACCTCCACACCATCTTCCACAGTGGTTGTACCAGTTTGCATTCCCACCAGCAGTGTACCAAAGTTCCTTTTTCTCCACATCCTCTCCAGCACTTGTTATTCCTTGTCTTGTTGATAATAGCCATTCTCACAGGTGTGAGGTGGTATCTCATTGTGGTTTTGATTTGCATTTCCCTAATGGCTAATGAGGATGAGCATTTTTTCATATGTCTGCTGGCCATTTGTATTTCTTCGTGGGAGAAGTGTCTGTTTAGTTCTTCTACCCACTTTTTAATTGGGTTGTTTGCTTCTTTGTTGTTAAGTCTTATTAGTTCTTTATATATTTTAGATATTAGACCCTTATCTGGTGTGTTATTTGTGAATATTTTCTCCCATTCAGTTGGCTGTCTCTTTTCCTTGTTGATGGTTTCTTTTGCTGTGCAGAAGCTTTTTAGTTTGATATAGTCCCATTCATTTATTTTTGCTTTTACTTCCCTTGCCTTTGAGGTCAAGTACATGAAGTCTTCCTTGAGCCCTAGTTCTATAAGTTTAGTGCCGATGTCTTCTTCTATACAGTTTATTGTTGCAGGTTGGATATAAAGGTCTTTAATCCATTTGAGTTAATTTTTGAATATGGAGAGTTCACAGCTCAGGTTCATTTTTTTGCATTTGTTTTTCCAGTTTTCCCAGCACCACCTACTAAAGAGGCTGTCTTTTCCCCATTGTATGTTTTTCGCTACTTTATCGAAAATTATTTGTCCATAAATTTGTGGATTTACTTCTGGGTTTTCAGTTCTTTTATGGTTCCATATAAATCTGATAATTTCTTGATCTATTTTACAAAAGTATGATTGTGTGATTTTGATGGGTATTGCATTAACTCTGTGGATTGCTTTGGACAGAATGGCCATTTTAACAATGGTAAGTCTTCCTATCCATGAAAAGGAGATATTTTTCCACCTCTTAAAGTCTGTTCCAATTTCTTTCAAAAGTGTCTTATATTTTTCTGTGTATAAGTCTGTCCCGTTCTTTGTTAAGTTAATTCCCAGGTATTTCATTCTTTTTGTTGTGATAGCAAAAGGAATTGACTCCCTCATTTCTTTTGCTGTGGATTCATTGTTTGTATAAAGGAATGCTGTTGATTTTTGTACATTGATTTTGTATCCTGAGACTTTACTATATTCGTTAATTGTTTCTAATAGTTTCCTGGTGGAATCTTTGGAATTTTTTATATAAAGGAATCTTTGGAATTTTTTATATAAATTTTTATGTTGAGATACTTTCCTTCTATACCTATTTTATTTAGTGTTTTGATCATAAGTGGATGTTGTATCTTGTCGAAAGCTTTTTCTGCATCAATTGAAATGACCATATGGTCTTTATCTTTGATTTTGTTTATGTGGTGTATCACATTGATTGATTTTTGTATGTTGAACCATCCTTGTGCTCCCGGGATGAATCCCACTTGATCATGATGTATGATCTTTTTGATGCATTGTTGTATTCTATTTGCTAATATTTTGTTCAGGATTTTTGCATTTGAGTTCATCAGAGATATTGGTCTATAGTTTTATTTTTTTGTGTTGTCTTTGCCAGGCTTTGGTATTAGGGTAATGTTGGCCTCATAGAATGAGTTAGGAAGTATTGCTTCCTCTTCAATTTTTTGGAAGAGTCTGAGGAGGATAGGCGTTAATTCTCTTTTGAATGCTTGGTAGAACTCGTTGGTAAAACCATCTGGTCCAGGGCTTTTTCCTTTAGGGAGATTATGAATAGTCATTTTAATCTCGTTGCTATTGATTGGTCTATTTAGATTATCCAGTTCTTTTTGGTTCAGTCTTGGTAGGCTATAAGTTTCTAGAAACTTGTCCATTTCTTCTAGGTTGTTAAATTTCATGACATAAAGTCCTTCATAATATTTTCTTATAATCCTTTGTATTTCCGTGGTGTCAGTGGTAATTTCTCCCCTTTCATTTCTAATTTTGGTTATTTGTGTCCTTTCCTTCCGTCCTTTGATTAGTCTCACCAAGGGTTTGTCAATTTTGTTGACTTTCTCAAAGAACCAGCTCTTCGTTATATTAATTTTTTTCTATTGTCCTTCTGTTCTCTAATTGGTTTAGCTCTGCAGTAATTTTTATTATTTGTTTCCTTCTGCTGACTTTGGGTTTTGTCTGCTCCTCTTTTTCTAGTTCTTTAAGATGGGATGCTAAGATGTTTGCTTGTGAGTTTTCTTGTTTCTTAAGATAGGCCTGTAATGATATAAATTTTCCTTTTATTACTGCTTTCACTGTGTCCCCATAATTCTGATATGTTGTATTTTCATTGTCATTAGTTTATATATATATATTTTTAATCTTGTCTTTTATTTGTTCTTTTATCCAGTCCATTTTTAATAAGCTGTTGATTAATCTCCATGTATATGTAGTTTTTTCTGCTTTCCTTTTACAGTTGATCTCCAATTTCAAAGCTTTGTGGTCTGAGAATACACTTGGTATGATTTCTATCTTCTTGAATTTTCTGAGGCTACTTTTGGGTTCCAGCATGTGGTCTATCCTTGAGAATGTTCCATGCACACTAGAAAAGAAGGTATAGTCTCTTTTTGCTGGATGAAGTGTCCTGTAAGTGTCAATTATGTCCAATTGCCGTAATGTGTCATTTAGAGCTGTTGTTTCTTCATTTATTTTCTGTTTGGATGATCTGTCCATGGCTGTTAGCGGGGTGTTTAAGTCTCCCACTATGATTGTGTATTCTTCAGTTTCTCCTTTCAAGTCTGTTAGTAGTTTCTTTGTGTATTTTGGTGCATCCTGGTTGGGAGCATATATGTTGATTAGCATCAACTCTTCTTGTTGTTGCATTGTGCCTTTTATCATTATGTAATGACCATCTTTGTCTTTTACTATCTTTTTTAATTTGAAGTTTATTTCATCAGATATCAGTATGGCCACTCCTGGTTTTCTCTGGTTACCATTTGCTTGGAGTATTGTATCCCATCCTTTCACTCTGAGTCTGTGTTTGTCCTTATGGCTGAGGTGTGTTTCTTGGAGACAGCATATGGACGCGTTCTGTTTTTTAATCCAGTCTGCTACTCTGTATCTTTTTATTGGTGAGTTCAGTCCATTAACATTTAGAGTGATGATCGATATGTGAGAATTTCCTGTGGCCATTACATATTTATTTCTTTGTTTTTGTTTGTTTGTTGGTTGGTTGGTTGGTTTTTGTTTCTTTCTTGTTGCCCCAACTTGGTTCCATTTTTCCTGATGTTTTGTTTCAGGTCGAAGAGCCTCCTTCAGTATTTCTTGGAGTGCTGGCCTTGTGCTGGCAAATTTCCTCAGATTCTGTGTGTCTGAGAAGGTCTTTATTTCACCTTCATATCTGAAAGATAATTTTGCTGGATAATTTATTCTTGACTGGAAGTTTCTCTCTTTTAAATTTTTGAATATTGGATTCCACTCTCTCCTGGCTTGTAGAGTTTCTGCTGAGAAATCTGATGCCAGCCTGATGGGTTTTCCTCTAAAGGTTATAGTTCTTTTTTTCTTGGCTGCCTTGAGAATTGTCTCTTTGTCTTTAGTTTTAGACATCTTTAGTACCATGTGTCTTGGAGAAGATCTGTTAGGGTCCAGGTATCTAGGGGACCTGTTTTCTTCTTGAATTTGGGGTTCCAGATCTTTCCATAGGTTTGGAAACTTCTCATCTATGATTTGTTTGAGTATGCTCTCTGTAGATTGCTCTGCCCCCTCTTCTATTCCTATTATCCTGATGTTGTTTTGTCTCATGGAGTCGGATAGTTCTTGCAGAGTTCTTTCAATCCTTTTGGTTCTATATTCCCTTTCTTCCTCTTTCTGAGCTGTTTCCATGTTCTGATCTTCAATATCACTAATTCTTTCCTCCATCTGGTTGGTCCTATTTCCTATGGCAGTTATTTCATTTCTCACTTCTTTTATCATATTATTTATTTCTCGCATTTCCATCTCAATCTTTCTTATGTTTTGAATTTCTTTGTTAAATTGTTCTTTTTGTTCACAGAGTTCCTTTTTTACGTCATTTATATCCTTTTTTATGTTATTTATCTCAGGTATGGTGTTCTGCCAGTATGTTTTCATTTCTCTCACAGCCTCTAGAATGGCTGCTTTAAATTCTCTGTCACTTAAATCAGACCCTTCCAGGTCTAAGAAGCTGTCTTCTCCATAAATTTCATGTTCTTTCTGAGGAGTTTTAGTTTTTAAGGAATTCATCCTGTCCACTGGGTTCTTCCTCTTTGGCATGAGGGCTTTATGTTCAGTGCCCAGATTATTGCTTTTGTGGTATCTTGCTGTAGAGCAGACACTACGTGGCAATGGGGGTCAAGTTTTGGGAGAGATGAGGCTGTTTGTTTCTTGTTTCTGATCTCCTACTGCGTTTGGAGGCTATGCGCGTATATCCTGGGGAGAGGCCAAAAAAAGGCGCTCCAAGGGCGGCTCTGCCTTCTGCCCTTTGCTGGGGAAGCTGGTCCGAGGCTTGTTTCTGCTGGCTCGGGTGAATGCTATCAAATCAGTCTTTCTTCCTAGCCCTGATTCTGCATCTGGCTGTTTACGGGCTCACACCACTTTCAGAACCCTGAGGTGCACGAGGAAGTGCATGGTCCATAAGTCCAAAGCTGTGGACCTGGCCTGAGACAGCAGGGTCGCCTTTGCAGCAGGCTGAGAACAGGAATTGCAGCCCTGTGTAGGTCTCCAGGAGGCCTAGAGCTGGGGTGTCATCTTTGCAGTTCAGAATCCTCACTCAGCCCTTCTACCACTTGAAAGTTCCAGAGGCTGGCTCCCAAACTCTGTCCCCAGCATGCAGCTCCAAAGCCCAGCTCCCCTGTGGTCTCTCCCATCCCATGAACTGCGCCGCTCCGAATAGTCAGCAGCAATTGTGTCCTGTTGCAGTCTCTGCTCCCTTGCCTCTCCCCCACTTGCCCCCTTCTCTCCAACCTTCAGGTGTTTACTTGCAAATTGTGGATTTCTCAATAGCCATTTTGTCACTCAGGGTCCTCTTTCTTGGCTCCTGCGCAGTCGTTCAATTGTGTTTTTTGGGAGAGGCTTTAGGGACCTCCTCTCTAGTCGCCATCTTGCCTTCTTCTGCCAGTTTTAGTTTTTAAGGATTCATCCTGTCTGCTGGGTTCTTCTTCTTTGACATGAGGGCGTTATGCTCAGCAGAGCCCAGGAGCCCTGATTAGTACTTTTGTGGTGTCTTGTTGTAGGCCAGATACTAGGTGGCTCTGGTGGCCAAGTTTTGGAAGAGAGGGGGGTTGTTTATTTATTATTTCTGGTCTCCTTCCACATTTGGAGGTGGTGTACATTTATCTTACAATCAGTTAGTTGGTTGGGGAGGCTGTAGGAGAGGGGAGAGGTCAACAAAAAGCTTGCTGGGGTAGCTCCACCTCCTGCCCTATGCTAGGGAAGTTGGGTGAGGTGGGCTGAGGCTGCTCTTGCTGGCCGGGCCTAATGCTATCAAATCTGCCATTCTTCCTGGGCCTGCTCCAGCAACCAGCCGTTGGGGTGGAGTCTGCAGTCTCACACTGCTTGTAGGCCCCAGGGGTGCACGCACAGGTGCATGCACCACAAGTCCAAAACTGTGGTCCTGACCTCAGGCAGTATGAAGGCAGCTGGCTCGCCTCTGTAGCAGGCCAGGAACAGGAACCACAGCCCTATGTAGGAGCCGTGCATGCCCATGCTGTGGGTCGCGAGGGTGCCGGGAGCCGAGGTGTCCTCTCTGGGGTTCAGAGTCCTTGCTCAGCACTCTTGCCACTCAAAAGTTCCAGAGGCTGGCTCCCAAGCTCTGTCCCCAACTCACCGCTCCAAGGCCTGGCTCACCCATGGTCTCCCACCATTTTGCCACTTTGCTGGCTTTTACTCTTGTCACCTCTTGGCCGCCCCCTCCCATGCACTGTGCTGCTCCAGATAGTTAGCAATGATGGGGTCTTGTCGCAATCTGTCTTTTCTCCCTCCCCTCTCTCCTGCTCACCCCCTTCTCTCCAATCTTCAGGTGTTTACTTGCGATGCATGGATTTCTCAGCCACCAGTTGTGTCACTCAGGGTCCTCTTTCTTGGCTCCTGGATGGCCGTTCAATTGTGTTTTCTGGTAGAGGCTTTAGGAACCTCCTCTCCAGTTGCCATCTTGCCCTCCTTCGAGCTCTTAGCCAGTTTTCTTATGCTCTCAGTGCAATCCCACCAATTCCTTCTTGTAATGTAGATATGAAGTGTGAAGAATAAAATGATGGACATAGCCACCAGCTGATCTTGAGAAGAGAAGGGAAAAATGTGGGTGTTTTAAGTGTGCATATCTGGTAGGGCAGCTGCTGTGGAGGAAGGAATCCTGGACAGGACATCAGAAGACAGACCTCTAATTCTCATCCTATCCACAGCTACTTCATAGGCACTTGCTCAATTCTCTGGGACTCAGTTTCTCATCCAAAAATTGGGTTGATTTGATCTTTAAGTATTCTCAAAAGGCTATAATTGAATTGTTCTCATCTCATTTCTTGGAGATATAGCTTGTCTTATAAAATTTTAGCTTGTAGATTATTTTTATGGGTCAGATATTACAAAGCAGAGGTCCATGAACAGAATCCAGCCAGTATACTTTTTTTTAATCTGAATAATATTATTTTAAAAATGTGTTGCTAATATTATGATGAGATTTTACATAAAATTATAGGTTTAGTCCCCTCTGAAACTGCAGATCTGGTAACAATGACCACTTTATGGATTCCTGAAGATTTAAGGTACACAGTAGCCAGCTCACTCCAGGACCCACCGCTCCCTAGTCTACCTTGGTTGGCTTCACTGATTTATACTTCCAGCCAGACCCCTTGTGGGGGCATCTAAGTTTCATTATGGGTTTGTTGCCCTGTGAGGACCCTGTGAGGACTCCTTTAGTAGAGTATTCATTGCCTGTCTCTTGTTGACTTTGAATTAGAATGTGTTAGAAACGACAGCTTCATGAGTATTAGATGTTCTTCCACTCCCCTATTTGTCTTGTCTGACTTTGTGCCTTAGAGCACTTCTCTGCTCTCCAGCCCCAAAGAGGATGACCTCTCGTTAGATATTATTGGTTCCAAGAAAACGACTGAAAACTTGGTAATTGGGTATTCTAAAGGAATGTTTGTTCATATCCATCTTCCCGGAATCCACTGCATTCCTTAGGCCCTCGGAGTCTTCTAAACACGCAGGGCAAATGATTCTAATGTTATTTTACTGACCACAATTATCCAAATCCTGTTTTGTTTTCTTTTTCTTTTCCAAGTATTCAGTTGGAGTCACTTAAGTTTTGTGTGGGGAAGCAAAGCTTTCCAAGGTCAAGAGAGTTTTCCTTGGCCTGAGGGCCATCTGGCAGGGTACGCAGTCAGTCCCTGGCTTCCATGTTCAGCACCTATGAGGCCACCTGCCAGGCCCACATTATCTCTTGCTTCATCCCAAGGATCTGCCTGGTGTGGCAAGTGGAAGACTGGAGAGATAAAACAGGCTGTCCAGTCAGTCTCCTGGTTTCACGAAATTGGCCCAATGTTCTTCTCCAGTGTTGGACTTCAATCACTCCTCAAGTCCGGCATGTTTTCTGTGTACATCAGAAGTCATCATTATCTAAGAGAGCTTGATTGGGCAGAACACTTAAAAGTCAACATCTGCCATAAAGCTAGTGAGTTGGCACAATTGTGCTTCATTTGTGCTTTGATAAGAAGCATATCCTGTTTCCAAGTGTGAAGTGAACTTGGCAAACTCAGTTTTGTGATTAGAAGTTTATGGAACATGAGAAACCATTAATGAATAGAGGAACATTTTGGTGTGTGATCCTTTCCAGGAAGAGAATCCAGTGTCCTCTTAATTATGCTAACCAAATCACCTTCATGCTGCCTGAGTCTCCAGAACCCATCAGCCATTACCCTTCGTTTCATCCTTCTGAGAGAGGGACAGAAGGAAGGGCAAGGAGTTTTCTTTCACCTTTACTCTTCTCGTAAATATAAGACCTTTGCCCCAAAAGGAGACAGACCATTTATAAGGAAAGGCTTAAAAGGTAACAGGAAAGAAACACAGTGGAAGCTTAACCCATGTTGGGAATGGAGTGGAGAGATGTAACATGTATTACAGGACACAATGAACCCTCTCCCTGGGGCCTCTTTCTCTTTGACAATCTTCTCACTAATTTCCCTGAAGTCTACACACTTGTAGTGAGGCAACAGTTCTGCTTTTCCATTTATAAAAGCTGCTGCAGACCCCCTTCTGTCAAGCTATTTGGCAAAATTTGCATGCTATTGGTATCAGTCACTAAAGGAAGCGTCTTAAAATAGGTTTTTGAGACTTTGGGCATCTATGCTCTGAAAGCTCAGCGACACAAGCAGCTAAGTGCTGGCATAAAAATAGACAAGGGTGAGCTGTCTGCGCTTGCCACTGATGCATGCTCACCACCTCTGCTCAGCTGTCAGCACCTCTGACCTTTGATGTCCTACCTACTCCCTATTACCTACTCTTCTCCTCATGGTAAAACCATGGAATGAGTCCTGGGCAAGACACGATAAATCAGGGCCATCAGGGCTCCCATTGTCTACTATTTGGGAGACAAAGGCACATCAAATTCGATATTTATTCATTAGAAAAATGATATAGGCTGGCTCTACATGTACAATCAAACCTAAGATTTGGATAGGTACAATATAACTTGTAACAGCAAGTAGGGAGAGCTTAAGTTTGAATATGTTTTAAAGTAGCTGATTACTGCCCTAGGTGTTATTTTTCTGGGACTTTGATGTTGATCTCTCCCTCCTCTTTTCTGAGCACATATGAGAAAAAGAAACACTCATCTGGCCAGCACTCTGGTCTCGCCAGGAGCACCATGACCTGCTGGGCAGATTGTGCACTGCTCAAGACCAGAGGGCACCATTCTCATGACAATGAGGTTAATGATGTCTCCTGGAGTCATGCAATGCAGCAGTGCTCTCACCCATAATTTCCTTGATCTGTTCTCCCATTTCTTTTTGTTCTCTAGATCCTGGTATGGTGATCTTGTAGGTAGAAATGGCAAGCACTGCAAAATATGCAAAGTTTGAACGGGAGGTGGCTTTCTTGCTCCTTCCTTCAGACCTATGTCAATGCTGCAATTGTTACCCATGCCATCTCTCTGCTTTTGCTTTAATTGATCTAAGAGGTAGTTGGTCTTGTTCTAGGACATTTGAGAACTCAGTAAGGGCTATTGGCAAAAGTAAATATTCCCTGTAGTCAAGTTTTCTTTCCTCATTCGTTCCCCTTCTCTTCATCTACCTGAGAAATATAAGGATGTCAAGGGCATTAACTGTCGAGAGAGACTTCTGAGATTCTAACATTGACAGAGCTGAAATGAACACTAATTGAAAACTCCTTAAGTTGGAAATGATCCTAGAGGTCTTCTACTACAAACTTGCAAGGGAGGAATCCAGTTTCTCTTGATTATTCTAATGATTGCTCATCATTCTGTATCCTCTGCCATTCTGCTCCATTCTGCACTGATTACATTCTAACTGCAGAAGGATTTTCCTTTCCTTCATCTGGAGATTTTCTTTCCATGTCTCCCAGGTTGGATCTCTTTTTCTCTAGATCCCAAGCCCTCCGCCTTCTTGGGAAATTTACTCCTTTTGGTCAACACGTTCTCACACAGCTTCCTGAAGAAGACTGCATACGCAGTTAAAATCTGAGACCTGAATGCCCGACGACTTTTTCTGCTTACACGTATTACTACTATTTGCCTGCTTATGGCATTCATTCTCCCTCAGGATTTTGAAGATATTACTCCTCTGTCTTCTAAGTTCCAGTTTTCTCTCGAGACATGCAATGTCTTTCTCATTTGAGTCCCTTTAATTTTGCCTGGTTGATTTAGCTTTTTTCCTTCCAGAAGTGTTTAGGATTTCTCTTTGTCCCTAGAGTTCTGAAAGATTACAATAATGAGTCTTGGTTTAAACCATTTGGGGTTATTTCAGTTTTAAAATATGTCTCTTTTAATTCTAGTAAATTTTATATTATCTCCAATTATTTTCTCACTTCCATTTTCTCTACACTTCTTGGAACCCTTGTCCTAAATGGATCCACTAATATTTTTATTTTTTATTCCTAATTTTTTCTCCTTTTGCATTTTTATTATTTTAGGAGATATCTTAAAATTTTAATTTCCAACCCTTTTAACTAAATATTCGCTTTTGCTATCAATAGTTAATATTTTTAGAGCTCTGTTTTGGTCTTTGACTGCTCATTTTTACTGAATCCTGTTCTTGTTTCATGAATAGAATATCTTATCTCTCAGCATATTAATTTTAGTTATTTGTCCTTCTGCCTCTTTCTTTTCTCTATTTCTTATGAGCTTGCTTCTTGTTTTGTTTAGTTTCTGTCTGCCACATTAGAGATTTTTCTTAAATCTTTGACCTTTGACTATACATTCATAAACTTTAAGATTTCAGAAGCTGTAGGTAAGCGCCCTTTACCTCTCACAGCATAAACAGGTGTAACTCACTTTGTAGAAGCCAAAACTGCCTTTGAAAAAGAAAATCAAATTTCATTTTGGATCTATTTTAATTCAATTTTAATTGATTTTAAATGTTGAGTTCTACATTTAATGAATCACAACTTTTTTTTAATGAATCATGACACCCATTTTGAAAAGTCTAAAGTTCCTATTGCTCATACTAGGCTATAAAAATATTTAAAACAATAAGTACGTCTGGTTAAACTTTGTATAACATTTTAGTCTCTATTGCCATAGATCAACTTGCAAGAAAGCATGATGTTTGTCATTGTGGAAAAGAAACACAGAGTGGGAAATGGAGGGACGAGGATGAGACTGGAATGGGCAGGAGGCTTGGTGAGGACAGGAATGTGGTTTGCCTGGATGGGAGGCTTCTCCCAACGTAGGACTGGGGGTAATAGCTGGCACCATGAAACATTTCCTATGTGCCCAGCAGTGTGTGTGTGATGCACTACATAGATTATCTTGTTTAATCTTTATAATTTTAGTTTTATTATTATTTATTTATTTGGCAGATGAGAAAACTGAGGTTCAAGGGATGAAGTAAAATGCTTAATCTTACAGAAGATAATCATCCCATTTCAGATGCAGTTTTAACTGTCATTATGCTTGAACTCTGCTAAACAGGCAGTAGCTTTTTATTATCTGTTATCTAGAGGGCTGCTTTCACAAATCCACACTCCTTGGCCCCTTCCCAGGCAGCTGGAATCTGGGAGTTCTCAGTCAGTTGCCTTGTGGAAAGTTCTTCAGAGGTGATGGGCTGAGCGTGAAAGCCCCCCAGACCATGGGCTCATGAGGACATTACCACCAGGGCAGGTGTGCAGAGTTCAGAAACGTCTTGGGAATTTCACTCTCTACTCGTAGAAGTAAAGTATGGAAATAAAACATCAAAGAAAAAACAAACAAACAAAAACTCATGGACACAGTGAATAGTTTAGTAGTTACCAGGGGGCAAGGGGGGAGGAGGAGAGAAGAGGGAGCAGGTGGGAGAGGAGGAAGGGGGAGTCAAGTATACGGTGATGAAAAGAGAACTGGCACAGGGTGGTGAACATATAATGCCACACAGACGATGCAGTGTAGGATTGTACACCTGGAATCTATGCAATTCTCGTTGACCAATGTCACCCCACCAAGTCTAACAATAAAAAAATATATAAAAACAAAACAAAAATCCATTTTAGGCACAGGGCTTGCTTTTGGTAATACCAGTAAAAGAAGTGCAAGCAGTTTTAAGTTGCCTTGTATTTTTAAACTACCAGGTGATACTTGTATTATTTCAGTTTTGATAATCAATTGCACATGTAACTGAGATCAGAATTCCTGAATCATAAATGGCAGGTGATCAGCTGGCAAAGGAGAGCACAGTATCCCCCTTCGTCTTTGTGTTTCAGTGAATGTAAGACTGTTTTTCTTGTACTAGAAAATTTAAACAGACAACTGAAGCCTTATTTTGAAGTTTTTAAATTCCAATACAGAATCATCTTCATTGTCCTCTTGAGTTCTGCCAGCACCTGCAGTCGTGTTGCCCCTAGGGGTAGAAAACTCTTAAAAACATAGAGATGTGCATGGTTGCCCTCCCCTGGAGGGTATGACTTCTGCCTCTCAAGGAAACATTAGATTGTTTCTTCCTAGAATTTCAACTTTTTGCTCAAGAGAATCTGAGCAACCAGGCCCACGCTTCCAGGAAGTGTTTGTGGTTAGACTCTGTGGTCTCCTCCTGCAGTTCCTGCAGCAAAAAACTCTCACCCCATCTGGGGGAGCAAATGAATGCATCCTGACCTTTCGGGCAGGGCAGGTCCCAGAGGGCAGGTGATGGCCTTAGCTGTTGTTATTATAGTCAGACTCTGCTCTCCAAATAGAGGTACGTGTGACTGTCTCAAGTTGCGTGTTAACAGAGTTCTAGAGAAAGCAACGTTTCCAGTGGCCTTTTTGATAAACACATTCTTGGAAAGGGCAGCTTGCTACCTAATGAGGGACCCTGGGGAAGATATTTTGAGCAAGTCTGAGGTTGTCTGTCTGTACACATTGTGACCACATTTTGAAGTACTCTCCAGTGTGTGTGGCTAGGTCCAACATCAGTAGTAGGAGTGGGGTCCACTTCACCCACAGTGACCATATGATAAGGGAAGGAAGGACTGTGAGCAAATAATACAATGGGCCACAGGGCAATGCATGCCCTGTGGAGAGGTTCAAAGGAGAGGTTCAAAGGAGCACAGGCAGTTTTAGGTGTGTTTGGGAGCAAGACAATGGGGAGAGGGAATGACATGTGCGGAGTTTGGAGAAAGGCTGGGACTGGTTAGCAAAGAGCTTGGTGACCTTGCTGAAGAGCACGGCCTTGATCCTGCAGCTGGTAGAACACGCTCAGAGAATGGACTTGGTCCGTGGCTCACTCTACCCCTGCTGCTATTCCTGCCCCAGGGGCATGCAGGAGCATGCCAGGTTGAATGGAAAGTGCCACCTGCTGCCAGGGACAGAGCAGAAGAGTTTGGAGACAGGCCCAGGCTGATTGACAGTGTCACCCTGGCAATGCATGTGTCAACACGTACATTTAGCTCTGAGTGACCAGGCTTACAAGGTACAATTGAGTCCTCCAAAAGCATTTGGTAACTAAAGGGCAAGAGACTTAAGTACAAGACTCATGCAATGAAAATAAATGGTTAGTTAGAAAGGAACTGAGGGAAACCTGGAGATACTTAGATTCGAACCCAGTGCCACTAATTACTAGTTTATTGCTAAACTCAAGGCCCTGATTTCATATCCATAAAATGCTTCTATTAATTCCCATACTTCAGAGAATTTGTGAGGCTCAAGTGAAGTAATACATGTAAAAACCCTAAATCATTATATAAATATAATCTACTATATCCCTCAGGATAGCTGGAGCAAAGAGATAACTACAAATCCAACGAATCAAGCACTGCTATTTCTTTGCTGGACCCTAGTGCTGGCTGGGATGTGGGTGGAATAATGGAAAACATGCTTATTGTAGATCACAAGTGGGACAGCAATACCAGTCTTGCTTATCAGCCTGTGCTTAATGGAGCAAATGGCACCAAGGGAAAGGTTCCGTAGCTCAAGACCTGACGTGGGGATAAAACTGACAATGCAGCTTCCACCACTGTGAGGTCATTTCAACAGCAGAAAGCACTGCCAGAAACACCCTTTGGAACTTAGTATTTGCTCTTCCATGGAGAAATGAGTGAGAATGAAAGACTTAAACTGCTAGAATCCCAAAATGAGGAACTGAATAGAGGTAGAAAGGAGTGACAGGGGATAAATTAGTGACTTAGGAATGTAAAAAATTGGGGGAGATGCTAATTTCAACTAAAAATAACCATTGGAAATTAGACAAGTAAAAGTTGTTTTTATACTTCATACCTGACAACAGCAGAACCCCTGCAGCAGGTGCAGTGGATGCTGGGAGAAGATGTGATTCTGGATCTAAGAGTTTGGGGCAGAGCCCCAATGTGATTTGCATTTCCCTGATAACTAATGAGGATGAGCAGCTTCATTCTGAGCCCAGACATAGGCCAGAGCCCAGTTTGCAAAGGGGAACCAGTGAAAATCAGCTGGATTTTATTGCCAGACTTTGTGCACGTTCATGAGGTCTGCCAGACCCACAGGGGCCGCAGCAGCAGAGAGCTGACTTTGGAAGATCAGGCCATTACCTCAAGGAAGCCGGCCTCAAATAACTTTTAATGTGCTCTTGGCCAGTTAACAATGTAAGATATGGATTGATGGTATTATCTGAACAAAAGTGAGAAAATGGATTTCCAGCAGTTATGACGGCTTAAGGGCACACTTTTTATTTATATATTTATTTATTTAATTTATTTTCATTTTTATTGTTACACTTATTGGGGTGACATGGGTTAATAAGAATTACACAGGTTTCAGGTGTACAATTCTACAGTGCATCGTCTGTGTGCTGCATTGCGTATTCACCACCCAATGTCAGTTCTCTTTCTGTCACCTTGTATCTGGCTCCTCCTCCCTCCTCTCCTGCCCTCTCTCTCCTCTCCCTCCTCCTCCCCACTTACGACCAGATAACCACTAAACTATTGACCGTGTCCATGAGTGTTTTGTTTTGCTTTGTTTTTTCTTTGTTGCTTTCAGTTTTATATTCCACATATGAGTGAAGTCATGTGGTTCTTGGTTTTTTCTGTCTGGCTTATTTCACTTACTGTGATATCCTGGAGGTCCATCCATTTTGTTGCAAATGGCAATATTTCATCTTTTCTTATAGCTGAGTAACATTTTATTGTGTGCATGTACCACAGCTTCTTTATCCAGTCATCTATCAAAGGGCACTTTGGTTGTTTCCATGTGTGGGCCACCATGAACAGCACTGAGATGAACATTGGGGTGCACAAGTCTTTTTAGATTAAGGTTTTTAAATTTTGTGGGTAAACCCCCAGAAGGGGGATTACTGGGTCAAATGGTAGCTCCATTCCCAATTTTCTGAGGAACCTCCACACTGCCTTCCACAGTGGTTGTACCAGTTTGCACTCCCACCAGCTGTGTATGAGGGTTCCTTTTTCTCCACATCCTCTCCAGCACTTGTTATTCCTTGTCTTGTCCATAATGTCCATTCTAACAGGTGTAAGACAGTATCTCATTGTGGTTTTGATTTGCATTTCCCTGATAACTAATGAGGATGAGCATTTTTTCATATGTCTGCTGGCCATTTGTTATCTTAATGGGAGAACTACCTGTTCAGGTCCACCTTTTAATTGGGTCATTTGTTTTTTTTTTGTTGTTGAGTTATACTGGTTCTTCAAGGGAACTCTTTAGGTGAGCAAATACACCATAAAAAGAGGCTAACAACCAATTTTTCTTTATGTTATTAGCAAAGTGGGAAGTATGTTAAGCATTAAAACTACACTTAGCAGAGTCTGGATTGTACAAAATTACCATGATAAATGGGCTTGCTTTTTATAAGGCTCAAAGGAGTTTATATTTATCTTGACTGATTTCCACAATGACTACTTGGCATAAGAAATTGATTTATGTAGTCATGTTTGATAAAATGAGATGTGTGTAAAAAGTAAAGAAATGGGGGAAAATTGTAAAGATTTTTCCTTAGGGACAATCTACAGATTCACATTCTTACATCTTTAGAATCAAACTTGTCCAACCCACGGTGTGTGGGCCACACAAATTCATAGGCAGCATGACACAAATTCATAAACTTTCTTAAAACATTATGAGATATTTTTGTGACTTTTTTTTTGCTCATCAGCTATCGTTAATGTGCTGCCCAAGATAATTCTTCTTCTCCCAATGTGGCCCAGGGAAGCCAAAAGACTGGACACCCCTGGTTTAGATCAAATTTTATGTGTCATACTCATACGTGTCCAAAATAAGAAACGGCAATTCAATTGCTGAGAGGATGTCAGACCAGCTATCACCCTGGAGAAGATATGACAACACTGAGGCTCTGGAAGATGTCAGTGAAACCACAGCTTGTTTTTTTTCTACAGGGGAAAGTTTCGTGGGATAAGGTATTGCATGCATAAACGTCCCAGAATGTGAAACGGGGAAGATGAGCATATGCCAGAGAATGAAGGTAAGGGACTGAATGTACCAAAAAGTAAGAAATTAAGGACAGCAGAAAATATTGGATAATGTTGGGAGGCTTGCATGATCAGAAGAGGGTTGATGAGAGTCCTTTGACTTGAGCAATAAAGAACCTGGAGGAGTGTAGGTCTAAGTAACAATTTGTTATTTTCCTTTAATTTCCTTTCTTGCTTCCTCTTCACTCTTTTTATAGTGCTCTCACTTTCAGTGTTTTGTTTTTACTGTACCAAGTGTGTTCTGATTATACAAAAGATTAGTGTTGCCATCTTCCTATAAATGACTTAGGTCAAAATTATTAAAATAGACCAAGTAATGATATTTCATTTTTCATACCTACACTATGAAGCTGGGAAAATTTCCTCCTTACTTCACAAGTCTTCCTTTTCCACGGAAGCCTGAAATGTCTGCCAGTTCCTACAATATCTGGAAACATCTCCCAAATGCAAATATGGGAAGGGTAACATCATATTCTTAAACTTTCCAGGCATGTTTCCTTAATTATTGAATAAGATGGTCCTACACAATGAACCTCCATGGTGTTGCCCATTGTTGTGGTTTATCCTAAGGTTATGACTGTAAATAATGAAGGGAGGCTCATGGAGCTCTTTTCTAGGAGGGCTAAGCTGGCTATGAGTGGATCATGGTGGTTGCTTTGGTCAAGAGAAACATGATTCCTGGACACTTAAGATGGGAAGTGGTGACTCTAATAGAAGGAAACAGGGCATGGATAGTGATACAGAAGAGGCTACCTGTCTATTTCTATTTTACCATTTCAAAGGATTAAGATTAAAGGCAATTAAGCATAGAGAGGATTTAAGATAATGGCATGGTGAATGAAACTACTGACCACAGATTTGAAGTAATAAAAATAATGCAGAAAAGATGTGACAAAGAAACAGGGGGACAAAGACCAGAAATGCTTCATGGAAAGCCTATGAGTATTAATTGGGATGCAATTCTTACTGTCTTCCTTCTTTCCTTGTTATTTCCAGGTGCCCTCAGAGGGTGGTGGACAGTAGTGCTAGCAGTAATACTGCTATGCCTTGGCAACCTTGCATAAAGATTTTCAGTCTGGAATTTCTGCTTCTAATCATGCCACACCAAGCAATTTTGACAAATAATTCTTCTGAACAAAGCTAAACAATTGTACAAAATATTAAAAAAGCATCTATTCAAAGGCATTGAAGAGCTGACAAGACAGTGAATAATTGTGGGCCAGGATATGAGGAATGACAGAAACTCAAGAGGTTTAGTTGGGTTTGGAATTGCTTTTCTCCCATCATTAATGAGATGGCTGAGAAGCTGGTTGGGGATTTTGACAACCTTTCAAAGTTAGAGGAGTAGGTGTTAGAGTCTGGGACTTGTCATGGAATGTCAGGTGGAGTATTACTGCTGGTGAATTCCTCTCATTTTAGGTTACATCCGAAGAATGAGGGTAAAACAGAAGTGGGAAATGCCCTTATAAGACCTTCAATAGCTTGAAACCATCGCAAATTCTGAAATTGGATAAGGATCCCAGATTTGTAAATGCTGGGCAGAAGGAAATGTAAAATCTCTAGAGAAGGAGAGCATCACATTGGGCCTTATGTTATTTTTACCATTTAAAAAATAACATGTCTGGTACACAAGCCAAAGGAATCAATTACATGAGAAAGAAGACAGCAAGAACCAAGGGAAACAACAGGTAAATGCAATAGGCCTACGGGAGCTCCAAATTTTGGCGTTATCAGACAAACTTTAAAATCACTTACTTACTTGTTGTGGTTGAAAAATAATTGAGAATTTCAACAGAAAAATGAAAACTATAAAAAAAGAACCAAAATAAATTCTAGAATAGCAAAATACAATAACAAAACTGAATATCTAGAACTTAATGGCTGAATTTAGTAGTTAAGTGAACATAGCTGAGGAGAGAATCATGAACTGGAATATAGGTTAGAAAAAAAATTCCCAAAAATAAACATGAAAAGGAAAATGATGTGAAATACAAAAGAATATATAAGAACCATAAAGGATAAAATGGGAAAGTGTATGTATAATACAAGGAATTTAAGTCCTAGAGGAGAGGAGAGAGAAAATAAGATAGTAGCAATGTTTAAAGTGGAAATGGATGAGATTTTTCTGAAGCGATGAAGGACTTTAAATCACAAATTCAAGAAATCCAATGAAGCACAAATAGAACAAACAGAAACTCACACCTCAGAAAATTTCAAAAAGCTGCTGAAAATAAACATAAAGAGAAAAAACTTTTAAAGAAACTGAAGAATAAGATGGCAACCCTAGTTTTACTGGTAGCTGAATCTTTATCAGGAAAAATTAAACCCAAAGACAATGGAATAAAGTATTTAATGTACTTCTCTGAGATACAAACTTGGAGTTTCTACACAATAAAAATATTCTTAAAGAAGGGTGATATTTTTAGAGAAACTAACTGAAATTGTTTATGACCAGCAGTCCTGCAATAAGGGAAATATTAAATGTTACAGATAGAAATAAAAGTATCCTAATGGAAGATTGAAAATACAAGAAGGAATAAATAACAACAAAATATTGGTAAGTTAACAAACACTGTCTGCATAAAACAATATTATTTAAGATAAAAGTATAGAAAACATTAAAACATTTGACAACAATGGCACGTGTAAGGGGTTGGTGATGTTAAAGTTTTCTAAAATTGTCTATCTGGGCAGAGAGATTGGCCATATTAGATTTGATCAGTCAAGGATAGATATTTTAATCACTGGGGTAACCACTAACTTAAGAGGAAAATAGTCTAATATCCAAATAAATAGAAGATAAGAAAATAAAAAATAATCAATCCAAAAGAAGTTAAGAAAAAAAAAGGGGAAAAGAAACATGTAAAAGACATGCAGATAGAAACTCACTCAGAAGATGTAAACGGAATATATTTCATTCCCCACAGTCCTTTTTTTTTTTTTTTTT